>CM072820.1:42646814-43118525 GCA_036937905.1 Salvia rosmarinus
GAAGTCCTACCTTCAACCCTCACGAGATGCCTCGGGCGGAAGAAGCCAATTCGTGCTCAATGAGATTCAGGGGTCTTGTGGAAGCCACATCGGTCATGAGCTCTAATCAAAGAAGGCCGAGGTCGGGATATTCTTGGCCCACCTCGTCGAGATTCGGCCGAGCTCGTCAAAAATGTCGAAGTGCGCCACCGCGACCACGGTCAAAGCCACCCCGGACCGATCGGGCGACTGCGAGCCGTGGCCTTTCATGCGATGGGGATCGACATCGTTGGCCCGTTCGACCGAGCACCGGTCGGCTTCGATGCTTAGTCGTCATTGTAGATTACTTCACAAAATGGGTCGAGGTGAGCCACTTTCGAGCCTCGCGGCGGGAAGATTGAGACATTCGTGTGGAAGAACATAGTCGCAGCCGACATACCGCACATTCGATCTCGGACAACGGCACCGGTTCGTGGACAAAATTTCAAGGAATGGTGTGAAGAGCTCCGGATCGAACAACGTTTCACCTCGATCGCACACCCATAGCGAATGGTCGGGCCGAGGTGACGAACACTGCGGTGTACAAGGATTGAAGAAGAGGCTAGACCGAGCTAAGGGTGATTGGGCTGAAAATCTCCCCAGGTCCTCTGGTCTCTGAGCGACACCTCGGACTTGCACGGAGAAACCCCTTTCGGTTTGGTCTGGGACCGAGGCCGTCATCGGTGAGATCGGCGCACCAAGCCCTCGCACTCTTCACTTGACCCGGACCGAGGCGAGGAGGACTGCGTGCCAACCTTGATGCTCTCGAGGAGAAGCGCGAGCTCGCCTTCATAAGCGAAGCAAGTACAAGGGCCGGTCGCTGCGATACTACAACAAAATGGTCAAAGCCTCCGCACTCCAAGTAGGCGATCTCGTCCTCTGAAATAATGAAACCAGATGGGCGGCGTCTTAACAAGCTAGATCCGACATGGGAAGGCTCATACCGCGTTCACGAGGACCTCGGCAAGGGGCTTACAAGCTAGCTCACCTATCGGTGTACTTATCCCCGAACTCGGCATATCACTCATTTAGGAGGTACTTTACATAGCCCGACTTCAAATCGGCATCATGTTAGTCCCTTTATTGTTTTGCCAAAATCGATGTTGATTACATATTGATAAAACATTTGTTTTCTAATGAATATTTCACTTGCGTCTCGTATCTATGTGAACATCCATTTGGATACACCACAATTATCCTTCACAAGGTGGCCGCCTTACGAAGATGAAAAACCCACTAAGTAGGGTACTCACTAAGCGCGCACCGCACTCACAAATTACTCATTAAATTGAGCGTCTAAGTGCAGACATACGAACAACTCATTAAATTGAGCGTCTACATGCAAGCATACGGATCACTCATTAAGTTGAAGTATCTACACGCAAAAGACATCCAGTTGGATCTCGTCAAATTATGCCCTTTATTTGGGAAGATATACATACGTATATAGTCTAAATACATTTACGACCAAAGCGAAGTCTAAGCTATGTTTGTACCTCTCGAGGGAAAATATACACTTCAAACAGTCTAAATACATTTACGACTACATACAAAGTCTAGCTATATATAAACTCATTCGGGCTTCGAGCTCCACTTTCGCCGGTCTTGCTAAAGCTGCACGATTACGAACAAAATCTTGGTCGGCGGTGCGCGCTGGAGCGAACTTCGGTGCCTTCGATCCGATCGACAAGGCGGACTCACGCGGGCCTACTCGAAGCGCTCGGCGGCGGGCTCGGGGCACCCAGGCCGAAATGGTGACTCGGGACCACCGCGACCCGCTCGGTGCACTCGAGCCACGCAGGCGGGTTCAGGCCGAGGCGTTCATACCCGAGTCACACTCGGCCCCTTGAGCTGGCCGGGCCGGGATCACGTCCCCCGCCCGACACCGCCCGTCCACGCCGACGATGTCTGGGGACGCCTCCAGACCTACAGGGACCGCCCTCAAATGCTCACTCTCGGTGGACCCATCGAGGCAGACACTTGGCGTGATCAGTGTAGCCGCCTCCTCTTGGGTTCTTCTATTATTGGACCCGGTGGAGCCAGCTGGAGACTCATTGTGAGGTTTGGGGCATGCGTCGTTCTGAACGACCTCGTACATCTGCATGTGCTTCATGATGGAGTCGGCGGTCTTTAAACTTTTGCTATTAGGCCTCCTCGTCCCTCGGCACCATGCCTCCATGACAAGCTCGAGCGATCGTCGGCACGATATGGTAGTTCCACCGGTCCGTGGATTACCTTCTCATACTACGCATGCTCTTCCGAGATCAGAGCTAGCTCCTCCGTTGTCGGCTCGAGCCGCTCCTCGCATTGTGTCGGCCGACCTTGGATCACATCGGCGAGATAAGTCCGCCCGGACTTGAGTTATATGATTCTTCGCTTTAGCGCCTCGTTCTCGGCCGGAGGCGGGTCACTTCTCGATCGGCCTCTTGCAACTTCTTCCTCAAATCGGCGAGACGACGTCGGTCATGCAACCATCTTGACCAAAACACAGGTCGGTTCGAATCGGCCTCCAAAGCGACACCTCTTCGTTCTTTTCGGCTAAGGCACCTCGGGCCTCTTCGGTTTGGTCGGCGGATCATGATCAAGCCCGACATCTTGAGAAGCGGAATGCTAAAGACAACAAAAAGACAAAGGACAAACACGTTCGGGAAAATCGTCTTTATTTATAATAAGGGAAACATAAAAAGGCGGGGATCCTAATGATCCCGGCAATATTAACCTATTACATTTGGGTGTGACCTCGACCGCCTTTGCCGGTCGGCGATTGCTGCTCACGCGCCTTGGCCTCCTCGGCTCCTCCCCACGCGCCTCCTCCTCCTCCGCTTGGGGCGCGCCTCGCAAGAAGCTCCTGCAGCTCGGGATCTTCGTCCTCATTACCTTTGAGCAGGCGGCCTCCGCTCTCGAAGGGGGAGGCTGGCGCGAGCCTCAGGAAGGGGAAAGACCCGGCCCGGCAACCACTCGGGCATAGTTCTTGTTCATCGTGCGGGTGGCGACCTCGACCCGACCATGTTTCGCTTTGTCGAAATCGGGCATCTGGGCCAACCCTCAGTGGTCCGACACCACCTTCGTCCGAAGTACGGCGGCCAGGTCGGAGATAAAGGAGGAGAAGGTCTCCGATTCGATGAGTCTGCTGGTGAAGGCCCTTAATATCGACCCTTGACCCTCCGTGAAAGCCTTTCTTCTCGGCCGTCTTCCTCTTCACCTCGGCCGCCTCTGCCGCGACTCGCCGAGCTCGGCCGAGCCGTCTCAAGGCCAGTGCCTTGCTGCGAGGTGGTCTCGGTGGCCTCGGTGGCCTTCTTTGCGGCCTCGGCCGTGGCCTCTCGGCCGGCGTCGGCCCCGCGCGTGGCGCGGCCTCGGCAAGCGATCTTTCTTGGTCTCGGCGGCAGCCGCTCCTCTTCGACGCCTCATACCGAGGCGCCCTCGGCAATGTACCACGCAATGCGGTGCAGCTCCCCATCACCGAATTGACATCACGAAATTCAACATGGTCGGGAATGTATCGCGAAGAAGCATCAAGAAATCTGAAGAGACCTATACCTTGGGAAGGATATGTGGGAGCTGGAAGTTGGCGCCTCGTCACGGTGTCACAGATGCAGTGTCGCCCTCGGTGGGGTGGTGACAAGTTAAAGTCGTCCACCACCTCGGGCGCCTTGCCCGCCTCCACCTCAGGCGCCTTGCCCGCCACCACCACAGGCGCCTTGGCCGCCTCGGCCCTTCGCCTTCTTCCTCGGCAGCGAGCTCGGCGACTTTCGGGGGTCGCCTCGGCGCATCCACTTGCCTGCACGGGAATCGAACTTCACCGCAAAACAAAATAAGGAGTTGATGAGCACAAGAATAAGGAAGTACACAAAAATAAGGATAGCGGGGTGCCTGCCCGATCCGACCAGGCCCGGAGCACCGGACCTATAAGCGCTCGGCCCGGCGTTGTTCAGTCATCCTCGGCGAAATCAATGGAGATTATCTCACGAGGTCGTTCGGCATCTTCTCCATGGGGCCGGGGGCTTGATTTTCACGTCCTTCATCGTCAGAGGCCCCGCTCATACCTCGGATGCCCTCCGGCCGCGGGAAGAAGTACTGATTACGCGATGGGACACGCCGGGGGCCGCTATCTTAAGCTTGCGAGGAGGCGGATAGTACACCCTCCTATGGCCTTGCGCTAAAAAAGCGCATCAAGACCTCGAAGGACAACTTCTCCCAACGCCATAGCGGGGCAGCCCTAGCCCTTGCCACCGACCTAATGGAATTCGAGGTCGGTTGACATATGGGGATCGAAAGTATTCTTGAAAGCTAAGGAAAATTGGGGCCAAAAGAACCCAAGGCCAACTATCAAACTATCTACATACACGGTAATGAATCCTCCGGAGACCATCGCCCTATCATCCGGTCATGGCGCAGCACCACCGCCTCCTCCGGAATACGGTATTCGCCGTTATATCAAACGGCTCCTCCGGCGTCAACCTCGACCTCGCCACGCCAACCTAAGTCCGTCCCATACCGATGATACCGGCGGGACCCTAGCACTAAGCCCTATGGACCTACCCAGGTGGTTATAGCACATATAATCCTTTATATCGGAAGGCACACGGCCAGAAACCGAGGCAGAACCAGAATTTTCAGAGCGAGAAGGAGAAGATGAAGAATACATACTTACTTTTCGATGAGATGTTTGGCTCCTTCAACAAGTTCAGAAAAAGTGGGAAGATTTTGAAAAGTATAATCTACGATGCAAGTGTGGAAGAAGAAAGTGAGCAGTTGCCTTATTTGAGCTATTTATGGGGCGAGTGGCGCCTAAAGCGGCGTTCAACTTCCACACGTGCCTACCGTGATTGGATGTGGAGTTCACGTGCGCGACGCGATTCGGCGTAGCTGCCGCTGGCGCATATGGCGTACTCTACGGTAATAAAGCCGTCGGTCGAGATCGTGTAATGATTACGTTGACCTCATAAGGCTCGGACCTCGGACCTCGTCCGCTTCCACATCGAAGGTGGCGCCTCGGATCGGACCTCGGCGTCCTCCGGAAGTCGGCGCCGCTAAGGCCACACCTCGGCACCCCGGGAGGCGGTGTCGCTCGTATGCGGACCTCGGTATCATCCGGCGATGATATCTCTATCGAGATCGCCCTCGGTCGGACCTCGGCATCCTCCGGAAAAGCGGTGCCGCTCGGATCGGACCTCGGTGGCACTCGGGGCGGACCTCGGTATCATCCAAAGATGATATCTCCATCCAGTCGCCCCGGTCGGACCTCGACATCCTCGGAAGCGGTGCCGCTCGGATCGGACCTCGGTGTAACCATGCGGGGTCCCTATCCGGTCGGACCTCGACTTTCTTCGCGACACATCTTGTCGACGACCGGCAACTCCAGCTCGGTCCCCAACAAGCGGCACATGCCCGAGCGCCAGACCGTCTACCTCGGTTCGAATCAGCGAACCGATCAAATCCGACACCAAAGAGATCGAAACCTTCGAAACGGCATCACCGAGCAACATCTACCTCGACGCGCGCGTTCTTCACCGCCTTTCGGCATTTGTTCCTCGACTATTCGGGGGCTATGATGGGATATGGCCCAACCACGCGAGCCCAGCGGGCCTAAGCGAGTGGGCATGACATTAGTAGCGGCCACGCGGTTAAGCCAAGTGCCCGACTTTGAACCCTGTCGAGCGCCACCTTGCACGAAGGCCGGGCGTCCCCAGGCGGAGCTGCGGGCCCTATGGACGAGAGGCAGTCCCACACACGAGGCTAAGAGTCCCACATAGGAGGGATCGGTTCCATATGGGGCCTCGTATATGTATAAATAGGAGTTAGATCGAAGGTAGAAGGGTTAGCAACTTCTTGAATACTAAGAGCTTTTAGCTATACTCACTTTGTAATCAAGCGTGGTGAAAGTATTGAGAATCACTCCTCAGTGGGCGTAGATCTCGTAACTGATCGAACCACGTAAAAGCGCTGGTGTTCTTCTTGCTTTACATAAATCTCGCATATCTACATATTCTAGATTTATCAATCAGTTGGATCTGCTTTCGTAAAGATGTATTTGACCTCATGGATATGATAAAAATCGACTTCTACGATGAAATAGAAGTTAACATGAGGCGAGGCTGGAAATGAAAGGTAGAACAGTTAGCGAGGAGGTGAGTCATTTAGAGCTAGTATGGATAAGTACACATCAAGGCGTGAGCGAGTACAAGAAGCCCAGTGAATTACTTGGAAGAGCTAGTGGAGATACACGTGTTTGAGAATCTTTGATAAGGAGAAATGGCCGCAGCCGATGTTGAATTCAGATGTTTTGTGGGTGGTTTGGCGTGGGCCACCATCGAGCAATCGCTTGAGCAAGCTTTCTCTCAGTACGGCCAAGTCATCGATTCGAAGATCATCAACGATCGTGAGATCGGAAGGTCGAGGAATTCGTATTCGTGACGTTTAGCGATGAAGCGATCCATGAGGAAGCGGTCGATGCGATGATCGACCAGGAAGCTGTGACTAATGTTTTGGAGGATTTACTAGTGAAAGTCGAGAGTCGTTAGTGAATGTCAGTGGAGTCTCGATAGCGATTACGAGGGTAGACTTTGAGCTGGGCGGTGTGTGGAATACGCTCTCGGTGATTGTCTTTACGCCGCGAAACTTGCGTGGAAGGAGACCTTAAGCATTTTCATAAAGCAAGATATGTGCTTGCTCGAGGATGCCAGGAGAGGTGGGCGGGGATCTAGAGAAAGCAAAGAGATGCGAGAAGGTAACAACCATACTTGATTTTCGAGAGAGGAAGAAGATGCGGAGAGAAAGCTTTGAAGGCCTTGAGTGGGCGGTGAAGAGTTTCTTCACACACGTGTGTCTTGGTTGGGGCTTTGAGCTAGTATGGCGTTCTGCTTTGGTTTGTGGGTGCCGACTATTGTATTGGATTTTATGATATTGAGATTGATGTTGGTTTGGAGTTAATAACCACTAATCCTATGGCTTGGGAAGGCAATCAATCCAAGAGTAAAAATAATGGCAGAAGCACAAAGTTGCCTTCTTCCTATGGATATTGTCTTAGACAATGGTGCATATCGTTTTGGTGTGACAACACAGGAGAAACTGAATCGATGTCGAGGAGATCGATTCGATTGAATGACGAGGAGTATGATGGCGGTGTCTTACTCATTTCTAGCGATTGTGTATCGGTTGATTTTCTTACCTATGCCTCTACTAGGATCGATGGTGATCTTAGTTAAGATCGATGGTGATCTTAGGCTTTGTTTGAATTCGTTGGAGTCGTGAGTTGCGATTTTCGTATTCGGTTCAAAATATTTCTAGAACTGTGTAGTTCTTTGTTTTTCTCTCTGTTCGGATCGGTGGATATCTGTGAGAGTTGCTAAGATTGTGATAAATCCGGCGTCATTTTCGACGTGTGCTTGGAGCGGATTTGGAGAGCAAAGTAGCGTCTGAGACACCTGCGAAGACGAACATGGTGATGGTCTTTAGCGAGATTCGGGACCTCGTTTTCGATTCATTATGTCCAAACTGGGTGGTGGATCTCCACCATCTCCAGCTTGCGGAGGGTGTAGAGATTATTAGTTTGTTAAGGGAAGTTAGTTCTTTACAATATTGTTAGAGTAGTTATTTTCTTTGTTAGATGCTTGTTTACTTCTATAAATACTCCATATGATTCACATTTGGAGATGATGAAATAATATACAAATTCTTCACAATGTAGTCCAAAGAGCTTTTCCCTTTTTCATTTCTGTAACTTCTTCAGTTCTTTCTTCTATTTTCTTCCAAGTTATTTTCTGCAATCTACAAATTCTACAGGGTTTTACTGTAACTTCTGCAGAAATCTTCCGCCATTTATTTTAAATGTGAAGCTTCTCCAAGAATCCTTCTATGTATTATGCAGTAAGAAATATTGCAATAGTTTATGATATAATTAGAGACATACGAATATGAATATCAGTGTGAAGATTTATATCTGCCCTTACTCTATATCTTTGATGATGTGATTTCAATATTCTTTATACACGTTTTTTTTATTTGATATGTGATCGATGTATTAACATTACTTATAAACTATCATAACCAAAATAATAATAATAATAATTAGAGGAAAAAGTCGGAAGATTTTTTTAAGCAAAAAGAAAAAAGTCAAAGTCGGAAGATTAATTAGAGGAAAGACGAGTTTTAATTCATAGTAGACAAAAACTTGTGTGCGCGAGCGCGTACGCGACGCGCACAAGTTTTTGTTTTATTTTATATTTTATTTATTAATTCATAATTAGTGTTTATTAATTAGAGTTTATTAATTCATAATTAGGGTTTATTATTTTCAATTATGGTTTATTAATTCAAAATTATGGTTTATTATTCAAAATTAGGGTTTATTAATTCATAATTAGGGTTTATTAATTAACAATTAGGGTTTATTAATTCAAATTTAGAGTTTATTAATTCATAATTAGGATTTATTATTCAAAATTAGGGTTTATTATTCAAAATTAGGGTTTATTATTTGCAATTAGGCTTTATTAATTCAAAATTAGGGTTTATTAATTCCAAATTAGGGTTTATTAATTCCAAATAGGGTTTATTAATTCAAATTATGATTTATTAATTGAAATTAGGGTTTATTAATTTATAATTAGAACTTTATTATTGAAATTAAATTTATTAATTGAAAATTAAGATATATTAATTTAAAATTATATTTATTAATTTATAATTAAAGTTTATTAAATTAATTAATTTTAATTAATTAATATTAATTAATTAAGATTAATTAAAATTAATTAACTACTTAATGAAGATTAATTAATTAATTAATGTGGTCCCACTTGCGCGGGCGCGCACAGGAGACCACCTCTTCATAGTATTATCCATGTTCTTACAATTATATGGAATCTTGGCCCAACTTTAAGTTTCTTCTGATATACAATATTGGTTTTGCCATACACACATGCTTTTTAACGAAAATATTTTCATCTTTTTAACTAATTTTACATTAAATTATAGCACATTAGGTGAATTTCATTTGGTAGAGAACAGCTGTCCAGAGGCATGGCTAAGTGCAGATTTATTTCATGTAGATATAGGAAGCGACGTGCCGAAAATGAAAAGATAAATAAAAATTCGGCTGGTGAAGTATTGTGCATTTTAAGTGTTACACCACCTGTATTGTGTCATAATAAATATTAATATACTACAAACTATTCCCTCCGTCTCGTCCAAAACGGTTCATTTTTTTCGGCACAATTATTTAGAAAAAGAGATAAAGTGTTTAAAGTGATAAAAATAGGTAGGATCCACAACTTTTGAAGAGATAATTATTTCTTAAAAATGAAACAGGCCATCTTGGGTGGGACAACCCAATATAGAATACAGATCATCTTGCATGGAACGAAGGAAGTAATAAAATACGAACTGTAATAAATAAATATAATACACGTAAATATAATACACGTGACAAATATTTTAGGGTAAATATATCAAACTACACACATTTGTAAAAGTGTTATACAATTTCATCCCATTTTCCAAAATGAATACACAACCTACCCATTTATATTTTTTTAATATATATTTATAGTGCAGTTTCGTCAGTTTGGTCAGTGAAATGACATAACACTGACTCCGAAACATAACAAACATGTGAATCAATAAAAATGATTGCGAAATTATTTTCAGTGTATTGGATATTATTATTATGTTAAATTACTTTATATATCACTGAATCATGAATCATCGACCGGAGAGAGGATGAACGACCGGAATTTAATTAAAAATTCAAATTTTGAATACTAATTGGTCGACCGGAGAGAGGATTTTTAATACAATTTTAATTAATTCATATCTCGAATTCGATCGGAAACATCAAATTGGTTTAACGGAGAGAGGAATTATCGACTTGTTATGAAATGAAATTAATACTAATTATTAATTCATGTCTCCGGTCGTAGGAAACATCAAAGGTCAAGGAATCAACGATTTTTTAATCGGAAAGAAGGATATATCAAATTAATTTAATACTAATTAATTTAAATTGAATGTATGATATTTAAATTAATATTTAAAGGTAATCTATGGAAATTTTGCAAAATATTGAAATCTTTGTATGAATTTTGAAATATTTAATATTGAAATTATCCTTCATATTTACCGTATTAATTAATAGTGTATAAAATAGTACTACGAAAAGTAAAACCTTATGACTAAAATTGCGAGAAAAATTGAAGAAGGCAGTGTAAATGCGAAAAATTGAAGAAGACAAATAAATGCGAAAAAGTAAACCAATAATTGAACCAATTCTCTCATATTTATACAATCGATTGTAACAAATACAAATCCAACAAATTGCTCTTGCTCTTGCTCCTCCAATTTTCGTTCGTTCATTTCGATTTTATATTCAAAATTTTCAAATTTATTTCTTCAATCCGAAGCCAAGTAGCTATGTCTCAACAAGTAAGTTATTCAATTTTTATTTATTTTCGACGTGTTTTGAATTTATTGTTGTTTATGATATTAATTTGTGTTTAGATTTATTATTGTTAATTTTGTTTAGATTCATTATTGTTTATTGGTATGGATAAATTATTGCGTTTAGATAATTAAATTAATTGGATAATTAATTTAGTGTTTTAATTTATTGCATAATTCGTATATATAATTTAGATAATTAAATTAATTGGATAATTTTTTAGTGTTTTGAATTTATTGCATAATTAGTATATATAATTCGATATAATTCGTTTAGATAATTATTGTATAATTACCTATATATAATATATAATTGGATATAATTAGTTTAAATGAAATTAGATGTTTTATATGATTTTATGGGTTTTTATATGAAAAATAAATGAATTAAAGGAATCCTCTCTAGGTCGATGAATTAAAGGAATTATATGAGAGGTCGATGAATTAAAGGAATTATATGAAAAATAGATAAATAAATGATTTTATTGGTTTTAAAAAGCATAAATGAATTAAAAATTAAATTAAGTTAAAAATCCCTCTCCGATCGACCAATTCCTTGATTCCGCCGACGTGGGAATCAAGGAATTTGTCAATCGAGAGAGGATTTTAACTTAATTTAATTTTTAATTCATTCAGCTATAATTAAATTAATTATTGATTAGGTCGACGGAAACATAAAATTGGTCCACCGGAAACATAAATTATCAAATTAACAATGATTCGGTCGGCCAGGAATCTTGATTGTCGATCGGAGAGAGCCTATTTTCGAGCGGAATCTTGAATTATCAAATGAATTTAATACTAATTATTAATTGATGTCTCCTTCGATCGGAAACAAGGAAATATCGATGGGAGACATAAAACTTGAATTAATTTTAGATGAATGTATCGATCGGAAACAAAGAATTTAATACTAATTATTAATTAATTTTTTTAGAAATTAATTTTAAATGAAATCAATTAGGATAATTTTAGATTTATTAGGATAATCTTGAATTATTGTTGTTGTTTTAATTTTAAATGAAATCAATTAGGATAATCCACGAAATTAATTTTAAATGAAATCAATTAGGATAATCTTCAATTATTGTTGTTTATGATATTAGATTTCTTATTGTTAGTTTTATTTAGATTTATTATTGTTAAATTTGTTTAGATTAATTATTGTTAATTTTGTTTACATTAGTTATTGTTAATTTTGTTTACATTTGTTTTGCTTATTTGTTTAGATAATTCGATTGTTTACGCTATTTATAATTATTGCATAATTCGTTTAGATAATTGGATATAATTATTGGATAATTCGTTTAGATAAGTGCGACATAATTCGTTTAGATAAGTCCCTTTTAATTAATTTATTGTAAGAGACTTTAATTATTTAATTAGATTTTGATTAGATTGCTATTTTTTCTTATTTGTATATTTGATTATAATGTATATTTGTTTTGTACATTAGAAAAATCATAATAAGGCGTATATTTACGTTAATATAATCTTGTATTTGTTATAGATGTCGGGATGGAAGAACATTATTGTTAGATATGGAGGCGAAGGGATCATTCTTTATGTTACATTGGCGGTATCGATCAAATGCCTTTGTTCGAATGGACAATGTAATTATCTCGGAGTTCATAGAGATGATTGATCAAATTATGTCGACAAATTAGTTGATTACAACCTACCAACCGCATTATCTATCAAGATCTCGGGTGATAGAATTATCAAATTACTTTTGAGTAATGATGATCAACTTTTCGATTGGCTCATGATGCCCAACCGAGGTCTATGTGACTCACGATGCCGACACATCCCAATCGGAGCAAGAACTATATAGACCTTCGTTTGAGATACCATCCTAATCAACATATGACTACACTTCCTAACACATATCGTTCGATGCGTCGTTGACACTGACAATTTACATCATCGATTGGTTTGATCTTCGATACATCTCAATATATGCCGCAACACAAGGATCCATCCAGAATTCGTTTCCCAACATATCTTGCAACCACAACCGGTGATACACTTGTTGAGGACAGCGATGACGGCGACTACGTTGAAGAAGAAGAAGATGAAGCAGTCGGATGAAGAGGAAGAAGATCGCGAGTGCGCTTTGGTGAGCTATGGCTCATTTGTAGAGTTTGACGCATGGATCCGTCGAGAGGGTGGATTAGGAAGCTTCTATCTACGATTATGCGAGTAACACGAAGCGCCGTAGGAGGCTAGAGCCGGAAGAAATTGAGGAGATGAGCAAGCGGCTGGTCCTCGTTATTCCTCGTGATGCTTGGGTAATCTCTTTGCTCGTCCTCTGGACTCGGTTCGAGACCCGATGGTGAGCGAAGGTTCCATCTTGACGCAAGGGTGAAGCGAAGATATCCAGGTGGGGCTATGGCATTTGGAGCGTCGAGTAGAATTTGTTATTCCTCGATCCGATAATTCGAGGATTACATTCAAATGTCGATATCATAATCGGTGTCCTTTTCTACTACGTGCATCGCAAGCAAGGTGGATTTTGGTTTGTCCGCAAGTTTGATGCTATACATACTTGCGCACGTAGAACTAGTGAATATCGGAGTAAGGAAGGTTAATGCCGTGTAATTGCAGCATACATATCACGAAAAATACGCGAAGGCGGTGAAGTGCTAAAGCCGAGGTCCATTATGGGTGATTTGCGGCGAGAGTACGGTGTACCACGTTACATACGGTGTAGCAATGTGAGCCCGTAATAGGCGATCGAGATGATATACGGTGGACATGAAGAATCATTTCAGCTACTACCGAGTTATCGCATATGTTACGGATGAGCAATCACGGTTCGATGGTGACTTGGATATTGGATCGATGGTCGGTTCCGTCACCTCTTTGTCGCGCTCGGTTCATGCAGTTGGCGTACACATTGTGCCTCCGACCCGTGATTGTAATCGACGATGCGCGCTTGAAGGGCCACAATAAAGGCGTATTATTCGTTGCGTGACAAAGGGCTGACAACGAGCAAGTTTTTCCATTAGCTTATGGGATTGGTCCGATTGAGAATGATGTCTCATGGACTTGGTTTCATCTCGACTACAAGTCGCTTATGGATCAAATCCGGAGATGTTGATTGTTTCAGATGCCCATGTCGGTATAATGAACGCGGTCGAGTGTGTCACACGATGCAACACACGGATTATGCTACTACCATCTGGAAAAAAATCACCCGTTTGGGCAACCATCATAAAGTTATTCCGAAAGCCGCTTATGCGTACCAAGATGCACACTTTGAAAAGCGATGGCTATGTTAAAGTCTCGTGAAGGCCGATGGTAGTGGCGCATATACCAAGTTGGTGGAGGTTGGAGTGCGAAGCGGGCTAGATCACGTGCCCGTTAGGCGCTACGGTTTATGACATCGAACATTGCCGAATCATTCAATTCTCGAATATTGTGGGCTGAGCGATTGCCAATTTGCTCAATGATTGAGGCAATCCGTCACATTACGAAAAAATGGTTCGATGAGAGACATGAAGCGACAAAGAGGTACGCGGTGAATTGACCACGAAGCAACGCGTAAGATGATGGTATCGATGGAACTATCACGCGGATCGATGTAGTGCCTCATGGACTCCACTTTCAAAGTCGAGCATGGAAGCAAAACATTGAGTCGATCTCAATACATGATGGGTGTGCGTGTTTGGAGTGGGACATGGATATGATACCGTGTTCTCATCTTTGTTGCGACTATATGGTGCAATTTAAGTTTAATTATGTTAATTTTTTGATCAAATTGATTTCACTTACATATAATTGATTATATAAATTTTTTAGTCATAAAGGTCACCATATATCTAACTATGTGGGGAGTACTACCATTACGCAAAGCTAGCGAAGCATACTCGTATCGGATCAATCTGTTCACCACGGTCTAGTTGGATTGTTCCTCCGGATGTTGCGGAATTACGTTATGCCTCCTAATAGAGTCCGTCGGTGGGCGAAAGTGGGTCGATATCGTCATCAGCAAAGTGGGATCGAGTAGTAGAAGTGGGTGCACCATGGACATGTAGCTTGTGTGGTAATGAAACTCATACTGGCGTCGGAAGTGTCCTTACTTATCCGAGACGAGTGACATTGTAATGAAAGAAAACATTCATGTAAATATATTATTAACATTATTATTATTTTAACTTAATCAAATCGAATTGAATTGAATTGAATTGACTTGAATTGAAATTGGAATTGGAATTGAAATTGAAATTGAAATTGAAGTTGAAGATCATATTAAAATTAATCCATTGTCGATAAGATAATGTAACTAAGAATCTATTACATGAGATAAAATAAATAAAATCATTACATAGTACATGCTAATTTCTACCTCTTCCTCTTCCTCTAAACTTCTTATATGGATCACATATTTCATATATATTTCCACCTACTTTATGTCTATATGCTACAACATTAGGCGTGCCCATTCGATGCTCGGTGAACCCGAAATAAGGCGTTCTCTGATCATGCACGCAAATGGACCATCACCGAAATC
This sequence comes from Salvia rosmarinus, assembly GCA_036937905.1. Lineage (NCBI taxonomy): Eukaryota > Viridiplantae > Streptophyta > Magnoliopsida > Lamiales > Lamiaceae > Salvia > Salvia rosmarinus. The sequence goes on from CM072820.1 coordinate 42,661,786, forward strand.
TTCTTCACAGTCAAATACCTCAAGAAGCAACTCGTGTAATAATCGCATCATTATTCCATGGTGGTATCACGGTGGGAGTTAGCCTCGAACCATCTAGTGAAGATCGAAGCGCGCAATAATCTAGTCAGCTGCAAGTCCATCATCCTCGCATCCACTTGATCTGGTTCATCCGCCAAATACGCGAGTCAAACGAGACGCAATGACGAGTGCATATCCACGCGTACTATCGCGGCGCCGCTCGATGGCGCATGGGATGATGATCTATAAAATTAATATTTAGATAAAATAAAAAGGAAAATTTCATTTTTGCAATTTATTGTATTAAATAAGGTTACTGCGTGACACGTAACCATGATGTATAACCCGTCATGCCGAGGACAACCGCTATCAATGCGGTGGTGGATTCCATGCCATAACAATGCTCTCGGGGTCATGATCACACATTCTCACGCTGGTCTTGAATGTAGGACGAAAGCGTTGCGTGTACCTCGGACCATGAATTTTGCGAAACATCTATTCAACATTGAAAATTAAGTAATTAGAGATACTACACATATATACTATATATTGATTGTATTAAAGACTTACGAAAAAACCGAAGATCAAGGATGATTGTGTTTTGATAATCCACCCCATCCAATCGTCGATTCGACATCGAGTCTCATCCTCAAATACACCATGAATAGATCGACGACGCAAAATTATTTTAGGGATACATATCGATATAAGTAGATGTACTTAAAAAAGCGAAGCATATTGTATAAAACTTACGTGCCGAACATCAAAAGGCCTCGGCATTTCGATATGAGCGAAAAATGCAACTGGACTTGTCGATCGGTACCCGAACAACCACCATTGCCTTATTTGTGTTCAAGAAAGCTGGTAATTTATCGATATATCACGGATAATGGGCGTGGCATCGGGCTATTCACGTATGGTGACCTCATTCTGTAGAAGGTCTCCGTGCCCGTTCACTCTCCGGATCCCTAACTACAAACATTTAATTTAGAAAATGAAAACATAACAAATATAATGAAATATTATAAAGTGCGAATATGAGACTTAATAGTTACCGTTGCTCAGCTGCTGCTTTGCGGACTCGAAGTCCGCCTCACGGCGTCTGAGGCGTCCGATCACTAAATAGGTCGATCTCGTCATGGAATGATGAGATGTAGTTCGAGGATGGTACCATGGATCGGTGAGAGTAGCGGGGAGGGTATCACTGGGCTGGGAGGCGCAAGTCTTTGTCTTAGCGGCTCAATATGTCCTTTGTCTCGAGGGACATCCTGATGAGGCGGTGATGTGGTCTCGATCTTCACCTCTCGTCGTCGTCGTCGGATGACGTGGGACATGAGTGCATGTGTAGCCGTATCATCCCTATGTGTGCAACCACATCGAGTCTTCTAAGAGGTTTTCAAACCACTTCTTTATCTTTGGAATAAATTTATCTTGATAGACCTCTCGATCGTTGCCTTTGCTCTGTCCTCACTCTCCGGACAGATTCCGGATAGATTCTGGATCCAACGACGATCGACGGAACTAAGGCATACAGGTGCTCACCACCACTGCTCGATGAAGCTGCCTCCCCGGTATGTCTTCCGTATCCGTCTCTCAGCGGATGGACGGCTATCCATATGGCATTGCGGCTCATCAACAACCGGAACCTCAGCGAACCTAGCAGCGATGTCCTCATTTGGGTCTCGAAGGTGAAGGCTCGAGGCTGCTCGATGGAGACCACGAAGATCGGGATCCTCAACAAGCGTGGAGCCCTCGCCGAACTCGGCGTCTCGTCGAGGCTCATCCACAGGATGAGACACACCCTGACGAAGGGCGTCGTCCCTCCCTCAAAGGATTTGACGGTATAACAAAATTCACACCGAGTGGAGAGGGTGTGAGGCAGACACCCGATGGCGGTGCTAACCTCGAATGAGTCGGGCTCGATCGATGTGAGATGATAATCGACCTACAATAAATTGAAAGATGTTATTTAATATTCTAATAAATACAATACCTCATACATGATTTAAAATTATAATAAAATTCAAGTACCTCTTGCTCAAAAATAGGCGTAAAGCTGCCGATGAGGGCCTCTCACGAACTTCCACCTCAACACTCTCGGATCTGTTGTGGGATTGATGTCGTCCCCTATACTTCCCAAGCACGGTATGATCTCGGTGACCAAGCATATAGTGCCCGGGCCCGGTCCGTAAAAGTGGTGCTTGAGCATTAGGTTGACAACTGCGTCGTATAATATCTCAATATCCGTAGCTGATGTCCCCACGGAAATCGGCAAACGCCTCCGGATCGTCAACCAATGCCCAAACCCAATCAGCTATTATCTTCCGTCTCGCACTCCAATCTGAATCCATAGAGGATAATAGCGTGGTCACGCGTAAATAGTGACGAAGATCTACATCATCACTAAAATCACTACTACAAGATCTATCTACTAGATTACGTAATGTAATGTGTGCCCCATAAAAAGGCTATAGACCTCAGCGTCGCTCAAGTCGTAGTCTTGTGTGGGATCAAATGATGATGACCCAAATTGCGGGCGGTGGTAGAGCATAATCTCTAATGGAAAACATATATATCTTCCATTGATGAAAAATACATCTCCGGATGCGTAGGTTCTATCGGCGGAGACTAAATGGTGCAAAGATAAACTAGACTTAGGCAGGAGTCAATCAATCGGATGACCAAAGCAACCCCTTAAACATATCTACCAACTCTTCACACTTATCTAGCAAGACATTCTTAATATACTTAAAATAATCGGTCCTATAATAAGTCTTTACATCCGCCATCACATTTATCGTGGTAGGCCTCAAGAAAGCAGGATCGACCTACAACTATCAATGTCACATATTACAACGTACAACAAACCAACAAACTACTACAATAATTATTTCATTTGTCTATAATTAGCATCAATAAACATCCTATCATACAAATATAAAAATAATTAGAACTCAATCTCTACAAATCACCTATCAAAAGCGCCATAATTAAGTAATACTACAATTTAACCATTCTAAACCATAAACACTATTTTTCTAGTTCAATATGACTAACTTTTTTCTATGACTAACTTTTTCTATGACTAACAATCTGATATGATGCTATGACTAACTTTTTCTAGTTCAATATCACTAACTTTTTCTAGTCGTAAAGAATGGGAGAGCTAGCGGGTTAGAGTAATAGCAACTCAAGATCAATGCTATGACTAACTATATTTCTTTATATTAGTAATGATCAACAAATAACAAATAACAAAACATGAACAATAAAACATGAACAATAAAATAAATCGAATATCCATTTATAGTTCAATTCTAGCTTTAAGAAAAATAATAGAGCGATTAACATACTATTTATCGATATTATAACTATGCTAAAATGCTAAAATAATATATACGAGAACAACCCATATCATAATATGCTAAAAATATCATAATATGCTAAAATGCATAGCTAAATAAGGAAAACTAATTAAACAACAGGCTCATATTCAATCATATTATTCAATCACATATTTAGCAATATTTATCCAAAATATCATAATCGATTGTTTCAAGAGGAATATATACGAGAACATACGGTAATTCCATATTATCACTCGTGTAAATATGGTTTCGCCTAAAATATGGTTTCACGCAATTTATTACAAAATTGATTAATAACTAATTATTAGAAAATTAAATAAATGATTTGAATAAAGCTTTCTCGGTCGTGGGAGAGAAGCTTTATTCGATATTCCGAATGCGAGCGAAATTAGAGAATTACCGTGGGTTGTTCTTCACGCTTCACTTCACGGGCAGGAATGAGTTCTTGAGTTCTTCACTTCACGGGAGGAAAATTTGAGTTCGAAGGAAGTTTTAATTTGGGAAGACAAACTTTAGTTTTGAATAATTTGGGAAGACAAAGTTCTAAAATTTTGAATATAGAGCTCGCGCTTTGTGCATGATTTTGGAAGATTTTGTTTTAAAGAATAAACCAATGACATATTAAATGCCAACCACATTTTCGGTCAAAGCATCGCATGCATTCTCGAGAAAAAGACCATGGACTGTTTTGTTTGAATGTGCATGAATCTCGATGAAAAGACCATCCTCGCATCAACTTCGTTTTCGGAAAAACTTCTGATAAATAAATGAAATGGGTATATGTGGTAGCAAAATTTTCAAATAGATATTGATGGTACATTTTTCTTCATAGTTGGGCATTTAAGTTGCGCTCCCTATATTTTATGTACCATCTAAAATGGTAACACGAGTCCGTCCAACCAGAATTTAATGTAACTATATGTATGTATGTAGTCATGTGTAGCTGCAAAAGGGTTTCAACTTTTTCTATGGATAATATTTGTAACTTAGCAAGTTGTATTTATATAAAGTAATAACCTCTAAATTAATCAATTACACGAGTAGCAGTTTTATATTTTATTAAAATCGAAAATTAGATGTTTGTTTGCATTTTGACTGCTATAATAACTCATGTGAGATGGGTTCATCCTAAAATACAGAGATACAATTCCAAAACTTATTTATTTCGTGAATAAGTTATGAGGGTTTTGATCATAATACGAACTATTATGGTATAATGAATTGATGTAAAAAATGATGAGTTTATATTGATTATATCCCTTTCACGTGGGACTCGAACCACACAACCATAAGATTAAGATGATATTTTGATTAGATATAATAAGTCGAAAAATGATAAATTTGTAGTAGAAAATGACGAACTCATAATTCGTTGGGTCTAAACATGAAAACATCACCTTATATATTCACAATCTAAGGACCGAAAACAATTCCTATTTATAGTTTAAAAACAATTATTGTTTGAACCTTATCCTATATAGAATTGAGATCATATAGTATCCAAGTCTTAGATAGTATGTAGCACTCAATTTTATCCATTCATCTCATGGATCATATGGTGGAGATACTTTTGATTTTTTAAGCTTAGTCCTCGGTGATTTCGCTACAGTAAAGGTAATATTAGTAATTTGATTTATTGTGTGATTAAGAAAAACAAATCATGCATATAGTTGAATTGACTTATGCATATAAATGAATACAAAAATACATGTAGTTGAACACGAACATGCATGTATGTTGGGCGTCTTCGGGCGTGGTGCTCGTGCTCTCGTGCCCCTTAGCGCCTTTCGGCCAACATATATTTTTTTATTTTGTTATATGCATGAACATGGTTTATTATGTATGAATGTGTTTTGTCTACATATTTGTGTTTCGTGGCAAACATGCAAATTTATGTTTTGTTATATGTATGAACGTGTTTTGTCATATGCATGTTTGTGTTTCGTGTCAACATGCGGTTTTTGTTTTGTTTTATGCATGAGTATGTTTTTCGACAACAAATCTCTCATTCATCCTTCTCCGTCTATTCCGTCGTCTCCTTATCCAATTACCGACGAATTTTGTTGTATCACCACCATAGCCACCATGTCTCTCGATTCATCAATCTTCTATCAAATTCATCTTATCTTTTTTTCTCAAAACTCATCAATTTTGTTCTCAATTTTTTTCTTCTTTGTTTTTCTCCCAAAATCTGTTGTTTGTTACTGTTCGCGTGCCACGCCGTCGTCGTAAAAAAAACCGAAGAAGAAGATATGAAAAGAGAAGAAGAAGAAGATTGATTTGCTTTCCTTTCCATTTTGCAACTCGTGAAAATTAAAAAAAAAATGAAAAATGACCACTACATGTCAACTTGTGGTGCATCCATATGTTCAAAATGTGTGATTTATATTGAATATTACATAGTACCTAAGAATCGGGTATTACAGGAATCCAACTCATATATTTATATATATATATATATATATAATTAATTAATTAATTAAAGCTTTTCAATACAGAAAGAAGAAAATGATAAGAGACTAATTGACAAATAAGAAAAGTAAGATAAAAGATTTAAAGGAAGAAAAAAAAGGAAAGAAAGACAACAACTCAAGTCGTTTTCGAGTGTATGCAATAATTATTTTCAAAACCTCACGACAAGTGCGTTCCCATGTAAGAAAAAGAGAGGCTAAATCATTTGACTTTGGATTTTGGGCAACGAAATGTAAAGCCACTCAAACTGACGTAAAAAGTAACGACTTATTTCTTTGTGACCAAAAAAGAGTAATGACTTCACCTAACTTCCACTGTTACCTGTGAAATAGGTGTGCTATTCTTCTTTGAAGGAAAATTATTTTATTTTATTTCCACAATTTGCCTTGTCAAGAATTTAGTTGCAATGTGAAATCCTCAAAGTTTTCTTCAATTTTAATTCTGCTTATTAATTAATTGGACTTTTATTGAACCTTGTGATGGTTTATTTTTATCAGAACTCCTTCCAAGTGTTACATAGAGATGCACTCCAAATAACTCAACCTACAAAATTGACAATATTCAAAGCTATAACCTCTAAGTAATGAGACTTTGCTAATTAATTAATTGGGCTTCAATTTGGACCTTGTGATAGTTTATTTTTATTAGAGTTCCTCTCAACTACTACATATAGATGCATCCCAAATAGTTCGATATAAAAACATTAATATTAATAATATTGAAAGCTATAATCCCCAAGTAATGAGATTGCCTAGTCCACCACACCTAGTCACAACTAGTTTGATTTGAGAGGATGAAATATTATAACTTTGTTGCCGCTATTTATTAATCGAAGATCTCATGTAATCATGTTTATAAAAACTTAAAGGGGTAAACTTTCATGATGTAATCCTTCAATTTTTAATGTTTTGACTGTTTCCTTCGCTTCTTACAATATTTATAGAGTATAATGAAAATAATGTTGGTAGCCTCCCAAACTCCAAATTGACCAAATATATTTATAAATACTCATGAAAAAAGCTGATCAAAATTGCAATTTGCTAATCAATCCTATTCGGGCCATTACCACCCCATGAAAGCTTACCTAAATAAAATTTTATGTTTATCATAGCATTCAAATAATTGGTTAGGAAAAATCATTGCTTTCGGCTGTTCCATACGAGTTTCCAGGTGGTCAAGTATTTAAACTCAAAGTGATATTTTCCTGTATTATTTTTGTATTAGTCAGCCATTTTCTCTTGGTTGGTTAAGAATAAAAATCTTAACCACATAAAAAGTGCTTTAAAATATTAGCTCCAATTATACCCAATAAAACCCAGAATATAATTAAACTATATTTGTTTTACAAAATCGTACATTAATCCGATCAGATTTTGAACAAACAAGCAAACCGAAGTCATAAAATAATTTACAACATCCACTTCCTCTTCCCATCACGATCGATAACCACAATGGAATATTACACGAAAAATATTCAAATAAATGAAAGCAACCAATTATAATCTGTTGAAATCAAAAAAAGAAAAGAATAAATACATATATAGTGTGTGGACGAAAAAAATCAAACAAAAAGAAAATTTAGAATCCGATTCAAATTGGAAAATAGCCTAATTCGACTCTTTCCGCTTCGCGGACCCCAGTAAACCTAGTCCTCTGCCTACTGCCTCCCCATCAAACAACTTTCCGCCAATTTTGACTAACCAAGTCACTCTAAACCGGCGGCGGTTCGGAAAGTGGCCGGTTCTCGTCCCCGTCGGTCTTCGGTTCAAAGCACTTGAACGACGGCATTTTCACCGGCGTCTTGCTGCCGCCTCCGCCTCCCCGCTTAGAGCTGGACCCTTCGCTGCTGTCCGCCACCACTCTCGGCGACCGGAACGATAGCCCTCTAGTGAAAAAGACCCACCGGTCCGAGTTGGCTCCCCGACCGGGTAGCTCAAGCAGCCTATAGAACCTTCCGGCCCGGCTGCTGCCCTCTTCTCCCCCGGTTCGGTAGCCTTTTCTCGAACTACCTTCTCTTTGTAGCCCGGCTGCAAAGCTTCTGGTCCGATTCAAAATTGCCCGGTCCATCACCTCCTTCCGCACTCCCTCGGGCAACCTCAGAGTAAACCGCTCGAGATTCTCGCCAGGTTGGACCAACGAGTGCCCGGTCGAGTGCGACCGGAACCTACCGAACCCGAGCACTTTCGGCCTCCGGATCGACCACGACCTCGCCGGTCGGCTCGGCGGCTCGAAGCTCAGGTTCCGCTCCAACGGCTGCGGGTGATCATCGTCCACTTGAATTACAATCTCCTCGTCTCTCGACTCAATTCTCTCCACAGCATCGCCGCGGGGATGGTCATCGCGATCGCTCTGGGGCTGTTCTACCGACTCGCCTCCAGTCTGCGTGACCAAATTGGCCCGGCAGACCGGGCACGTTGTGTGGGAGGCAAGCCATGCGTCGATGCAGTCGGGGTGGAAGACGTGGTCGCATTTCGGCAGCAAACGCAGCGTTTCGTCGTCTTCGAACTCGTTGAGGCAGACGGCGCACTCGAGCGCTCCCTTGCCGATCTTGTGGTCCTTCACCTCCGAGTAGGAGAAGGTCGGGAACGTCTCGATCACGGCCGCGTCGAGGCCCCGCGCGGCGGCCGCGGCGGCGGCGCGGCGTCCACGTATTGAGAGGCCGCCGCGGCGGCCGATGCTGCCTCGGCCGGCGGAGGCATCGTAGCAGTGGCGGATGTAGATGGAGAAGAAGCCCATGAAGAAGAGCGCGGCGACAAGGACGGCGATAATCACGGCCATGGACGGGCTGAACCGCGCGTACATGTTTGGGTTGTTTTCTGGCGGCGTAACCGACTGGGCTGCGGCCGGCGAGAGGATTAGGAAGAGCACGAGGAAGAGAGGCGTTGCCATTGAATTAGATTGATAAATGTTTTGTTTAGTTAGGTTTGTGTGGGCATACATATATACTGCTGAATTTTGGTGGAGAGTCAAGAGTGGCGTTGGGATGATTATTGGTGAATATATTCTATAGAGAGAGAGAGAGAAGTGGGGACGAAATGAAGGGAAACATACGACTACTAGGAAGTGAAATTGTTGTGAATGAAGTGAGTTGAATTTGAATGTTGAATTGATAATGTCATTTAATAATTAAATATAAGCTAATAAAATCGAGCTGACTCTCATCAGAAGATTCAGAACCGGAGTTTAGGTGTGATGAAATTATAGATTATTTTAATCTTTTTTCATTATATTCCGTTGAAATTCTCCATTAAATTATTTTAATTAATATATACTTCTATACTACATATATAATTGGAACCTTCTAATGGATTTCCTTCTTCACACTTGACCGGCACTTATATAGAGAGAGATGGGGTGGGGAAATTGGAGCGATCCATTATAAGGATGTCCTCATGTGAAGGCGTATGGAGGCTACAATCTAAATCGTAATCAATATATGATTCTCACTCGAAATCCTTAATAAAAATATGATTTCACACGAGGACAATTTTATAAGAGACTTTGTCATATATAGATATATATTTCTTTCAGAATTCTTGTCAATGTTTAATTGTCTAAAGTTCAGATATATAACTTAATTACATAACGATTATGTAATTAAAAAAGGTAAATTATGTATATCTGGATGCACTGGACATTCATTTTAATTAGAGTTCATCAATTATCAATTAGAATTTAATTATAACATATGCAGTGTACATCTGAATGCGTTGTAACTGTGACTAAAAAATTTATGAATTTGAATGATGAAAAGAGTTTTATTTGAGATACTGAGGTCAGACATTATACGCAATGAGTGAATATTTGAATCTAATCCTTTATCTTGCAAAAAAGCTTTATTCTTTTTTTGATAGTCCAAAGGCAATAAAGGTAAAGAGGGTGGAAAATATGGAGGTTGGGTATATTATTAGCAAGTAGGGCGATGACTGAGTGGCGGCTTTGCGCATCATGTGGGCTCTATTATTAGAAACTTCTCCATATTTGTTTTGTCTCATTATTTCCTTTCTTTGTTCAAATAAGAATAGTACCATTTCATGTCCCATCTCAAATTTGATTAGGTTTTCCGTTACGATGATATTTTTACTTTTATTTTATTTGGCCCAAGGTTGGCAAAAACTAGCTACAAGAGATAGGTGGTGTATTAATTAGTTAATGGCATTGTGAGGAAGCATTAGGCAAATTTGTCGAGTATGAATGGATCATTCATCTAATCAACTATGTTTAATGACACTCTCATCTAAATTAATAAGATAATATATAAATAAATAGATAAAATATATCATTCTTATTTTCACCGTTTATAAAACGTTTATGAACTTTATTTTGTCAAATATTTTGTAACGTCTTATAATTTCTAAGCGAACATAAACTATTTTAAAGAGCTTATAAGCTCTCTAAAATAAACTTAGCCAAACACCCCTTAGTCATGTTATTTTTAGCATCGTAGTTTGTTGTGTAAAATCTTTTATTTCTCTTTTGTTATATTTGATGTTTAAACTAATTGTTTCGAGTTCGAGTTCGTGATGTAAATTAATATTAAAGTTAATATGTTCAATACAAAGTTCAAAATAATATGACGTGTAATATAAATATATAATGATAATAATTGAGAGTGCAATGAAAGTTTAAAAATTACACCAGCTTATATTTTCTGTTAATTATAATGAATTGTTGCTTTTATTGTTATTTGACTCAAATAAGATCTGCATATTATTATAAGATTAAATTAATTAATTAATATTGTATAAATTCATTTTCTGCATTAAAATAAAACAGATGTTGGAAATGAACTGCAGATTTTGATGCCCTTAAATTAATAAATTCGGCACAATCCACGACGGTTCTCCATCTTTTGTGCTTAAATATTTCGCTTTTGTTTGGGAATGAGATTCATCATCCCCGACTTGCGCCTTTAATTAATGATGCAAGTGGAGAAAAATTAATCCCACGCTTTTAGTTAGAACACAGTGGGTGGCAGCCTTTATGCTTTGTATTATTAGATATATGTTATATTTATGAATATGTATTTAAAATATTCGGATACTTATGAATTATAACAACTATAAATACTCTTGAAAATGAATAAAGACACACAATACTGGCTGTTGCCTACTCATCGGTTATCTCATTAGAATTTGGAGTATTTGCTTTTTAACTTCTTTTTTAGAAATGAGATCTTAAACGTGAAATAAATTCGTGAATTACGATAATCTATTATTCCACAATTATTAATAATCAATTGACAGAAGCCAATATTTATTATCGTCCACTTGGGCTTTCTTCTACTTATTCTATTTTGTTTATTTAGTTTTATTTTAGACCTTTTTTGTGCATTAATACCAGAAAACCAGTTGACACATAATGTTGCCACTTGGGCTTTCTTATTTTCTTGGGTTCCCAGCCCAATTCTACTTTTGTCCAAGCGTTAAACCCATTTCGTGGATAGAAATATGGTAAAATGCAAATATAAATTTAATTTTTTATTTTATTTTTTAGGCACAAATATAACTTTTAGGTAGGGTTGTTAACCGAACCGAATTTCTCCGAAAAAGTGGAATCGAAACCGAACCGTTTTAAATTTTTGGTTAACCGAAAATCGATCGGTTCCGATGGTTCGGTTTTTGGTTAAACAAATTTGTCGATTTTCGGTTAACCGAATTTATCGGTTTCGATTTCGGTTCTAACCGAAAATCAAAAACTGTTTAGACACCCCTACTTTTAGGGACGCATTCCCATGAGCTACTTACAATGCTTGCTGGTCGGCTCGGGTCGGGTTCGATCTCTATCCGACCTGACATAGATCTAATTGGTTCATTTTTTTCATAAATATTGTCACTTTTATTTATTAGAACTGTTACTTTTATGAAGAATAAATCTTACTTTTATTGAAATAATATTTTTTGGTAAAAAATTTAAAAATACTAAAAGAAATTAATGTTACTTTTTAATCAAATTCGTCATTTTAATTAATACCAATCATCACATTTATGCATAATCAATTTTATCATAAACATTGTAATTTTTATTCATAAAAACGATTACTTTTATTCATAAAAGCTGTTACTTTTAATCATGTGTTGGATATTATGGTCAGATTTGACTTGACCCGTGCGCACCATGAGGCGGCGTGCATGGAAAATTTGTGTAACTTTTATATGTTGGGAATGCAAAATAAATAATTTGTTGAAAAATAGCCTAAAATTTTCATGTATTGATGGATCCCGTTGGATATGTTTCGGTGTAAGAGGATACGCCAGTTAGGTAAATTTTAAATATTTTTTCTTTAGACAAAACTGACTGGCTACTGGCTATAGCTGGTCGGGTAACTAGTAGTCCAATTATGATAACAATACTGCTGATCAGTGCAAATAAGAGATGCCATGTACTGAGTATTATCAATTAGCAAACCTATTGATTGTTAAGATAGTTGGTCAGTTGGACTGGTAACTGATGTTTTGCAAAAAATTGTGGTTACTATATTTGCTTTACTGGAAACTTAAAGCAAGTTTGAAACACTTAGCCAAATATGGATTAGTCAGTTTTCAGTTTATATCTCTTCAGTATCAATAGATACTGATAGATGATTTCAAAATAATGTTGTGTTGTTATGTGCTGCTGATGACAGTTCAATAATATGTAATCTGAAAGCAATACAAAAAGTAAATAACACTTTAATTTTAACGTCGTTCAAAGATATTAGCTCCTACGTCCACATACTGATTGCTCAATCAATCCACTAACTTCGGATTGTGTCTTGTTTACTAGGGGTGAGCAAAATACCGAAATCCGAATATCCGATTCGAATCAAACGAAATTTAAAATTCGGTTCGGATTTTCAGTTTTGGTTCGATTCGGATCGATATTTTCAAAATTTGGATTTTCGGATCGGATCGGATTGAATTTTTTAATCCAAAATAATCGAAAATCGAATTATATATATATATATATAATAATAATATTTTATTTAAATATTTTAAATCTAATATAAATATATATAAATTAACAAAATTGGTTTGGATTTTAGGATTTTTCGGTTCGGTTCAGTTCGGATATATTTATAAAATATTCGGATTTTTGGATTTTGGATTTTCGGATATTCGGTTCGGATCGGATTGTATTTCTCTCAAAATTCGGATTTTCGGATCGGTTCAGATTAAGCAAAAATCCGAACCGAAATCCGAATACTCACCCCTATTGTTTATGGGTGTAAGAGTAAACTTAGATACTGAGGTCACCTTACAGTATCCCGCCTAACTCGGTGTTTCTCCTACGCATGCTGGTGTTAGGAAACCACTAACTGCTTTCGGATGCAGTCGACTTAACCTCTAGTTTTCGGGTGCTAGATGACCAAGCTTTCACAACTAACACTTCGTTGCATACTTACTCAAACTTATACTCAACTTTTGAGGGTTTAGCAGAGGGGTTCCCAACTATGGATCTGAATTGACACAGTCATCAAACTCAGTATGTCTAGGTTTAAAATATACAATATGAATATCCTAGACTTAAGGAAGTGTATACTGAAATGTCGAGCTAAATATATGTTAGCTCTTGAGATTTACTGATAGCATTGGGTAAACTTCATTCTTCGAAATCGTTGTTTGATTGGCTTGAGCTTTGAGCTTGAGTGCTTTAAGATTTCAATTGCCAACAGTGTTTCGATAACCTTCAAATGTTAGATTTTGTGCGTATATATAGAGAGGATGTAGAATAGTGTTATTGGAGGGAGCACCAATCAGATCCTTGTATTTTTCGTTTGAATTATTCCCGTTGAGAATCCTCATACGTCGTTGTCAGAGGTCTAGATCATAGTACATTGTAGCTCTGCAACTCTGAAAGGTTTCTAACAAGACAGATCTTCTGCAGATATGCTAACACACATGGCGAGTCAAACGCTTAAGGCTTAATATCTTCCGTGTTTCTTTAGTTGAGTTGACTTCGTGTTTTATCATTATTGACTTCAGGTTGGGCCAATCGAGACTACTTCGTCTTTTATCTGCAGACTGGACTCCCGTTATACGTCAGCTTCGGAAACTTGAGTCAGTATGATGTTTTCCGCAGACGTAGATAAATAGCCAGCTTTGATCTTTCATCGTCCAGCTTTGACTTGATGTAGCTAGCATTGACTACTTGTCATCAACTTTGACTATCGATAGACAGCTTTGACTCCAGGACACCAGCATTGACTCCTGATAGCCAGCTTTGATTTTTGAGATGACAGTCGGCTGTCTGATATGACACTTAGCAATATCATGACTAGAGCCGGTAAAATTGGCCCGGACCGATGGGCCGGCCCGGGGTACCCGGAATTGGGATCGGGTTGGGCTCGTGAAAATAGTGACCCGAAAAAATTCGGACCTAAAAAGCCCGCCCACATAGCTCATCGGGTGACCGGCTTTGGGGCTAAAAGTCTGGCGTTAACGGCAGACTAAAGTCCCACACATTTAAGTTTTAATATTTTACATTTGATGTTTGATGATATTTGAAACTTTAAGTTTATCTTATTCGTTGAAATTGATGTTAGACTTATTAGTAGACTTAATTTATTTTATTTACTTTGGAATTGATGCTATTATCGTAATTTATCTTATTTACTTTGAAATTGATGTTAGTAGATTTAATTTATTTATTGTTAACATATTTTTGAAATTAAAATAATATTTTATTAAATTAAATATTAGGCGGGTTTGGTCCGATGGCGGTGGCCCGAGATGGGTGGCTACCATATTTTCACCGATAGCATTTCGGTAGGCCACCCGACCAGTAAAACAACAAGCCCGATGGGCGGGTCGGGCAGGCGGGGCCAGGCGAGCCAGCCCGCCTTTGCCACTCTAATCATGACTCCTTCATCTCTTTCACTCTGAGTCTTAGTCTCCAATCTTGATCTTGACTTTACTCCAGGAGCTCCGTTCATCAGCATCGCTATAATTCAGTTCTTTAGACATCTGTTGGTCTTAGTCGGTCTTGATTCTCGATTCGTCTGCGATCCTTTATTTGAGTTTCTATCAGTTATGCTAATACTAATACTTGATCGATGGGCGGGCTTCGATGCTTATTGAATTCCTTGATCTTGGCTTGTCAAAGCGGTAGTTCTCTTGTTGAAACACATAGCACAAACACTTAACTTTATGACAAGTCAGTAGCATTAGTTACATTAGCAAAACGATTATCAGATATTTTAGAATATAATCAAAACATACAATTAAGTAGATGAATTTCCAACAACTTATGAATTTTCCCAACATGTATTTTCCAGAAAGGAACACTTTTAAAACGCATCTTTTAACTAAAATTTCAAATGTTGCTTGTGGTCGAAAGAATAGCATAAAATCTACTATAGAAAAATAAATAAATAAATACTTCAATATAAAATCCTAAATGAAAAGATGTACTTTTTCTAGGGCAAATGAAAAGAATAAATTTCAAAACTGTCAAATGTGATCATGCATGGGCGTTACGGAATCGAAGTTTTTCAATGTTTCATAAGAATAACTTGTTCAACTCGAAAAAGAGAGAAATAATAAATCGTCCAAATCCAATAATAAAATGATAATTATTAAATTAGTAACGCGTTTCTGTAAATTTGCAAATTTTCTCAATGATAATTAATAAGCTATTGTGAAACGATTAACGGAACTATTATTACTAAATCTATCAACAATTTACAAAGAGGAAATATTGGAAAAAACATATAACTTAACAATTTGTTGCAAATATTCAAGTGCAATTGAATATTATATGAAAATTCAACTAAATATTCGATCTTGATAATTTAATAATGTGATCGGAGATATATATATATATATATATATATATATATATATATATATATATATATATATATTACCAAACCTTAGGTAATATGTAGTACACAATCTCATTCATCTCATAGATCACGTGGGATAGATTTTTTTTTTGGATTTTTAAAAATTAGTAATTTGATTTGTTAAATGATATAGAAAATAAATCATGCATAAAGTCGAATAGGATTATGCATATAAGTGAACATAAAACTGCATGTAATTGAATACAATCATGCATGTGAGTTTCGATTTTAATGCATGTTGGAAACACCATCGTGCACTCAAGCATTCCCCAAAGCGCGCTCCCAGCACCCGTTGACCAACATGCAGTTTATGTTTTTTTATATGCATGAATTTATTTTGTTTTGTTTTGTTATATGCATAAATTTATTTTTTTATATGCATAAACTTATTTGGGCTATATGCATGAGTATGTTTCATGACACGTCAGCACAAACGTGCTTTCGTGCACGCACAACTAGGGGTGAGCATTCGGGCGGTTCGGTTCAAAACCGAACCGAACCCGAAAAACCGAAAAATCGAATTTTTTTAAAAACCCAAACCGAATCGAACCGAATTACTGTACAAAACCGAACCGAAATATTCGGTTCGGTTGATTCTAACCTAATTAAAATTAAAATTAATATAAATATTATAATATATATAATATAATATATAAATATAATTATATATATATAAATATATATAAAATTAACCAATTTAAATATTAATAATATAAATAAACATATATATATAATATATAAAAATAAAAGAATAATAATAATAATTAATTGAGGCGGTTCGGTTTAAAACCGAATTTTTAACAAACCGAACCCGAACCGAATTAATTTCGGTTTGAAAATTTGAAACCGAACCGAACCGAATCTTGTTCAAAACCGAACCAAACCGCCCATTTCGGTTCGGTTCGGTCGATTCGATTTTGGTCGATTCGGTTTTGCTCACCCTTCGCACAACACTCGTTGGTCACACATGCAGGCTTATTCTTTGTTATATACATTAACTTATTTTGACGAGATTTTTTTTACTTGTTCGCAACGCTGCTGTCCGTCCACCGTTGCCATCACCAACACTGTCCGTCATCATCGCTGTAAAAAAATCGAAGAAGAACAAAAGAAAGGAGAATAATAATAAGAAGAAGATTGAATTTGTCTCCATTTTTCTTTTAAAAAAACTATGAAAAAAAGTGAAAAAAAGTTGTCATATATCGACGTAGTGCGCCACATATATACCATTTTCTTTTCTTATTTACATTAGGGTAATAACATATAACACTCCAACGTTTTGATTTTTTACATCCATTGTCCTAACGTAAATATAATAACAAATTTGACCATAATTGTTATACATTTTTAACACCTATGTCATGATGACCTGAATCGAGCTTAATTTGCCTATGTGGCACATTAGTTCGGGTCTGATTTGATTATGTGGCATAAACGAAATTAACACACACACACACACACACACACACACACACATATATATATATATATATATTGGTTATAGATGGAACCACCTCTAAGATAAAAAATAAGAATTAATTATCACTCTTGATTTCATTTAATCTATTGGTTTATAATTAATTTATGCATAAAACTAATTTCCCGCTTCTTATGAGTTGTTTTCGTACAATTAAACATGCTAGGGACATAATTGTCATTTGAGAATTCACCATACCTCGTATCAACCACATGTCCCCTGAATTTATGGTATTTACTTTTTACATTATCTCTTTCATTCAATGTTATCTTCTCTCTCTTTAGGCACTCAATATCTCTGTAAATCCAAGTCAAATTATCATTACAATCTTCTCCGAAAATTGAAAACAGTTTTCCATTCTCTCTATAATCCAATTTAATTATACATTGTTGTTCAAGCGTGCATAACAGTTGTGCACTGAAACATATTTCTGTGAATTCTGGTTATATGAAATATCTAACTTTTCTCAGTAATAACACTACACCTCCGATTTTCTGCGTCTGCACAATACTTGCATCGACTTCGTGCAAGAAAATACTTACAACAAAAAATAAATTTAAAATTTAGATTTTAAAGTTTAGAGATGACCAAGCTTTCACAACTAACACTTCGTTACATACTTACTCAAACTTCTACTCAACTTTTGAGGGTTTAGCAGAGGGGTTCCCAGCTATGGATCTGAGTTGACACAGTATCAAACTTAATATGTCTAGGTTTAAGATATACAATATGAATATCCTAGACTTAAGGAAGTGTATACTGAAATGTCGAGCTAAATATATGTTAGCTCTTGAGATTTACTGATAGCATTGGGTAAGCTTCATTCTTCGAAATCGTTGTTTGATTGGCTTGAGCTTTGAGCTTGAGTGCTTTAAGATTTTAATTGCCAACAGTGTTTCGATAACCTTCAAAGGTTAGATTTTGTGCGTATATATAGAGAGGATGTAGAATAGTGCTATTGGAAGGAGCACCAATCAGATCCTTGTATTTTACGTTTGAATTATTCTCGTTGAGAATCCTCATACGTCGTTATCAGAGGTCTAGATCATAGTACATTGTAGCTCTGTAACTCTGAAAGGTTTCTAACAAGACAGATCTTCTGCAGATATGCTAACACATATGGCGAGTCAAACGCTTAAGGCTTAATATCTTCCGTGTTTCTTTAGTTGAGTTGACTTTGTGTTTTATCATTATTGACTTCAGGTTGGGCCAATCGAGACAACTCCGTCTTTTATCTGCAGACTGGACTCCGTTATCGTCGCCTTCGAGCAGTCGGATGATGTTTTTCGCAGACGTAGATAAATAGTCAGCTTTGATCTTTCATCGTCCAGCTTTGACTTGATATAGCTAGCATTGACTACTTTTCATCAACTTTGACTATCGATAGACAACTTGGACTCCAGGACACCAGCATTGACTCCTGATAGCCAGTTTTGATTTTTGAGAAGACAGTCGGTTGTCTGATATGACACTTAGCAATATCATGACTAGAGCCGACAAAATTGGCCCGGCCCGATGGGCCGGCCCGGGATACCCGGAATTGAGATGGGTTTGGCTCGTGAAAATAGTGACCGAAAAACGGACCTAAAAGCCGCCCACATAGCCCATCGGTCGACCGAACTTTGGGGCTAAAAGCCGGGGTTAACGGACTAAAGTCCCCACACATTTAAGTTTTAATATTTTACATTTGATGTTTGATAATATTTGAAACTTTAAGTTTATCTTATTTCGTTGAAATTGATGTTAGACTTAATAGTAGACTTAATTTATTTTATTTACTTTGGAATTGATGCTATTAGGCGTAATTTATCTTATTTACTTTGAAATTGATGTTAGTAGATTTAATTTATTTATTGTTAACATATTTTTGAAATTAAAATAATGTTTTATTAAATTAAATATTAGGTGGGTTTGGTCCGGTGGCCCGGATGAAAATTAATGGGCTACCATATTTTCGACTGATAGCATTTCGAGCCGAGCCAGCCCGACCCGGTAAAAACAACAAGCCCGATGGGGCGCGCCGGGCTGGGCCAGCCCGACCCGCCCTTTTTGCCAACTCTAATCATGACTCCTTCATCTCTTTCAGCTCTGAGTCTTAGTCTCCAATCTTCAGTCTTCGACTTTACTCCAGGAGCTCCGTTCATCAGCATCGCTATAATTCAGTTCTTTAGATATCAGTTGGTCTTCCGTCAGTCTTCAGTTCTTCAGTCTGCGATCTTTTATTTGAGTTTCTATCAGTTATGCTAATACTAATACTTCAATCGAAGGTGACTTGATCTTCTTGAATTCCTTGATCTTGGGCTTGTCAAGTGGTAGTTCTTCTTTGAAACACAGTAGCACAAACACTTAACCAGCTTTAGGACAAGTCAGTAGCATTAGTTACATTAGCAAAACGATTATCAGATATTTTAGAATCTAATCAAAACATATAATTAAGTAGATTAATTTCCAACAACTTATGAATTTTCCCAACATGTATTTTCCAGAAAGGAACACTTTTAAAACGCATCTTTTAACTAAAATTTCAAATGTTGCTTGTGGTCGAAAGAATAGCATAAAATCTAATATAGTAAAATAAATAAATAAATACTTCAATATAAAATCCTAAATGAAAAGATGTACTTTTTCTAGGGCAAATGAAAAGAATAAATTTCAAAACTGTCAAGTGTGATCATGCATGGGCGTTACGGAATCGAAGTTTTTCAATGTTTCATAAGAATAACTTGTTCAACTCGAAAAAGAGAGAAATAATAAATCAGAGAAATAATAAATCGTCCAAATCCAATAATAAAATGATAATTATTAAATTAGTAACGCGTTTCTGTAAATTTGCAAATTTTGTCAATGATAATTAATAAGCTATTGTGATTAACGGAACTATTATTACTAAATCTATCAACAATTTACAAAGAGGAAATATTGGAAAAAACATATAACTTAACAATTTGTTGCAAATATTCAAGTGCAATCGAATATTATATGAAAATTCAACTAAATATTCGATCTTGATAATTTAATAATGTGATCGGGAGAATATATATATATATATATAGTACCAAAACCTTAGGTAATATGTAGTACACAATCTTATTCATTCATCTCATAGATCCTGTGGGGTAGATTATTTTTTTTTGGATTTTTAAGCTTATTTTCGTTTATTTCACTACAATAAGGTAAAGTAGTAATTTGATTTGTTAAATTATATAGAAAATAAACCATGCATAAAGTCGAACAGGATTATACATATAAGTGAACATAAAACTTGTAATATCCCTAATAATTAAATCTTGTTTAGCAAATACCAAACTAGATATTTATACTTCGAAGATCTTAACTATGTTTGAGATGAACAACGAAATGAACTAATTTGATTCGGAAATTGAAAACTAGTGAAATAAGAAACTAGTGACTAATTTAACTGGATTAGGGTTTTCTGAATAACTTGAATTCATAATTGAATGTTTGAGAATGAATCTCACCAAATTGATTGCGTTTCTAGAATCGCCTTACGAAATCATGTAGGAAGGCAATGAATTAGAATTTTCGGACATACTTGTCCGGTCAGTCTTAATAGTATTTTTCACAAGCCGGATAGATTTCTAGTCCGAGCTGATCAGTAAAAATAAGGTGATAAACAAAATAATTAATAAATATATAGTTATGAATTTAGATTTCATAAGGATAGATTTCCGAATTAAATATTCGAAAGATTTTACCCGAATGCCGGATATGAAAATACCGGAAAACCCTGAATTAAAATTTCAATATTTATGTGCTAGGATTTTGATTAAATTTGAAATATATGCATATGATTTAGAGTTTGAGATTCTAAGTGTTAAGATTATGTATACATATATATCATGTGATATATAAAATATATAAGGATGAATATGTGTGGTGTTATGAGTTTGTACACCATATGTTATATGTATATCCATGTATTTAGTGAGTATAGGTATATGTATAGGTATACAAATACATGCATTGTTATGGCATCTTATATAAAAACAAGAAAACATTTTACTTGGACTAGCATGATTTAAAGGTCATAGGATCCTAATTTTTACTTGGAAAAAAATTGGAGAAAGCTAAAAGAATGTCTCCCACTCTTCTAGCTTCATAATTTTGTTCTCCATCAAACCACACTCTCTCATATCAGATTTTGACCACCAAATGAAGCCAATTACTCTTCCAAAACTTCATTCCTGTAGCCTTCTTTCACCCTCACAAGAAGATGCATTTTCTTTCATTTTGAGCTCAAAACATAGAAAACTATCCTACCTTCAACCCCCACCAAGATAGCCTATTTTCCATCACAAATTCATCATTTTCAAGACTTAGAAGAAGGAGGGAGGCTGCACGGAGGGACGAACTTGAGAGAGGGAGAGAGAGCCGATAGCAATAGAGAAATGGGGAGTTTTGGGAGCTAGGTATCATGGCTTCACACCACTTTTAATTGCTTGTTTTTATTTTTGAAGCATGAAAGCATGTATTAGGAAGATGGTGGTATGATTTAAACATATATGTGGAGGATGGGGTGGGTGAAACCGTGAGGGAGAAGTATTGGTTCACCCACATGATGGTTTTAGTTGTTTTGTTGATTTGAAGGTCTTGAATGATAGTTTGTGTTGTTTGGTCATACA
This sequence comes from Salvia rosmarinus, assembly GCA_036937905.1. NCBI lineage: Eukaryota > Viridiplantae > Streptophyta > Magnoliopsida > Lamiales > Lamiaceae > Salvia > Salvia rosmarinus. The sequence continues at coordinate 42,683,590 of CM072820.1, forward strand.
TGAAATCTGTTATATGATGAATATATATGTGTTAAGAGTATTATATGTGAAATTCACAATTTTTAAATGAGATTTGAATCGTTTTTTGTTCAAAACCCGTAGACCTACACTTGTACGTTTTTTTATCGTGAAAATGCCTGTTTTGGCTAAAGTTTATGCTTCTGTTTAAAAATGTTAGAGTGCTTTGTTTGATCTGAAAATTTTATATGTTATATAACACGGTGTCTAGTATTTCCCTTCAAAATTTCGTGTCAATCTGAGTTTGTTTCGTATTTTTCAAAAATCATGAAAGTAGACCTGTCTCCGGCAAGTTACAGTGGGTAGGCTGTGTTCATCACACCATATCTCACAATTCGTTAAATATTTTTGAACTCCGCTTTTTCCTGTGTAAACTAGACACCCTAGGATTCTAAAAATGTAAACCAAAGAATTTTATCACCTCTGTATGAAAGCAGTTTTAGATTGCAAGTTCAGTCAAAAATCGGAGAAAAATCGCACAAGTCTATTTTTGTGCAAGTTTAGAGCTCTTTTTGAAACTGTAAATGGTCTCCAAAACTTCTGAAATTTTGCATGTATGAACTAGGATATACATAGAGTCCCCATATTTAATTTCGTGAAATTTTAAAAAGATTTGATATTTTTAAAGTATTTTACAAAAAGTCTGATGTACAACAATTTTTCAGAAAGTTGCTAAGTGTGGAATTTGCTTTAGAAACTTTCTGTTTTGGTGCCAACTTTGAGGACCCGTTTGGTCAAGTTAAAATGATTGGATTCGTTCGAAATTTTTACAGTAACTACTTGAATATATGTAGTAAGTATCGGAAAATTTTCAGTGAATTATGAGTTGTTTTGATATATTTAAAAATGGCTAAAAGATGGGTAGTCAGCCATGTTTTCTGTCAAACAGCCATATTCAAACGAGTATATCTCTACGTGTGTTGAATAGTTTTATATGAGGTCAGTGGCATGTGAAAGTATGTAGTATAAGGTTTCTGTAATGGTATTTTACGTGTACATTGGATGTCTGTATAGACTGTACGAAGTGTATAAAGTTGACAGTTGACTACTTGAACAACTTTTAAGCACGCCAACTGCTTGATAAAATACCTAAGTGACCTAAAATTTTGATGTGAGTTGCGAATTGATGTTTTGTTCCTAGATAATCAAATGAAGTGTTATAATGATAATTAATTTAGAGGAATTAATTATATTTTAGGAATCCGGGGATAGTGAATAAGAAATAGTAACCTTACTTGAATTTAAGATTAGCATTACAGGACCTATTAAGATTAATATTTCTTGTAGGTTTTGTCAACCAAGGGGATTAGCATTGTGTTCCGAGAAGTATTTAATTGTTTGTTTCTTCGGACTTTGTTCCCTTCAGATGGGCTTTCTTAAACAAAATGATATTGCATATACTTCAAAGCATGTTTTAATGTTATTAAAGCTTTATGAAATATTTATGTTTTCGAACTACATGCATGATTATGGACTGCCAAATGTTTACGTTTTGTTGTTGCCATGTCTGAGGTTGTTATTGAGAATTGGTTGGTATATCCAACGTGGTACGATGTTGTTACGGCAACTAAAAGATGCACGGATTTAGCAGATGACTACCCGGGATTGTGTACACAATTGGTGACTGTGTGTTAAGGTTCACTACCTCGACTGGTCACGGCGTATGTGGTAGGTGGCCACCTCCATAGTTCGCATGGTGCGATTATGATATGATTACGAGATCGAATGGTGATGATTATGTTCGGATATGGAACAACGTGCGAAAATGGTCGGCCGACCTCTTTGAAAAATATAAATGTTTTGATAGGCATGAGTTGTTTTACTAAAATTCTCATGTGCTACTCTTGTAGAGCGATTCAATAACTTGATTTCATATTAAAATGTTTTCGACAACTTGTCCTCCGAGTACTTTTGTACTTAGCCACGCATTCGTTTTGGCGTGCGGGTTGAGCGGATGACGGTGATGAGTGCGAGCGGTGCGAGTAGCGATGGTGTTTACATTGTTGTTTTGAAGGATTTCTAGAAACCTTGGGCATGTATCTTCATATGCATGTCCACATGCTTGTTCTTTGCTAAACTCGATGTCTAATTTGTTTCTTTTGATGTTGAGTGTTTATTTGCATCGTTGAACATGGAAGTCGTACCTCGTACTTGAATTATTTGCCTTGATTGGATTTTCTTTGAATTTGAGCTTGAGGTTATACCTCATTTCTTTCATTATACCCCGACTGGATTTGATTATTGTATGTATTGAAGAGTCGTATTAAACTTCAATTGTTGCCCAATAGCTTACTTCTTTTGAAACGTAAAATATGCTTTTTGTCATTACTTATGTTGATAAGTATCTATCCGCTGCAACTTATCACACCCGTGAAGATCCGTTATTCCGCACTTCCTCGAGAAGTTGGGTCGGTACAAAACTGCATGTAATTAAATACAATCATGCATGTGAGTTTCGATTTTAATGCATGTTGAAAACACCATCGTGCACTCAAGCATCCCCCAATGCGCGCTCCCAGCACACGTTGACCAACATGCAGGTTTATGTTTTGTTATATGCATGAATTTATTTATTTTTGTTTTGTTATATGCATAAATTTATTTTGTTATATGCATAAACTTATTTGTGTTATATGCATGAGTATGTTTCATGACACGTCAGCACAAACATGCTTTCGTGCACGCACAACACTCATTGGTCACACATGCAGGCTTATTCTTTCTTATTCTTTGTTATATGCATGAACTTATTTTGACGAGATTTTTTTTACTTGTTACTTGCAACGCTTACGTCAAATCCACCGTTGCCGTCACGAACAACATCATCGTCATCATCGCTATAAAAAATTCGAAGATGAACAAAAGAAAGGAGAATAATAATAATAAGAAGAATGTTGAATTTGTCTCCATTTTTCTTTTAAAAAAACTATGAAAAAAAGTGAAAAAAAGTTGTCATATATCAGCTTGTGGTGTGGCCACATGTATACCATTTTCTTTTTCTTATTTCTGTTAGGGTAATAACATATAACACTCCAACGTTTTTGATTTCTTACATCCATTGTCCTAACGTAAATATAATAACAAATTGGACCATAATTGTTATACATTTTTAACACCTATGTCATGATGACCTGAATCGAGCTTAATTTGCCTATGTGGCACATTAGTTCGGGTCTGATTTGATTAGTGGCATGAACGAAATTAACATATATATATATATATTGGTTATAGATGGAACCACCTCTAAGATAAGAAATAAGAATTAATCATCACCCTTGATTTAATTTAATCTATTGGTTTATAATTAATTCATGCATAAAACTAATTTCCCGCTTCTTATGTGTTGTTTTCGTATAATTGTCATTTGAGAATTCACCATACCTCGTATCAACCACATGTCCCCTGAATTATGGTATTTACTTTTTACATTATCTCTCTCATTCAATGTTATCTTCGCTCTCTTTAGGCACTCAATATCTCTGTAAATCCAAGTCAAATTATCATTACGATCTTCTCCGAAAATTGAAAACAGTTTTACATTCTCTTTATAATCCAATTTAATTATACATTGTTGTTCAAGCGTGCATAACAGTTGTGCACTGAAACCTATTTCTGCGAATTCTGGTTATATGAAATATCTAACTTTTCTGAGTAATAACACTACACCTCCGATTTTCTGCGTCTGCACATTACTTGCATCGACTTCGTGCAAGAAAATACTTACAACCAAAAATAAATTTAAATTTAGATTTTTAATGTTTAGATCTGTATTTTTGTGTTTGTCGTTGGTCTGTGTTTGAATTAGATTTTTGTCATTGACATTGCAGTAAGCATTGATGTGCATTTTAGTATAAGATGGATTGATGCACATAAATTTTATTTTTGTTGTTTGTTTATTACTTCTAAAAATAAATGGGCATGTTTAAATGCATAAGAACGGTTATTTGTACTTGAAAATAAATTTAAGAGAAATTATCCAAGAATTCAATCACCCACCACCAGATGTTGTTGACTCAGCAGCAGCTCCGCCTTTTTTCCTCCCCAGACCACCTCCTCCCACCACTTTCTCTCTTCCCATTCTCGCATTTCCTCAATTTTCCCTTGAGGCCTACAAACTTCTCCCGCAAAGTATGGATGACCCAACTATCACCGCCATCACCACCTCCCATGCGGAGGAGGGCCCCATGATAAACGCGTTTTTTACACGTTTATTGTTGATAATTTAAGATGAATTTAGATCTATTAAGTGCGTTTATGTATTGGATCTTAATGCTTTTATATATTTTTGGAAGATACTGCTCTTGGGTTCCTCTTTGGTGTTTTGTAAGCTTATAAGATGATAATCGAAGCATGGAACGAAGCACGAGCAAAAGAAGGGCAAAAACAGGGGCTAGCGGCCACCTTCGCGACCGCTAGCCCAGTCGCGAGCCGAAGATGGGCCTCTGGACGATGTCTCGTGACCGACCTAACGACCGCTAGGCCGGCCGCTAGGAAAAACCACACGACGCGGCCACGCCACACGACTGCGAGCAGCGACCGCGAGACATGGGCGCGAGATGCCTACGAAAAAGAGCTACTGCCCGATTTCTCACTACCAAGGCTAGCGACCGCGAGCCCGGTCGCGAAGCACACCTAACGACTGCAAAGTCCAACAGCAAAGCGAAGAAGACGCGCGCGCTCAGATTCCTCGCGACCGCGAGCTCCCAGCGAAGCGAGGCGGCTGGGCCAAAAATTAGGGTTTCCAGCTTTGCTTATAAATAGGGCCCTCGCCCCCCTCGTGCCCCCAGACCTCTCCAACACGTTTTTACTCAGTTTTTCATAGTTTTTCCTATTTTGCACTCTAGCTTTGATTTGGATCCATCTAGCATTAGTATTTACATTGTTTTACATTAGTTCTACGATTTGTTAACGCTTTGGAACGCTTTAGTCCGAATAAATTCCATCTTTTTCCCGTTTTCCGCTGAGGTTGGGATACGGACCCAACGATTGTTCTTCAGACGCCACATTACGGGGTTTATCTATATAAATTCTATTTCTATGTTTATTTCATATTTTATTCCGTATATTATGTCTAGCTAAACTTCCGTTCTAATCCTAGGGTTTGCGTGATCATATCCTAAATGTTGTGATTCCTGCTATTATTATTTACCTTCCAGGCATTGATTTATAATTCTTGGTGCTTAATTATATGTGTTAATTTCTGATCAATCTTGATGCATATCTAGTTGCCAGTTAATTACTTAACCGTTTTAATTGTCAATCGATCTTGAATGCATAATACTGAATAAGCGCTCGAGTCGTGGTGAAATAGGAACATTCGTATGAAGCATATTTTTGTGATCCTTTTGAAGTTACTTATTTTCACCTAGAGCGTATGATAATAGGAAAATTAGTAATCAAGCGCCACAATTGTCGAATCGAAATTGTTGGTTACATATGTGATCTTCCATCTTATGCGGATTAAAATTGGTTAATAGTAGCGGGATAAACATACGTTGTGGGTAGAATTAATGCATCCCTATGGTTAGTCTTTCTATCTTATTATCATCTTTGAGTGTTTATTGTTTTCATTTATTTTGAAGTTGTTACCCTTTGCTTTGGATTTAATATTCGAAGCCCTAAAACCTTTATAAATCAAATCTGTTCTTGGATAATGATGAATTGTTGTTGAGTTAGCTTTTGTGTTTTCGTGATACAATCCCTGTGGATACGATACTCGACTTACCTTTATACTTGCACGTTTTCGTGTTAGAAAAGTGAGCGATCAAATTTTGGCGCCATTGCCGGGGATTGTTAAGATTATATAGGAATAACTTAACGATTTGGAATTATTAATTCAAGTTGTAAATTTATTTTATTTTTATTTCTTGCCAGAGCTGATTTCTCCATTTTTCTCCAGGTAGTTTATGATCACAAGGTCTCAGGGATCTCCTGAACAACCGTTGGACCCCGAGATCGAACTCACTCACAAAAGGAGAAGGAGACGAGATAAGAGACAGCAAGATATGGCAGCAAATCCGAACAATCCGAACATCGGAGGTGTACCTCCCGAGCAAGTTGCTCGTCTTCTGGCTGATTTTACAGAGATGCAACGCCAATGGCGAACATGGGACTCCTTGTCCCTATTCCAGAGATGAGACCGTTAAACTACATGTATCGACCTCCGACTGAGCAATTTCAAGGAGGCAGATGGGGCCCATAGGTGAATACGAATAACTTCGAGTTGAAGCCGTACGATCGGCATAGTTCGAGGAGAGCGGTTCGGAGGTGGGTGACGAGAGGACCGAATGCCCATCTCGAGACATACCTCGATATTTGTGACACCATCAAGCAGAATGGGTGCCACAAGATACAATCCGGATGCGCATGTTCGGATTTTCTTTGTGCAATCAAGCGAAGGACTGGTTTAAGAGTTTGGATCGCACTGGCATAAATAGTTGGGGGAATCTTTGCGAAAAGTTTCTCTCGAAATACTTTCCACCGGCTAAAGCACAGAAGATCATAGTCGAGATTTCCCACTTCTCCCAATTAGGGGATGAGTCATTATTCGAGTCGTGAGAGAGATTTAGGGGCTTATTGAGAAAGTGCCCGCAACATGGATTCTCTAGGGAGCAGCAGATCACACAATTTTATAGTGGGCTGACACCTCACACGAGGAGCATTGTAGATGCATCGGCAAGAGGATGCCTGTTGAATCGACGTGTGGAGGAAGCTAGCAGAATTCTAGAAGAGATGGTTGCAAATAGCTATCAATGCCCCATGGAGAGGACATCGGCGGTAATTGCGGCTACTGTTGAAGGTGATTCGAAATATGACAATATCATGGAGCAGTTCACCCTTCTGAGAAGCCAGTTCGAGAAGGAAAGGAAAACGAAATGAGTTGCTCACGTCAATGTTGCAGAGTCAGATATGAATGAGGCGGAAGACGTGAATTATATAAATCAGAGGAACCATCCTGGGGGGAATCCGGCATACAATCCGAATAACAGAAATCATCCTAATTTCTCGTATGCCAACCCCAACAATTTTCAACAACCTCCGTCAAGCTTATCAGTGTAGAATGGAGTGATTCAAGAGGTGAAGAAGCAAAGTTTGGAGGATATGATGCAGCAGTTGGTTGTGAGCAACCAACAATTGGCGACGCAACAAAATTCTTTCATAAGCAATACCGAACAGAAGATAAATCATCTGGAGTCCACTGTGACGGCTATGGGGAAGCATATGAAGATGATGGAAAATCAAATTAGTCAGATAGCCGCCTTGCCAGAATGGGCAACACAAGTCGGGCCGTTCAAAAGTGTCTGAGTGAACCCGAAAAATCATTGTAATGTCATTCAATTGAGGAGTGGACGAGCTTACCAGAACCACACGGGGCGAAAAGACAAAGACGGAGCACAAGAGGAGCACCTCACGACCGAGCTCGCGACCGCGAGCCCGGCCGCGAGTAATCAAACAGTAGGCATTCCAGAGGGGCTCGCGAGTGACCCAGCGGCCGCTAGAAAAAACGACGCGACCACGAGAAATCGGGCAGAGAGTTTGGACGAGGAGTTAGCGCCCGAGCCCGCGACCGCGAGCCCGGCCGCGAAGAAGAACACTGACGCAGCCCAGTTGCCTAGCGACCACACCCACGCCCGCGAGGATGGCCGCGAGGCACTGCCAGTGATGAAATATTCGACCTACACTCCTCTGATTCCATTTCCGAGTCGATTAGCCAAGTCCAAGTACGATGAGAAGCTGACCCGATTTATGGAGATGTTTCAAAAGGTGCACATCAATATTCCTTTACTTGATGCACTCTGAGACATGCCGGGATATGTGAAATTCTTGAAGGATGCTGTAGCCAATAAGAAGAAACTTGGGAAATTCGAGACGATAAATATGTCTCAAGAGTGCAGTGCTATTCTGCAAAAGAAGTTGCCGCTCAAGCAGAAGGATCCAGGCAGCAGCTTCACCATAGCGTGTGTCATTGGAGGACATATATTCTCCAAAGTTCTGTGCGACTTAGGGGCAAGCATCAACTTGATGCCGTTGTCCATTTTCAATAGATTGGAGATTGGAGAGATCAAGCCAACCACCATTGCTCTCCAGATGGCAGACACGTCGGTGACATATCCGAAAGGGATAGTGGAGGACGTGCTCGTGAAAGTTAGAGATTTCATTTTTCCAGCAGATTTCGTGGTTCTCAACATGCCAGAGGATGGGAACACGCCTCTTATTCTTGGGAGACCGTTCCTAGCTACCGACAGAGCACTGATCGACGTGCAAGATGGAGATCTCACCTTCAAAGTCAACGATGAGGAGATGAAAATCTCTATTTATGACGCAATGAAGCAACCTGAAGAGAAGACGATGGATGAATGTCGTGTTATAGAGCAGCTGCCTTCCACTCAATTGCAATCACCTGATCCGGTGGAGTTTTGTATGCAGAACTCGATTTTCTCACCCTCGGACCTCGATGAGGCGTTTGATGAGATTTTAGAGTATCTTGAAGCCATCAAAGAAGTCGAGGCCCTCCTCGAAGAGTCAGTGCCTTATTTAGACGTGAGGAAGCCGATTGGAGGAGAGGATGCTGTGGTGAAGAAGGAAGAGAACACACCCAAGATGGAGTTGAAAGTGTTGACTGACCATCTTCAGTATGCCTTTCTAGGCGAAGACGAGACGTGCCCAGTGATAGTATCTTCAGCTTTGACAGAGGAAGAGTCGGAGAAGTTGATGATTGTGCTGAAACAATATAAGTCTGCGATTGGGTGGACTATTTACGATATCGAGGAGTCGATCGTCGATTTGCATGCACCGAATCTCATTAGAGAATGAGTACAAGCCAAAGGTGCAACCTCAACACCTCCTAAATCCGGCAATGCAAGAGGTCGTGAGGAAAGAAGTTTTGAAGTTATTAGACGCGGGCATGATCTATGCTATATGAGACAGTGAGTGGGTTAGCCCAACTCAAGTGGTATCCAAGAAAGGGGGTATCACAGTGATCAGAGACGAGAAGAACGAGCTGGTGGCAACAAGACTCGTGATGGGATGGCGAGTATGCATTGATTATCGTGTTCGAACGTAGCTACGAGGAAGGACCATTTCCCTCGCCTTCATTGATCGGATGTTGGATGACTGGTGGGCTATGAGTTCTATTATTTTCTAGATGGATATTCGAGGTACAATCAGATTGCCATCGCCCCAGAAGATCAGCACAAGACGGCGTTCACATGTCCTTATGGAGTTTTTGCTTATAGGAGAATGCCGTTTCGATTGTGCAATGCTCCTGCCACTTTCCAAAGATGTATGATGTCCATCTTCCATGGGTTAATTGAAAATATTATAGAAGTATTCATGGACGACTTTTCCGTGTTTGGTTCTTCGTTCGACCATTGTCTCCACAATCTATCTCAAGTGCTACACAGATGTGAGGAGACGAATCTTGTTCTCAATTGGGAGAAGTGCCATTTCATGGTAAAGAAAGGTGTGGTGCTTGACCACAAAGTATCTGCAAAAGGTTTGGAAGTAGATCGAGCGAAGATTGTAGCAATCGAGAAACTACCTCCTCCCACAAACGTCAAATCCGTAGGAGTTTTCTCGGTCATGCGGGCTTCTATAGAAGATTCATCAAGGATTTCTCTGAGATCATGAAGCCACTGTGTGGATTGCTCGAGAAAAATACGAAGTTTGTGTTCACTAGTGATTGTTTGGGGGCGTTCGAGAAATTGAAGCAAGCCCTGATATCGACCCCTGTTTTGGTATCACCTGATTGGAGTCAACCGTTCGAGCTAATGTGCGATGCTAGTGATTGGGCAGTGGGAGCTGTGTTGGGGAAGAAATGAGACAAGCTTTTCAGAGTTATATATTATGCGAGTAAGACGCTCGACTCGGCTCAAATGAACTACACCACCACCGAGAAAGAATTACTTGATGTGGTCTATGCTTTCGATAAGTTTAGACCTTATTTGGTGGGCACCCACACTATTTTCCACACCGATCATGCCGCCATTCGTCATCTGTTCGCCAAGAAAGACTCAAAACCGAGATTGGTAAGATGGATCCTCCTTCTTCAAGAGTTCGATATGGAGATCAAAGAAAAGGTTGCGAGAATGTGGTTGCAGACCACTTATCGAGATTAGAGAAGCCTATCGAAAGAGAAGATAAGAGGATTGGGATCAAGGAGAATTTCCCAGACGAGCACATATTGAGCATCATTGATCACACACCATGGTACGCCGATTTTGTGAACTATTTGGTAATTGGAGTTATGCCTCCGTCGTGCAGTCCTCATCAGAAAAAGAAGTTCCTCCACGATGTCAAGTTCTATTATTGGGATGATCCCTATCTGTACCGCCAATGTGCCGATGGTTTGATACGTCGTTGTGTTCCCCAAGGAGAATGGGAGAACATAATCCACGAGTGCCACAGTTCTTTGAATGGAGGACATTTTGCGGCGGCTAAGACGGCAACCAAGGTTTGCCAAAATGGTTTTTATTGGCCTTCGATCTTCAAGGACTGGAAAGCATTTATCAAGAGTTGTGATAGCTGTCAAAGAATGGGAAACGTCACCAAGAAAGACGAGATGCCGCAGAAGACCATCATGGAAGTGGAACTATTTGACGTGTGGGGAATCGATTTTATGGGTCCGTTCCCCATGTCTTGTGGCTACAAGTACATTTTGCTTGCTGTGGAGTATGTTTCATGATGGGTGAGGCTATTCCACGACCACTAGCGACTCAAGGTAGTGATCAAGTTTTTACACAAGAATATTATGCTCGATTTGGAGTGCCTAGGGCGTTGATCAGCGATGGAGGGTCGTATTTCAATAACAAGTGGCTAGGCAATGTCCTAGCTAAGTATGGCGTCAAGCATAGAGTCACATCCCTATATCATCCACAAGCGAATGGGCAAGCTGAGCTCGCCAACCGAGAGATAAAGAGGTTTTTGGAGAAATCGATTGTCAATAGGAAGGATTGGGCCAAGAAATTGGATGATGCTCTTTGGGCCTACCGGACTGCTTACAAAGCTCCTATAGGGCTATCTCCATATCAAATGGTATTTGGGAAATCTTGCCATTTGCTGGTTAAATTGGAACACAAAGCTTATTGGGCCACGAGGAGAATCAACATGGATTTCAAGGAGGCCGGTTTGATGAGAGGTGAACAATTGTTGGAGCTTGATGAATGGAGGAACGAAGCTTTTGAAAACTCCCGGATCTACAAGGAACGAGCCCGGAAATTCCACAACCTTCTCATTCGTCCCAAAGGATTCTCTCCGGGTGATGAAGTTTTGCTTTACAATGCCCGACTCCTCCTCTTCCCTGGAAAGCTGAAATCGAGATGGTTGGGGCCATATACCGTCTACCGTGCACATGCCAATGGAAGCTATGAATTTCTAGACTCGAGTGGCAATATTTTCAAGGTGAACGGGCAATACCTCAAATCCTACTTCAAGTCACACTTCGACCGTGAAGTCAAGGTTATCAAGCTCAACGAACCATGATGAGAGGTAACGTCGAGCTAGCGACGAAAACTTTAGCACTGGTTGGGAGGTAACCCAACATATTTACATGCTTTATGTTTTTCGTTTTGTTCTTTTCTTGTTTTTCTTTGTTTTGTCGTGTCGTGTCTTGTTTGTTCGTTTTTTTTTAAGTCCCAAGGTATATTTGCTTTTGATTAAAACATAAAAAAAAAAGCAAAGTTTAGCGACCACCCTCGCAATCGCGGTGGCCGTGAAAAAGCAGGCAAGAGCTATTTGCCCAACTGGGACACGGCTAGCGACCACCCTCACGACCGCGAGGTGTGGCCGTGAAAAATCGGGCAGAACATTTTTTTGAAAAATCTGGGCGCAGCTTGCGACTGAGCTCGCGACCGCGAGCCCGACCACGAGGCGTGACTCGACCCGCGCCCGGACGTCAACCCGCGTGATTATCCCACTTTTTAACCCATCTTCCCTAATTTTTACACACACACACTCAATTTTTCTGCAAACCACCCCTCTCAAGCACCCAACACCCTTCTTCTTCAAATTCTTATGCTTTCGACGTAAATCTCACTCAAGGTATGCTTCCGTTGCTTCATTCTTCTTGAATTTTCGCTTGATAGCATGATTTAGAAGGTTTTGTCACCACTTATTACTCCTTGAGGAACTAGGGCTTTTATTGCTAGATTTACATAGTTTTTGAGCATGATTATTACAATAGTAGGTGTAATGGTGTTAATTAACATGTGTTGTGGAAAGAATTGACCTACATTGTTGTTTGGGAGTTAAAAATGCCAGAAATTTTGCTGTCAGTCGCGACTCGGGTGACCTCGCCATGACGTCTCTGGCGGGCATGCAGGTGTGATCGCGAAGATGTGCCTCGCGACCACCCTCGCGACCACGAGGCACCCCCAGAATGCATTTTTCACGCCTTTTCGAGTGATGTGTGTGTTTTCTCTCCTTGTTTCACCTTGTTAAATCATATGTTAGTATGGGGGGAGAATTCTACTAAGTTCAAGTTTGGGGGAGCTCTTAATAGGGGTTGACGTTTATTTTGAATTTTTTTAATAAGTACGTGCGCTAACTTTGAAATATTTTTAGGTACATTATGTCGCGTGCATCCGGCCACAAGCGCAAGGGCAAGGAGGTCGTCTCCACTTCACATGACGAACCACATGATGAGTTCCACCCCGAGAAGTTTGGAGTGCGACTGCCGAATCCCTCGTCACGAGACCGTTGGAGGAGATTGGTGCAACTAAAGCATAGACACTCAAGATTCATGTGCATCAATACCTGTCAAGAAATGGGGATAACCAACGACGTAACATGGCTAGCCGAGAGGGCCGGGTTGTACCCTATTATCACAGCGAACTATCTGACATACCGGATCCTAACTCTGGAATTCCTGTCGACTGTCCATGTCCACAAGACACAAGGGTTGCCGGACTACATTACGTTCCAGATGGACAATGAGCCCCGACAGCTCTCTGTGGATGAACTGAATGCTATCATCGATGGTAATCCCGAGGGTAAATACATCGGGGATTTAGAGACTACGCCACAGAATATGTGGCCGTTGTTCGTAGACACAACTCTTGAGCAGAACCCATTCTATGACGCCTCTAGAGCTAAGGCAAGTTCCATACGGAATCCTGCGGTCCGCTACTTTCACCGCCTGATCACCTTCACCATACATGGCCGCAACAATGTCGGAACAGTCCTCTCACAGGACATGAGTCTCTTGATTGGAGCTGCGACTCGACAAAAGATGCATGCCGGCATGTTCCTTGCACAGCATTTCCGGATGTAGCGAGAGGTTTTTGAGACGCGAGGATATGCATAGGGATTCGTTACCTATTGCCGATTTTTCGGTGACTATTCGCGAGAATCCTATCTCGGGATATTTTCTGGACAAACCTTGTTTATACGTGCAGACGTTCTGAAGAGGCACCCACCCGTCACCTGGGCGCTACGATAAGCACGGCGATCTATATTCGCACCGCCCACACGGATCTCACGGTTTAAGCGACTTTAGGCCACCGAGTCAATTGGAACTTGAGCTCCGTGTTCAAGACACATGGGCTCGGGCTTGAATCGCAAGGCGAGATCGAGGAGAGGCAAGAGGAGGAAGCCGGCGGGAGGTGGCACCGAGGCGGCGGCACATTGATCCGTCACCCATTCAAGGCGATCCTGGGATATGGCGCATGGATCGCATAGATGGTCGACTTGACCACATCGACGGGCGCCTAACATCTATATTGGCCCAACAGCAGGCCCAATTCGAACAACAGCAAGCCCTCTTCACCCAACACCAAAGCATCAAGAACACCAAAGATAAATGATGGAGATGATGCAGCGATGGGATCGATGGCGAGGATTCTATCCGCCACCCGATGTATGATATCTGAGTAAGGTCTCTCCCAACTACTCTTTTGCAAACCTTATTACCTCCATTTCACACATGTTCACAATAAGTTTGGGGGGAGTGGACGAGTTTGGTTGGTTGAGAGTCTTGTTTATGTTTTCATTTTATCGTGTAAAGTTATTATGCTTTGGGGCTTTTGTCGTGTTTTTCTTTTCGTTTTTGTGTATGTCGATCAACGAGTTAAGTAAAATGTGTTAATCCATGTAGCTAATGATGATAGAAATTTTTTGAAAAATATGTTGATAGTGCACATGATGTGTTAGGAAACGAAGCATGTATGACTTGAGATTGCTTAGCTTGTTATTTTTCACCATTTGCTTAAACCGTGAGACTTGAGCTTCACTGTATAAACATCTTATTACATTTTCTTTTAATTGTGTGATATCGTGCATGTAATTATCTTCTAGAACTTGCCGTGTTTCTATGTCGAGGCTGCAATATGTGTTTCGAATATGGAAATGATAAAAGGCTATCTTTGTTAACCACATTTTTGCCCATACACTAACCCAATGATATATATCGTTTGTCGCCTTCTTTGAGCCTTTATTTTTATTTTAATCGGATGATAGGAGGTGAGTATGGATATGGGAATCAAGAGGGTAAATTTTTTTTGATATTCTAAGTTGGGATAAAAGATGGAGAATAAAAGAATGGTACCCGTGTGAAAAAGAATGGACCCTATAAGCTCTATTACAAAGCTAAAAAAAAAATTTGTGAAAAAATGTGAGCATAAAGGGATTGAGTTATCAAAGTATAAGGTACCTTATGTTGCATAAACGTTGATTTAGCATGTTGGAAAGGAAAGGGGAAATGGACAAAGTCCATATGATTTGAATGTATGAATGGAGGTACTTGGAGTTATTTTTGAGTCATTTAGCCATATATTATCCTACCTTAACCAATGTGCCTACATTACAACCTATGAAAAGACATTTTTTATCCTAATTTGAACGCATTTGATGTGGTGGAGATATTAGAGAAACGGCAAGCCTATGGTAAGATTTTGCATTGCATTGATCTTTGAGTGTATACAGTCCTTAATTTCCTTATGAGTTTGAGTGTATCCTATATTTTACACACATGTCGTTGTGAGGGTTGAATTGAATGAGATTTTTGCTTTCAATAGTTGTACATTGTTGAGTTGACTAATGTCGTCATGTGCGCTAATGATTTTGAGCTTTGAAATATTTCTGAGGCTTGATTATGGTAATCACGTTTTCTGACACTCGTTGATCTTTCGTTGTGTCTTTCTTTCTTTTTGTTTTGTTTTTGTTTGAGGACAAACAATGCTTCAAGTTTGGGGTTTGATAAACGCGCTTTTTACACGTTTATTGTTGATAATTTAAGATGAATTTAGATCTATTAAGTGCGTTTATGTATTGGATCTTAATGCTTTTATATATTTTTGGAAGATATTGCTCTTGGGTTCCTCTTTGGTGTTTTGTAGGCTTATAAGATGATAATCGAAGCATGGAACGAAGCACGAGAAAAAGAAGGGCAAAAACAGGGGCTAGCGGCCACCTTCGCGACCGCTAGCCCAGTCGCGAGCCGAAGATGGCCCTCTGGACGATGTGTCGCGACCGACCTAGCGACCGCTAGGCCGGCCGCGAGGAAAAACCACACGACGCGAGCATGCCACGCGACCGCGAGCAGCGACCGCGAGACATGGGCGCGAGATGCCTCCGAAAAAGAGCTACTGCCCGATTTCTCGCGACCAAGGCTAGCGACCGCGAGCCCGGTCGCGAAGCACACCTAACGACCGCAAAGTCCAGCAGCAAAGCGAAGAAGACGCGCGCGCCCAGATTCCTCGCGACCAAGCTCGCGACCGCGAGCTCGCCCGCGAAGCGAGGCGGCTGGGCCAAAAATTAGGGTTTCCGGCTTTGCTTATAAATAGGGCCCTCGCGCCCCCAGACCTCTCTAGCACGTTTTTACTCTGTTTTTCATAGTTTTTCCTATTTTTGCACTCTAGCTTTGATTTGGATCCATCTAGCATTAGTATTTACATTATTTTACATTAGTTCTACGATTTGTTAACGCTTTGGAACGCTTTTGTCCGAACAAATTCCATCTTTTTCCCGTTTTTCGCTGAGGTTGGGATACGAACCCAAAGATTGTTCTTCAGACGCCACATTACGGGTTTTATCTATATAAATTCTATTTCTATGTTTATTTCGTATTTTATTCCGTTTATTATGTCTAACTAAACTTCCGTTCTAATCCTAGGGTTTGCGTGATCTTATCCTAAATGTTGTGATTCCTGCTATTATTATTTACCTTCCAGACATTGATTTATGATTCTTGGTGCTTAATTATATGTGTTAATTTCTGATCAATCTTGATGCATATCTAGTTTCCAGTTATTTACTTAACCGTTTCAATTGTCAATCGATCTTGAATGCACAATACGAATAAGCCTTGAATCGTAGCTGAGATAGGAACATTCGTAGGAAGCATATTCTTTGTGATCCTTTTGGAGTTGCTTATTTTCACCTAGAGGCGTATGATGAATGGGAAAATTAGTAATCAACGGCCACAATTGTCGTAACTGAAATTGTTGGTTACATATGTGATCCTCCATCTTGTCTAGATTAAAATTGGTTAATAGTAAGCAGGATAAACATACGTTGTGGGTAGGATTAATGCATCCCTAGGGTTAGTCTTTCTATCTTATTATCATCTTTGAGTGTTTATTGTTTTCATTTATTTTGAAGTTGTTACCCTTTGCTTTGGATTTAATATTCGAAGCCCTAAAACCTTTATAAATCAAATATGTTCTTGGATAATGATGAATTGTTGTCGAGTTAGTGTTTAGTATGAATTTGTGCGTATTCTTGGTATTGTTTTGCATATCATTTTCAGTGGTTTGTCCTATTTATGCCGTTGGTTTGATTAGTATTTGTCGAATTTAACTTATTTGGTTTGTTTCGATGTTTTGCAGAAATATGGCATTAAATAGGATTAAATTTATCTACCAAGAATGATCCTATATTGAAGATCATCTCGATAGGAGTCCGTAGGCGCAATTGGATCTCAATTCAGAGTTCGGACGAGAGAAGCGGAGCGAACAACGGTCGCGCGATGCATGCGTGCGCGAGCGCGTCCGCACAGGAACGCCTCGGCGTGCGCTCCACAACCCAAACGCACGTTTGCTTCAGACAACCGCGCTGGCGATCCCGCGCCCTCCGCCTATTCTTCTCAACGCGCCACGGCCGCCTCCTATCTTCACAACGCGCCACGGCCGCACTCACGCCTCCGCGCCCATTCTTCATAACTTCGGCCACGGCCGCGGTCTTCTAGCGGGCCACGGCGCGCCTCGCGACGTTTTCCATGCCGCATCCGGTGCTTCGTCATCAGTCCTGTGCTGGGTGCTTCACCATGCCGCGTCCGGCGCTTCGTCATCAGTCCGGCGCTGGGTGCTTTGGCTTTTCACTCCAGAGAGTCCTCGCGTCCGGCGCCTCGTTGCGTCCGGCGCTGGACTCTATTTTTGGGCCCCAATTCGACTGATTTCGTGGGCTTTCTTGAGGGTTTATTAAATTAGAACAGCCGCGGCTCTCATGAGCGGATACTCTCTCTCAGTTCGCGGCTCTCAGTTCTTATTTTGGGGCTCCGCCGCGGCACGGTTCTTCTTCAGATTTTGGGAATTCTTCAGGCAACTTATCAGATACAATCTCAGTTTAATTTTAGTTTAATTCCTGTCTTTTATTTCTTAGATTGAATAATTTAGTTTATCGCTTTTCGCTGTTGGATTAATCAATTGGATCTATCAATTATTATTATTGGATTTTCATGTTCCTACGATTTACATTGCTTAATGATTTCCTGCTTTCGATTAATTCATGTTCTTGTTGGATGATTGATGATTATGGTTTATTTGCAATTAGATTCAGATTAGGGCTTGACAAACCCTAAGAATAGGATTGCTCCTGCTTTTGTTTATTGCTTTGATTTATTGCTTTCAGATTTCAACTAGGAATTGACAACCCCGGTTTAGATTTATTGTTTTAATAGTTTAGCTCGGGATTGACAACCCCTAGCTTAGGATTCTTTGTTTATCTTTTCCGTATTTTAATTCTTGCATGTTCAAACCCTCGTTGGTATTAGAATGTTTAGGTTTTAATTGCTTTACGTGCGCGATCGAACAATAGCCTGTTAAGTTTTCCTTGAGAGGCGACTAGGGTTAACTTTCCCTACTATAACACCTCATTCGATTAGGAGTCAAATAAGAGTATACTTTTGATTGAAACAGTTAGCTTCTGTGTTTTCGTGATACAATCCATGTGGATACGATACTCGACTTACCTTTATACTTACACGTTTTCGTGTTAGAAAAGTGAGCGATCACCCCATCGAGCTCCCACCATCTACTTCCCCACTATTCGCTACTGACGACGACCCCACACCTCTCCAAACTGCCACCCCTCTTCTATCACCGGTGCCATTACCGTTTTCCTCTTTCGCTCCCTCCGTTGTCACGTCAAGCGTGCCAAAGAGATAAATTATCGCTTGATTTAATTGGTTTTATCGCTTGATTTGGGATTTAGTTTTTGTGGCTATGAGGAAATGTGAATCAACTAAAATAGACGGATTAGGGATTGGAAGAATAGTTAGAGGAGAGAGTGGAAAAATTGGGCGTGTTGTGAAGGGAGGAATGTGTAATACCCCGTATTTCTGAAGCAGAGATTAGCTCGTGATTAAAAGCTTAATAAGAAGGGCATTGCATCCTTATGAAAGGATTTGTTAAGTTAGAAGCTTTTGTGTTAAGCTTCAGTTGAGACGATAGAATCGAGGAGAATCGAGATAAGATTCTCGGATCTTATTTAGGATAAGAAGACCTAGATTCCAAGGGTCTTAAGATGATATATACATGCTCAAATAAGTCTTGATTTGAAAATTGAGAATTTAAAATCTACGTTTTGTGGCGTCGTTTGCCGATCAAGCTCGGATGAAGAGCAAAATAATTAAAATGGTTTTAAGGTCAAAATAATTTTAATTATTATATTTTAATGATATTTGATGATGGAAAAATTTAGAAAGTGATTTTGAAGGATTTAAGAATAAATGGAATATTTAATTCCATTATTTGCATAAAATGGAATTAAATCTCTATTTTTATAAAGTGAGTTCCTATTATATATTTTATAATTTTGGAACTTTATATTGATGAAAATGATGAGTTTAAAGTGTTAAGAAAATAAGATTCAATTTTGGAATTTTTGGGAATTAATTATGTAATTTTCTAGCATATTTTGGAAAATTACATGAAAATACATTATTATTATTATTATTTTTATTAATTCCGAAAATTCAAGGAATAAATATGGAGATTATTTTATGGAATTCTCTAGAATATGGTGTGTTGGCACCATTTTGTTTGGGAAAAATAAAAGGAAATTTAATTTATAATGTGAAATTACTATTTTACCCTTATTAATTTAATTTATTACATAAGTATACCTATGCTTTTAAAACCATTTTCTTCCCTAATTTGCAGCCAAAACTCACGCAACACACACATGAACACACACTAATTTTCGAAAATTCCAAGAGAAAAATAGGAAGATCAAGCCGTTGAATTTTCGATCCGTTTTCGAAACGAGGTATAATCTCGTCTCTAGAACACATCTACCGATTGAAAATTTTAAAATCATGAGCTTATGTTTATCTTATATTTTCGGTCCTATGCTGAAAATTATGAAGATTTATGTTGTGTTGATTATTTATTGATATTATGATAGATTCGACGTCTACGTATTGTTTAACGTTGAATTTGTAAAGCATATGTTTATTATTTGTAAATTCTTGAAATTTTCGAAAAAGGGGAGCTCTTGATCTTGAATAATTGATGTTGTTATGATTGAATTTCCTTCGTATATATGTTATTGGATTGATATAAATGTGTTTGGAACAAGAAAAACGTTTGAAATCGAAACTATTTTAAAAACCCTAAATGGCCGAAAACCCTAAGGCATATATTGTTGGATTTTGATTTTATTTGATCATTTTACTTCATACTTGGATTCTATGATATGAATAAAGCCTAAAATGATTTATTCGGATTTTCCATGACGTATTCAAAAGCAGTAAAATTTTAGTTTGTCGTGAAAATTAGTTTTCAAAGCCAAAGCTTTGATCTTTATGTTTTATTGATAAAATGATGATATTTAATGACAGTTGAGCATGTATATAGGTTCGTTGGTGTTAGATGACGTCTCACGTGATTTTTCCGACGTTAGACCTAAGTGACGTCTTAAGGGGTCGTCGAAATTATGGCTAAGATGAGATGATTGAAGCTTGTTGTTGAGTTTTATATGCATATTGAGACATATGGTGATGAATTGATGGAGTTTGGGCTATGTTTGGTTGATCTGGTATTGATTTGGCGATCGTTTTATAAGCGTTCTGTTGTCGAAATTCGATAAATTGGTTTGTTAATAAGATGTTAGAGGATGCAATGACCCGATTTTTGATAGACCATAGTGTCTTAGATTTGATATCGATAAGATATGTTCGTTTTGACGACAAAGATGAGTAATGTTCTTGTTTGGCTCTTGATAGGCTTTTACGCCGTTCTATGAGGATAAGATATGGATAAAGAAAGAAATGGAATTGGGAATTAGTTCCTTAGCTCTAAGGAACATCCAGGTGGGTATAAGTATTTTCTATAATAATATGCTTATGCTTTTAAATGTTTTCAAAAGATATGATATGATTATGCATGAAAGATGACATGAGATTTATGATATGCATTGATTTGAAAAGTTGATTGACTTGTCAATGTTTTGAGCATGAGCATAAGCATGATGCACTACCTATCCACGGGAAAGAAAGAAAGAAAGAAAGAAAAAGAAAGAATTTACCGACGTCGGGTATGACCGTAGTTGAGAACCTTCGGGTCCAACTCGGGTATGTGATATTAAAGTGTTTGAGAATGAGGCCTACTTCTCAACACGCAGAAAGAATCCGTGGATATGGGAAGGAGAGATGAAAGATGCATACAGACATGAAACATGCATATGCATATGATATTATGAGAATGAAAACAAGTAAGTATCTATTTATGAAAGCATATATGATGGCAAGTCAAGTTTATAGCCATAAGGGCAATGTTTTAAATGTTAATTGTTTTTGGCGTATACCCACTGAGTGCATTTTTGTACTCACGCCCGCATATATTTCTAAATATGCAGTTGAGTGAGAGAATCTTTGGAATCGAATCTTTGCTGTGAAGGAGCTTCTCTAAATGTTGATTCATATTAAGGTTGTTCTATTGTTATTAACATGTTTTATTGCCCGAGAGAGTTATGTCTTCACATAATTCTCAACCACACTTTCCGTTGCGAACTTTGACCGTTTCTTATTTTTGTGTTCGGTTAGAACAAAATGACCATATTCAATGCTGTCATGATTTAAGATGTTGATAAATTCCCAAAGTTTTTGAAGCATGCTCAATTATGTACCTCCTTGATATTGGCTATTAGTTTCTCTTGACATATGTTTGAGCCGTTGTCATTAAATTCTCTTCTTAACCCGAGTCACGGCCTAATTACGATTAGGTAGTCACATGTGAGGATGGACATGGAAGAAGATGGTGGGTGATAAACCTCATTTTTGCCTTATTTATGAGGATATTTTCATTCGTTTTATATAGCGTTCACTTGATATGTTTATGTTTACTTTGAAAGATATTATGTCGTGTGTATTTCGTGTTATTTTACACGTGTTTGGATATCAATAAAGTGAATCATGTTAAGGAGGATTTTACCCTTGTAAGCTCGCGACCAGCGAGAAGAAGAAGATCATCGCGACGAGCGACAAGCTCGCGATCACAAAAGAAGATGTGACAAAGTAATCCTCACGACTATAGTTTATACGGACGGGCGCTGTTCGAGTCTCGCGATCACAACACAATGTGGACTTAGGGTTTCATATAAGACCGACACGCGGGCGACCTTCGATTATCGCGACCAATGGTAGTTTTGAGATAATTATTTTAGTTCTTTCTTTAGATTGAGAGGACGGCGTGGTTCGCGACTTTATCTCGCGGTTTTATTTATTCGTGTCTCATGACCCAATGCGGGCTTTGATAGTTTAATTATGAGTAGCTAAATCTTATATAGATCCTAGGGATTGTATGTCTGACTAGATTCTTGTGATTTATCTGCTGATACTGTTTTGTCGTCTCATTCATGATTTATGATTCTTGACTTTAATCTCATGTGTTGATACATGATCAATATTGATGCATGCTAGTTATGTGATTTATGTCCTGGAGGAATTAATTGCATATTCGATTTCTTGAATACATAATACAGATCTTACCTTAAGACCTGGCGTAGATATGTGAGCTGTATGAGGTTATTCTTTGTGTGCTTTTGGTAATTAGCTTGCTTCTTTTGAGACATGATGGAGATAGAGTTTAGGTTAACCTACTACTATAGGTTGTCCTGGCGGAAGACTGTAATTACATTAGAGATCCTTCATATGAATGTGGATTAAATTGGTAAACAGGTTAATAGATTAATTGTGTGAATCTTGTTAGGTTAAGTACATCCCTAGAGTCAGTCTTTCATTCATGAGTTTATTCTTATTTAATTTGAGTCTAGTTTAATAATCACATCTCTTGATTTTGTTGCTGGATAATAATCAAAGATTTTGTGTGAATTATTTGTTGTGTTTTCAAGTATCAATCCATGTGGATACGATAATATACTTGCTGTTTTACTATCATTTATTTGTTAGGAAATAAGCGATCAGTGGGCGTTTTTTTTTTTATAATTAATAGTTATTTTTTGTTTTTCCTGGGGATGATCTGTTGCCATATATGCTGGGTTGGGACCTAGGTGGATTTTCGGCATGCCACATAGGAACAACGGGCCTGATTCCAGTTGTTAAACATTATTATGAACTCATTTGAAAGGTTATGATCTGATTTGTTATTATGCTTATGTTAGGATACGGATGTAAAAAGTCGAAAACGTTAGAGTGTTATATGTTTTTACACTTTCTGTTATTGCAATGATCATGCTTATTATATACTTTTTTGAAAAATGTATAAAATGTAATAAAGACATGGTGGGAGGTTTGAACTAAGCAATGAATTACAGAGAAATAAATTAAAACAAAATTTTCAGACCCCATACACTATTGGACTTCCTTTCTCATCTTGTTTTATTCAACGAATTTACTATGCAATAAATATAAGAACAATTGACATGAGTTATTCAAATTATATACCTTTTTCACATACTAATTGCAATAAATTTGTCATAAGGAAACCATGTATATTTTTATTTGAGATTAAACTGTAATACTGTCACGTCAGCATCTAAGTCATTCTATACAAAACTATAATAAAAAAGATTAGTGAATATATTTTTAAGCAAAAGCTTCGAATACTTTATCTTGTTTGTATCCATAATGCAGACTATAATACAAGAACAAAAATATATGAAGTTTTGAATAGCTAATATTTCACAGTTGAGGTAGAAGGAGAGAAAATATTGAAATATTACAAAAGGTCCATAAAATAGTGGTAATCGGAGTGTTTCCCTAATAAAATTAGAACTTTGCATTATTACCAACATTCACAACAAACTGTTTAGCAGACATTGTTTGTGAGGTAAGATTGGGAGCAGAGAGAGAGAGGGGCTTAAGCAATTAGGCTAAAATGTACACTTGCTCCAGCAATGGCGAGGTATCGACGCAGCGGAAGATTCCGGCGGCGTCTACAATGCTTTGGGTTCGTAATCTCCACCGCCGGCCTCGGATCCGAAGCCCTCATGGGTGCGTATCTACTAACAATTGCTTTAGTTTCTTTCTTAATTTGACCTAGACTTAAAATGTGGTATTATAACGTGCTCGATTTAGAACTAGAGACCAAAAGGATATTGCTCGACATATTCAAAGCAAAGCAGCAAAAGAGCGCCGAAGCTGGCACCATTCCGATCTTCTACAAGAAGGAATTTATAGAATAAAAGTAAATAATTAGGCGTTATGTTGTAATTGCGTTTTTCCTTTCCGATTTCAGAAATCTGAAGAAGGTTCCATCAGTCATAGGGTCCAGAGGTTGGCCAAGTGTCGTTTTCTCAAGGTATTTGGTGTGAATTTGTGTTGCTGCTCGTGGATCTGATTTTGTTTCAGTATGTTAACATTATTTCCGTTGAGAATCAGTTTTAGCATGCTTAGTGTGCTCTCGGTATTTAAAAAAGTTTGTTTTGATTCTTATTTTTTTGGCTCGATCAAGAACCTGCCTGCACCTTTAGGTGTTATTCTTATTGGGAGGTCATGTTTATAGTAGAGCGCATAATCAGTTGTTTTTCCAATTTTTTATGTATAATTAGAATTCATTCTTTCCTCCAATCAGAAGCAATCTGATCTTTTGCTGAATGCCGATGACATGGATGCTATGTGGGTTTGCCTGAGGGAAAATTGTGTAATCGATGATGCCACTGGTGCTGAAAAGTTGGTGCTTTTTCACTTTCATTTCTTCCTTAGACAGTCCGTAAATGTTTAAAGTGTGATATATTTGGAGTACCAAAAACTTATTGTTGCAAACTTTGCTGCACGTGTTATCCTGATCCACCAGACATGCGTTATCATAAATACTTAAAATGTTTATGTACATAGTAAAAGAATTGTTGAAAGTTGCAATATGCCAAATTGATTTGTATTACGTAATAGTGCTTGTCTATTGATTGTTGTTCTCTGCAACTTCCCAGTAAATGGCCCAAATATCAGATAGTTATGAACTTTGATCGCATAAATGCCAGTTTCTTGGAATTTTAATAATCACATACTCAGTAAAAATGAGATGCGATTAGTATAAATCTGCCTGACTGCAATATGTCAAAGGGATTTTTTTTTTTTTCATTTTATAGTTTCAAGGACTATGTGTTCTAACCATATGCTGTTAGTAAATGACAATATCTGGAATGTATATGCACTGTGGAACCATTTCTTTTTGTGTGTTCGGCTTCTTGGGGGGGGGGGTCCTCATTTTGTTCCATTAATGTCTCTTGTGCAGTTATCTTTGAATTGCCAGTTTCTAAATTCACTGCATCTGATATTCTGATGCTTGTATAATTTGTTGAAACAAGTTTGACTGGGATATAGCTCTTCTTGTAATTGTTTAGATGAATTACGAAGACTTCTGCACATAGCCTCCGTATGCACAGAACAAATAGGCCTTAAACTTCGGCGCTTTTTCACTCCCTCAAATTTCATGAAGTTTGAGAAAGATGAATCTGGACGAATATCCATCCTCCCTTTCTACCTATATGTGATGCGCACGGTAAAAGTTCTTCTCCTTTGGATTCTGCAGAAAATTTAACTCTGCAGCCCTCCCCATCTCATCTAGATGTGTAGTATATTAACTTGTATCTTTTTTATTTTGCTGGTTCTGTTTACCTCAATATGGAAAAATGCAACCAAATACAAAATAAATTGACAATTCAATGAAAGATTGCTAAAATATGAGAAAATATCAGATTTTACAAAAGCATATTTGCAAAGAGTTAAGTGCCCATTAACTGCTAGTACCTTTATATTTCTAAAGCGTAAACTTTGGCAGGATGTAGGACCCTTGTTTTTGTGACTTCTCTCTGCTCCTTATGAGCCACAACTATGTCGAAGTTGAAGACTTGTTAAGTTTCTGAGAGAAGTTTAATTGCATTGTCGATAATTGTTCTTGAAAAGCTTCTTTTGAATCAGATGAAAATTTGGCTATCTATTCTTCTAATGTGCATTTTAGGGATTATAATCCTGGTACAAAAATGATCAAAATGCATTAAGTATATTGGGCGTTGGTTATCTTATCTAGTCATTCAAAGATGTGTGAAGAAGGAGAGATGACCCAGGTTTCTGCAACTGTTGTGCAAAAATAACAAATCAGTAACAAGCATTCTTTGTGATGTCTGGAGACAACTTCAAATAGAAATTCAAAGCTTTGTGATAATTGATTGGTCCTTGAAAACTTAACCCATATAGTTCTTGCTAAATTATCATTTGGAAGTCTCATATTTCATATTTGCCAGCCTCGTTTCTCTTTCCACTAGTTCCATCGCTATATACAGTATAAATTTGAACTGTTACTATGGATGCCTTTCACTTGAGTTATTTTGGGTAAGGAATTGTTCAGTAACTGCAGCACGTAAAGGATGAGACCATGCCCTGAGATGCTTGCATGCAAAGATTCTTAATTATGAATAATTTTGCTCTCTTGATGTCCAGGTTTCTCTCACTCAAGCCAGAATTTATATGAGTGAGCTCGATGAGGATTCGGATGGCTTTCTTCAACCTCGCGTATGCTCATGTACTTTGAAGCTTTGATTTTGATTGGAATTCCTGTTGACTACAAACTCAAATGTGCTAACTTCACTTTTTTCCTATGAAACAGGAAATGGAGAATTACATAGGAGGTCTTATTCCCAATTTGGCGCAGTTGAGGGTCATGCCTGCTGGTTTTATGCAGATGTATTGTTGCATAGCTGTCCACAAATTCTTCTTCTTTGTGATCCACACAAACGAGGTTGGCTTCAGTTCTAGTAGTTGGCTTGCTTTTAAAGTGTCCCTGTATAATATGCACATAAATACTGACTGTTGATACCAGGAAAGGCATGCATAAAGAAAGTCCTGCTTAGTAATTGCCTTCAAAAGCTAATGGAACTACATCAGGTAATTTTTAGTATTAGTTGAAATCAATTTAATACTGGATAAATGAAATGTCCTCTGTAAATTGTAATCACCCCTTTAATTTGTCTAGTTTAAATGATTCCATTTTGACCTCAGTTTCAAGGCCTGAATTCCTGTCAAAATATCTGCCTTAAGACTAGCCATTTTTGTGAAATTCACCTCCAGCATACTAGATAGAAGTCTTCAGATTTTTTCACCTTTCTTGCATTAAAAAGCTGGAACATCTCAATGCATTTTGTTGCTCAATTTTTCCCTCCTGTATGTTTTGCATATCACATTATTTTTATCTAGCATGTACACTAGGAAAATGAGGAAGAAGCAACAGATACTGAACAAGCTGAAAACTGGTTCTCATTGACATCTGCTCAACGCATATGTGGTTTTGTTCTTTGACCTTATTTTTTTATTTCAGAAATGTTTTCTCACTTTAATATGTTCATATTTACAGATGTAAGCATTTAAGGTGGCATTTATTCTTGTATCATATATCTTTTAGAATAAATGTTTTGATGTATATTGACTAATGTTTTATTAAAGATTTTAGTGAAGATAAATCAAGTCCTTCCATGGGTATTGTTGAATTTTCTTTAGCATAATTGTTTTGATGTATATTGACTAATGTTTTATTAAAGATTTTAGTGAAGATAAATCAAGTCCTTCCATGGGTATTGTTGAATTTTCTTTACGCTGTGTATTGTGTGATTTTTTATCTAAAGTGAGGGTTTTCTTGTTTAATTCAGAAAAAATAAAGCTGAACCCATCTCCAATTCCTGTTTCTTCATTGATATATGAACATGAAGGAAATCCATCCAATGTCATTCCATGGTTACTCTCCTCTTTCCTCCAGAATTAAGCTTTTCCTTAAACAATTTAATTGACTGCCCATTTTTAATATCCTCTTCACTCCTATTTCTGGAGTTGGGGAGCTGTCTTTGATGCCTTGGTAATATTTGGTGTCCTATTTCAGATGTTTGTTTTACTTTATTACGATGATTATATGACTGCTGGAATTGGTCTTTTCAGATATGTTCCTTGCTCTTGATAAAGATATGAGTGGATCACTGAGCAAACAGGAACTTCGAGATTATGCAGATGGGACATTGACAGATATTTTCATTGAGAGAGGTAGGAACCGACTTTATCCTCTAAAGGCAAAAAAGACAAAGTACCTCTTTCAATGGAGTAATTTGCCCACCAATTATACATTTTCTACAGTTGTTTGGAGTGAGAAATCAAATTGCCTCATAGTTTTCAACACTCTTCCACATGTTCTATAGTTAGCATCACTATTACAAATCATGCTTGCTCTATCTAGGAACCATTTATATTCCCTGAAGACAATAAGCCATTGTATGAAATGAATCTCAATATGCATTGATCTTTTTCACCATAAAACACTATCCTCTAACCCTGGCACCCATTAAATTAGAAGACTGATAGTTTTTCAAAGCCCGTTTCAGATATGAAGATTCAAAAGGTGCTCTTAAACAAAAATGGTATTCCATATAGTAAAGATTTATTATTATTATTATTATTATTATTATTATTATTATTATTATTATTGATGATGACCA
This sequence comes from Salvia rosmarinus, assembly GCA_036937905.1. NCBI lineage: Eukaryota > Viridiplantae > Streptophyta > Magnoliopsida > Lamiales > Lamiaceae > Salvia > Salvia rosmarinus. The sequence continues at coordinate 42,711,757 of CM072820.1, forward strand.
TCATGGTGATGATTTCAAACTGGAGAAGTGATCATGTAAACTCTATTGTTAGATAGTAGGCTCAGAATATGAGATAAGGTTTCATCTTGTGAACAGAACGACTGGATAGATCAAATACCTGTTAGTTAATACACAAAATCTGGATCTGCTCCTTAACATAGAGAAGGAAGTGGCTTTAAACGCAGAGCTGGACCACTAACATGGTACCTTAAGGAGGGCCAGCAAAGCAAGACCTGAATATAGTGATGGATGGGCACCAAGTCCGGGTCGACCTGTTTTGAAGTGTTATATAATTTTGTTCAACTTCTTCCCGCCACTTGAAGTATGGATTAACTGGGAATGGAGGTGTGGACAAGATGTGAAATAAAAGCTTGGTGCCTGTGTTGATTTCCCATAAACAGTAATCAAGAGTTAGTGGTATCAATAATTATATTACCTCGAATTAGGGAGATATGAGAAGGTGGGGAATATTTTAGGTACAGGGAGCCTTCTTTTGAAGATCATTGAAGGAGTAAGACTAAGACTGAGAAAAAGAGGCCCTCAATGGAGAGTATGTTAGTTCAATCATCCATGCGAATTGTATTGCCCTTCAAGGCTAGATATTTTACTCCTTCCCTGCTTGGATGAGTGTAGCAACATTTCAGATCCCTTATCCTCTAATCTAAATTTTCCCTTTTATGTCTAGGACTATATTTTTGAACCTTTCATTTGATTCTCAAAATAAGTTTATTACCATTACATGAGTTCCAATACCCCTACTTTTCTCATTGCTAAAACTTGGTGTATGAATGCTAGCTAACCAACTATGCTGTATTTCAATTTTGTTGGCCATATTCTGTATTATTTCTTTTGATAGTCAACTTCAATTGTTTTTGTTGTCATTTTCTTATACAGTGTTTGATGAGCATGTCCGGCGTGGAAAAAATGGTAATGGTACTGCTCGCGAGATGGATTTTGAGAGTTTCCTTGACTTTGTTCTGGCTCTGGAGAACAAAGATACTCCAGAAGGATTAAAATATTTGTTTAGATGCCTTGATCTCAATGGGAGGGGATTCGTCACGACTGCTGATACTCGCACATCATTCAGGTTTGATCTTAAAGTAACTGATTTTATTGCTGAAGTGTTTGGGATATATTTTGTTGCTCTTGTCTTGATTTTTTTTTAAAAATACGGAAGTAAAAAAAGGGTAGCATCAAAGAGCTATGAATGCTTCCTGATTCTAACTTCCGACAAAAAAAGCTGCTGGAATTCCTGCATGTAGCTCTTGAGCACGATCTACATGTCTCAAGTTGCCAGACACATGCACACCGAGCTTGCGATCTTCCCCAAGAATTGATGATGTTAATATTATATATTGTAGGGATACTTAATCTTCCCATTATCGAACAGGGATGTTCACCAGAAATGGATTGAAGGTGGCAACTACTAACTTTGTATCGAGGATGTGAGGGATTAAATCTGGGATATGGTTAAACCAGCCGACACGTTGAGAATAACACTGGCCAATCTACTTGCTTGCAAACAGGGTGGCACGGTTGCAAGCATGCTGATTGACGTGCGTGGTTTTTGGGCACACGACAACAGAGAAAACCTTCTCCAGGAAGAGGAAGAACCTGAAGAGGAACAATAGGCTTCAGGGTCGGAGCCTCTTTGTAGTAATAGCACATGTTGCAGATAAGATGTGATTTATCAAAAATGTGTATCATAACCAATAGGAAATTTGTGGATTCGTCAGCTAGATGGAAGACTAAGTGTTGAGAATTATATATGTATAGAATTATCATGTAATTGTTACATGGCTCTCGAACTAACATGCACTATATGATATGATTAACAGAAATATGTGATCATGGCTGTCGAACTTACTTTTGGTTCAATGATTTCAACTATTTTCAATTGACAATTTTAATAAATGCATATCAATATTTTTTGAGGTAGACTCGCACTGTACGACAGATGAAAAAGAAAGGAAAACTACAATTTTAGTCTGATAATTGATTTTATTATAATTTTAGTCTAACAAATCAATAATATTTTAATCAAGTTTAATAAATTTATTTTGTGGTAATTTTAGTCCATAAGTGATTTTTAACATCACAAGACACAATCGACATCGAAAAATGATATAAAAATACAAATTAGAAACGTTGTCGGGAAGGACTTACGTGCTATATATTATTTCGAGTGCCAATAGTATTTTTATACCGAAAAATTACTTACGAACTAAAATTATCACAAAATCAATTCATTATCCTTAATTAAGGTATTATTGATTTATTAAGCTAAGATGATCACAAAGTTATTCTATTAAACTAAAATTATTTATTTTCCCAAAAGATCTATCTCCGTACGGACATCCACATAAAAATCCGCTAAGGACGAAAAATTTTAAAAGAATTTAACAGAATCTTCCACGAATCACAATTTGCAAAATTAGAATTAAAGATAATGCTTACATAGTATCCAAGGACGTCATTTTACAATTGTGAATGAGTAGATTATTTAGAACAACATTCTTAATTGCCTATCTGAAAACTAAATAGGAAAATGATAAATAGGAAAGGGAAATTAAAAACCCTTCCCACAACATGGCACCCAGTAGGAGAAGGAAGAACCTGTGTTCAGATTTACATCGAAATTTTCATCTTTTGAAATTTTCAGAAATTTACTAAACCTGTGTTCTACTCTTATCGATCCCTATAATTTACTTCGAAATTTTCAGAAAGAAAAGGAAGAACATATGTGCACCTCCAATTGAATTCAGGTTCATTACTATAGGATACTGTTTAGATCACATCGGCATCTATCATATTCAGTTTACAACATCCTTACTTTGAGATCACTGCTGGTGTTCTGCATCAACAACGTCCTGTGCTGCCTTATTTTTGACCCGGTAGCGGTGAGCCAGCTTCACCTGTCCCCCTTGCCCTGCTGCTATGAAAGTTGGTTGTTTAGAATACGTTTCTGTAGTTTCAGCTGGACGTTTACTGATCCATTTAGGAGGCGGTGTTGGAAGTGGACCTGTGTGCTGTGAGAGTTGAGTAATGGTCTCCGGTATCTGAACATAATTTGACGATCTTGAAGAAGATCCAGCGAGAGACCTGCCTTTGGAAGAACAACCTTCTATGGTTAATGCAGACAGGCCGCCTCTCAGATCATGATGCTGTTCCTGATATGAGTATCTATCTTGCGCATTGTAAACCGGCCTGTTGATTTGCATATTATTTTGGGGCCCACTATATCTAGCACTTCCCATTAGAGCTTGAGGGCTGTAGTGGACACTAAAAGAATTCGGGTCGCTGTAATATCCCTGTTCGTTATAACCATGTCGACCATACCCAGATGGCCCAGCTGCTCTTGGCCTATAAGATGGATGGCGATTCGGAAAATTTTGGAACTCTGAAACTCCCATTTCATACCCAGGTGGTCCAGCTGGCCTCATCCTATTGGCAACATGATTCCCATGGAAATTGCGAGAATTCGTGCGCTCTGGCTTTATGTTCAATGTGTTGTGAACCAGACGATGAGCAGCTTCTCCCAAAATAGGACCAGATATTGCCCCAGAGACCTGTGGTCTGTACAACACACACAATACAGATAATAAGCATGATGAGGAAACTAAACCATTTTGATTTAACGAAAGGTTAATCAATTTAAAGCTCAAAGCAAAGAAAGGGTTTCTTAAACCACTGAATGAAACTGGATATTATTTATAAAATGCGACTCTCAGAAAAACAGTTTCAGCAATTACTATTTCTTGATGTCCATGTATGATTTAGTACCTTTCTCTCCCTTGCTGGTGCCTTCCGCCATTGTCTTCATGCCATAATGTTGGGGCTGGTTTTATGTCAAAAGATTTCACTATCTGCATTTAAAATCATATACGATTAGTTACACCATGGGAACATAGAAAGTACACTGTGCCAGTATATATCTCGAGTAGAGCTCAAAAGCAGCTATTCACTATTTCAAGCTTATATGCTATGTTAACCCATCATTGACCAACTTATACCTATGCCAAGAAATATAAATACAGATACAAGTAAGAAACATTGGGATGCACACTTGGCGTGATAGTAGATGCTTGGTCAATAGTACACATACTTTGGCTTGTCAAACCATAATGCTACTCAACAGAAATAAAGACAAGATACTTTGAACAGAACCGAATATCAGAGATCTCTCAAACACAAATATTTAGTCACAGTGAAAGAACAATCCAAATGTTATTCAGCAGTTCAACTCCTAGTTACTACTTAAATCAATTAAAGTTCACTGACTTTCTGAAGAGGATCTATTATGTTTCAGGAAAATGCAACAAAACTGGAGGTGTGTGGATCACATCATCTCAATTTTATTCAACTTTGTTGTTCATTTGTTTCAATTATAGCGTCAACCTTTTTCTTTTGTTTAATAAAAGATAATTTCACTAAGAACAAAGAAAGATGACAATTTGAGATGACTAAGCTGAAACATGTAGGAATGGTCGAATGGCATGAAAAGAAGTTGTGCTGTAATTCCAATAATTTGTTAACTTTACAAGACTCGCTCTATTTTCAAGTTGCATGGGTAACATTTAAAGAAAATTCTTCACTATGTATAAATTGGCATTCAAAGATCAGCAACCAAATAGAATTTTAGTTTCCATCTAATATTCCTGTTCCCCATCTCCTTTGAAACCAAATGGAGCCCTCAGCATGCATCTATGACCAAGAGAAGTGGCCAAAAGTTGAGGAATCATACCTTTACAGGCATATTAACACCTTGAGGAGGCTTTGGAATGTGGGTGTGAGGTGCTGGATTGAGATATGTGATGTTTCTGGAAAAGATGGATTAGCTCATTCAACTTCTGATTCAGTAGTCTGCAAAAATTTGGGTTGAAGGGCTCATATAACTTACATGGCTTGGTTGTTTGTGATGTCTTCCAAACCATAGACTGGTGATGGGATAACTTTGTTCAAGCCATTCCTTTTAGTTAACCACAAAAATCCGTTCATTCCAGCACTGAAACAACCAGACAACAGAAAAAGATTCACATTGCAGAAAACTGATGACAGATAGAAGATAAAGTTTCATCATAATAGAAACTAACCTCGCAACAGCATCAACAGGCCATGGGAATTTTTCAATGCCAGAAAGACGATAGTAGAAGGTAATTTGAGCTGTCAAAGGGTGACGTGGATGAACATACAACAAATCGAACATGACACTATTCCGAAATTGCTCTTCCTCCTAAGGAAAACAGAACATGATTCAGCATTTCTTTTACCTCATGTCAATCATAAAGAAATTTATTTACTTTGCACAAATGAAGTTCCAGCCACTTTATCAACACATGGCATGGTTATGCATATGGTATAGTTAGGTCGCTCGAACTATAGGATTCACAGTATCCTACATCGATGTTCAGGGCATTATACAGGAAGTACTTATCATGTTTTAGAAGAACATAAGCATGATTGTAGGAATCACCCCCGGCTATAATTGCAAAGCTGTAGCTAATAGCAAAAACATTAGCTTGGGCTTGGCCCCTTTAATCGGACTCAGTGCAAGGGCCTAGCCTTGAGGAGGTGGGTTAAGCACAATGTCAGATGATGAAGCCAACTTTTGCATAAAATTTCTGGACATATCCTATTTGTTTGCCATGACATATTTTGGTCTAAAACACGAACATTTTATGCAAGATCCCCACGAAGATGGCAGGCGTATGTAAATCTCTTGCTTTCTAATTAAAAAAGTAATTATTTTTTAACAAAAATTGATTGTTTCTTTTCAGTTCATATATTAACTGTTAGTTATTATAGACCAAATGGGTGCAAATCTGACAAACCGTTAAAGTATCCTCAAGCTTCTTGGTCTCAGCAAGCAATTTCTTCTCATCAATGAATGGTAATTTGGCAACACCCTAAGATTTTGGCAAATGAAAGACATGTTAGTTTTGGTTAAATAGATCAAATGCAAATAATATTTTGATCATATGAAATACCTGCCAAGCGAAGCGTTTCCCATTCATGTCAATTTCAAAATCTGGTCACAAGAATAAAGACAAAATAAGTATGATAAGTAAAAGACAGTCTTCAACAGACAAAGGACTTTACCATTTGGATAGAAATCAACAATAGGTGATGCAGGATCAGTCATCAACCTCCTGTATCTTTCAGGGAGAGCAGTAGAACTGTGCACAGGAAACAACATTGAAGAAACCCATTAGACGAAAATAATCAGAGGCAAATCAATAGATCATCACACTGTAGAAAAGATGAAGTACCTTGCAGCTGGTAGGGTTCCCAATAACTGATCAAAGGGTTTAAATGGCTCCCCAGGGAAGAAGGTTATCTCTAAATCAGCCAAACCTTTAAGATCCGATGCAAATGGAGCATAATGATATGGATAGTACCTGGAGGAAAAGCATCAAATGGTCAAAGTCTACATGATTGGGGAGGGTAAAATACAATTATTTAGTTACTTTAGGATGCAAGTATATGACTTTAAAATCTTCCAAGTTCATCAACATAATGCATTAGCACAGTATTCCAGCTTAGACTTAATTTACTGACATTAATTTTACCATTACTTCCCATCAGGAATTAAGGATTAACAAAACAACAATTTGATGTGTTTTATCTTTCAAAAAAAAGAGCTCGAAATAAAAAGACCAGAAAGTGCAATGTTGCATTTAAATGTCTTCTTTGGTGTCATCAATTATTACCAAACTGAAGCATGAGTCCAAGCCCTTGTAGAATTTTTAGAACTATCTTCACTACCATATCTGGATCATAATGCACAGGCACCACTATATGCAAAAATAAAGATAACAACAATCTCTTCTGAACTATGCAAGGGAGACAAGTACACACCACTGCCATGAGCAGACACCTTGGTAATAATAGCGGCAAACCCAACACAACCCTTCAACAAACTTCAAAACCTGGAAGAGAAATAAAGTTAACATTACATACCAAAATATGTTGGTAAACGATAAATGCAGCTAAGCATAAGAGAGGTATTGGTGTGAGAAGGATGCAAGACAGTTCTGATGACTGTAAGCTTTGACTAGATTCAATTCCCTTCATAAAGGCCTCTTTTAAGTTGGACCAATTGTGCTTACTGTGGTAAATTTTCTACCACATATCCTTTGACACCAAGAAATGAGGCTTTTCCTATAAATGTATTGTCACACATTCATTTGCCTTTTCATAAACAAAAAATTTAGCAGGATTTAATGCCAAAAAAGAACTTAGTTATCATCACCAGAGCCCTTCATGCTACTTCTCGGGTCAGTAAAAGAAAGGAACATTCAACAACTTAAATATGAGATGAACAACTTCACCCATTTTACACAATAACTCTACCATCAGAATGATGTCTTAACACTTCACTGAAATTAGACTAAAATGTTCAGATCAACGATTCAACATCTAACAATAATTACGTATAATATAAACTACACAACACTGGCACATAAATCCGTACATATAGTTAACCAACATTAGTTGACACATATATATACATAAGATGAGCTGACAAGTGCCTGATAGGCGAAGCACATTCTTAAGAGGTGATCTATACAACTAAACTTGCATACATATATAGGGTAATGGAGGTGAGAGGGATAGCATAGTAGTTGAGGTACATGATAGTTGAGGTAGTGGCTATAAAGGCATGATAGTTGAGGTGGTGACTATCAAAGAACCAAAAAAGAAAAGAGGAAAGGTGTCCAGAAGACATACAAAACTCTACACATCAATTCATTTACTTGATTAATCAGAAGGATAATTCAGTTAATTCTGAAATCTCAGCAAACTACTGATCAGTCAAAAACAACTAAATGTACTGTTTATTATTTATATACTTGATTGCTAACATATTTACTTAAATATATTTAAGTTAAGCACAAATTTCTAAGTAGATACCAATAAGGAATGTATAAGTATAGCCACTTCCATAAAAAGCTGGTACTTTTTTAGCCAGGGAGACAAAGATCCTTTTCATCAACAAAATCTACCCAGTCAATCACCACCCCTAAAGTCTATAAAGTTGATCCCCCAACCCAATAAAACCTAACCCCCACCCCACAACTGCCCTCCCCAAAAACTCATAATTCAATTTGTTTACAATATGTTCCAGTGTAATTGATCTATGGCATCAGAAATATACTGCTAATCATGTACGTTCACAGAGGGGCTCGAAGTGTGACTGCAAATGATGCTCACCCCTAAACCTCTAGCATGAAGTATTGAGTATAGCAAGATGATGACCTAGCCCTACCTGACTCAATTGCTTACTTCCCTTAGTCCCTAACAATCTAAATGGGGACATAGAGAAAGGTCAGATCTGAGTGAATAAGTCAAAAGATGAAATGAAGAGGGAGTCCCTGAGCCACTTCCTTCACGTACATCACTACATCATAGGGTTGCAGTTCAAAAACCTATAGTCAGTTAGCAGATGGACAAGAAATATAGGCACTTTGCCCTACCTCAGTGTGTTGTGGCCTGGTAAATTAGAACATGAAAAGAAGATCATAATTTTTGTGATTGTGGATTGTAGCAAACCACTGAAACTGAGATTTGACCTCCTAAACACATTGCAACCGATCTAAGTCCCCCTTCTCCATCAGATTAGACGATTTTATGGTTTTCTCATCAATATTCAAAGAAGAATAAGAAAAGGAAAAAAAATCTGAAACGTGTCAAGGAAGAATAAAAAAAATATGAACATAAAAAGAAATGCAATAATCAAATTCAAAATGTAGGGGTATTTATACTTTAACCCAAAAAGTGGCAAAGAAAATGTCTTCATAAAGATCATAAAAAGCTGCTAACTGATTTCAGTTTGTGCAATTTTTTATTCGAGCTGCATAGAATAAATATGAATTAAGCTTTCATTAGGTAAGCACGTGACGTTTTTCGTGGAAAATAGGCAAATGAAAGTTGCTTCTCCAAGGCAAACACATTAAATTTTGGTAGTAAAAGGTAATTACAAGTTGTGATACATCAAATAGACCTAAGACATATTATACAGAAAATTTAAGTAATTATAATAGCTTGTCAACGCCAATAGGGAAAGAATCTATAGAGTGCACGTGGAGGTAGAAAGCCAACTGTAAAGTTGTACATGTAGCAATTGATGCTTATTGCAATATTTAAAATATAAACTTCTGGTAGATTTATAGAGAAAAGGCATAGCCAGAATCCACAACCTAATACAAAGTAACAGAACTGAAATTATTTGATGGGTGTACTTACCACATCCATTCGTATTTCATCAATCTTCTGCGGATCAGATGTACCGAATTTCTCAGAATAATACCTTTCTTTATATCCAGGCTCCCCCAACTTCACCTGAGAAGGGAGAAAAGTTCAGCATATTATTAATATAAAGTCACTACCTTGATACATTTCCAAGGGATGGATCAACACAGAAGAGAGTAATTTTTTCTGGACATGAGTAATTATTTTGCGAGTAAATATCACTTTAAACCCCAAACTATACCCATTTTATCAAAATTATCCTGAACTTTAAAAATATCATTTTTAAACCCCAAACTAATATTTTATCTAAAATATCATACACTTTGAGAAGTATCACTTTAAACCTCAAACTATTAATTTTTTTATAAAAAATATCCTACATTCATTTTCAGCTCAAATCAGTGATATTTTTTGATGTGGCTCATCGGATATACATCCATTTTCGATGTGGCTCATTGAATGAGAAGATATTTTTGTCCGATTTCGAGAGCTAAAAAATTGATGTAGGATAATTTTGATAAAAAAATTAATAGTTTGAGGTTTAAAGTAATACTTCTCAAAGTTTAGGATATTTTTGATAAAATGTTAATAAGTTAGGGTTTAAAATGATAATTTAAAAGTTCAAGATATTTTTGATAAAATAAGTATAGTATGACGTTTAAAGTGATATTTACCTTATTTTGCTGATGTTTTTCCATGCCATTTTAAATCAAAGGGTCTATAATGGATACACCATTATTTTTGGTACTGAAGTCTATTACTGTTATGAAATGAAAGTGTGTTCTTACAAATTTTATATACTAATATCCTTATTTATTTTAATTTCTGAGGATAGTTACCAATTAGATACAACAGACACACACAACACACACTGAACTCATCTTTTTAGAACTTGAGAACTATGCATAGACATATAAAATTGATGAACAAAATCTATAAAGTTGTGCACAACAAAAACATTCTAAAATTGTTGCACAACAACTTTATACCATTATGTGCATCTTATAGTTCTCATTTGATCCACTATATATATACATATATATGTACACATTGTTTAAATTCATAACGTTTACATGCGCTGCATGTGCCATTTAGCTAGTTAATGGGGAACGATAATTTGAGTTTGAACAGGAGGGAGAGAGAGGAAAACATTTCAGCCAGTCAAACAAGTCAGACTAGTTATCAAGACCAACAGGCACTAAAGCATGTTGTGTTCTGACATTGACATTCAAAGGCAATGTACCATGCCTCTAATCTAACCAATAGCAGCTCAAGTCATCAGTCATGAACTGAAATAGAATATCAAGTTTGAGCAAATACTCTCAAGAGAGGAAGTACCTTGTCCCCTGCTGAAGCATTAGGATTTTGACTAGCCTGCCCCCTTGATCTTTGCTTCATCTCTTCATTATTCTCATATGCCTGATAAAACAAGGAGAAATGCCAATGCACCGTATCTAAGTTATTGGAATGGTACCAAAGTTAACTAGAACGTACAACTTATTAGCATTACAAACCAAATCGATCTAAGAAAGATAATATCAAAAGAAAGTCAGAGGGTTATTTTATGGAAAACTCAAGATGAGACTCAGCCACGGGTATCATCTTGCAATTAAGAAAAAGAAGGAAAAATATCTGCCATATGCATGCATTATAAAACGTTAGCTTATCAAAATGATATAGGACATCATTAAGAGACTGCTCTCTCTGAGAAGTCAACATCAGCAACAAACAGTGTTATAGAGATCCAGAGTTCTCATATTTTCAGAATAAGCAACTGATGCATGCCACTTATAATATCCAAGCACCCCCAAAAAAAAAGTGCTTACAAGGTGTGAAGTTGTTTAATTTATGTTTTTTCAGGGAAAGGCAACGAAAGCATGACATGTTTTTGCTAATGGGTAGAATAAGTTGGTGAGGTCAAGAAGCATAGAGGAAAATTAGAAAGGACAAAGGAGGCAAGAGGACCTCCAACATTGCATCTGGAACTTAGCTCAAAATCACAGATTTCAAACCAGGTCACAATCCAAGAAATTAGAACAGCACATACTGAGACTCAATAAACTGATATCTGTAAAACTGTAATGTCGGCTAATAGTCAAGAGTCTCACGACGCTGCAACAGTTCCAAATATCTCCCTTTTTACCTAAGCTTGGGCCTTATATCGGGGAAAATAAGCTAATCTTACTGAGACTCCAAGTATGGCTTCTAAAGCTATTCGACACCATACATAAACTGTTACAAGGGCACCCACAAAAAGTTACAAGAAAATGAATTTTGAAATACCCATTTGACTGAAATAACTAAATAAGTTAAGTCACATCAGACACATAAGGCATGAATAAGGAGACGATAAGTTTAAGTACATGCATAAAAATAAAATGCAACAGAATTCTTGAAATACAATATCCAGTAGTGTATCGTAAGGATTGATACGAAACTTCTCCACAACAAACTACTCATCCAGTATCATTGAACAGCAGAGTTACTGGCTGTAGAATCAAAATGCATTTTCAGCCATGTAATAAGGCTGATTATGTCAAACTGTCAAAGAGTATGCAAAGGGTCAGGGTGAGAAAAAATGAACTAACTACCTGCTGTATACGGGTTCTTTTTTTAAAAATTTGATCTTCATGCACCGCAACTGCCTGAACAAATATTTCAACCCGGTCCAAGAAAACCTGAAATTTTAGATCCATACCAAGAGCAATGGAAAAGGTTCAGACCTTAATATATCTAATAAAACAACACAGTGAACACAAAACTAGCAAAGTTGGACCCCTAGGTATGTACCTGCCTCAGATACCCATACACAAGAACAAAGCAACATACAGAAAAAGAAGTCAATGACAAATCCTATATCATAATCCATCACAAGGACATTGATACATGGCAAAGTAGGTGGCGGAGTACATTGACTCAGAGAGGGCAGGTTGCAGCATTGCCATTGACCCAGTAGCGTGGAAGTAGCAGGTGGAGAGCTAGAAGGATTGTGATCAAAGTGGTAGTCAAGCATTGATGCCACAAAAGTAATTAATTTTTTTACACATACTGGAACATTACATCTCTTAAAAGTTAAAACAGCTATGTATATTCATTTGCTAACACTAAATGCACATATACTAGAAGTGCATATCTTACTGCAACATGCTAAAATGGTGCTAAAAGACATTAATATTACCTCACCAGCATCAGTAAGATAACCACCCATTGCAGCGAATTCCCTTCTATATACAAACATGAGCAAATTTATGGCGCCCTACAGATTGAAAAGTAAACAAGCAAAACTTAATTGTCGGAAAGAGTAACTGATTAATAAAGCATGGGTAAACTATGTAGCAGAGCATATTTGCTTCAATATTCATTCATGCCTGAGTAAATAAAATAGGTAGTTGACAAGCTTGATATCCACAGGAGAGCAACAAACTCATCAGTTTCTATTCATATATACCTCTCTAATTTCCAATGTGGGCATATGAGGAAGAAAGTCGTTGCCGACAAAAAAGCATAAAAACACAAAATCATCCACCAGTCTCTCGAAATCAATTTCAAATGGAGGATTTGGAATATTCAGCTCATATCCCAAGTATTCTCGCAAAACCCAGATGTTGAGAAACTGGCAACAAAATGTAAAAGTACCACGATAAGAATCAATCATAGAGACCGAACCAGGTGGAACAATGAGGCAATAGGTGTAAATGAGCTTGACTAATACAACCTGATACTTCTTCTTATGAACAGGAGTGTCATCTGCATACTTCGTACTATCACCGTTGGCTCCCCCATGACATTCAGCTGCCAGATGGCCTGCTTGGCCGCAGAGAAAGCATTTTTCCTGGTGCCCAGGAAGAGTAATCACCTGCAACATAAGGGAAAGGGTAAACATAGTTTTTTTAACAAAAGTAGAGCTTTCCATTCAGTTCAGACACAATAGCCACTAACCTCCCTCAGTATTGAAAAGTGGACTTCATGAGTAGCTAGTGCGAGCATGATCAGGTCAGCATCCTACTTAAACATATATTAATGAATGTTTCTCGTCAAAATGCAAAAGTCAAACAAACATAAAGGCAAGAAGAAAGAGAGAAGAACAAGAATGAATAAGCTAATGTTTCTCAATGCTCACCAGGCCATATAGACAGTGCCTGGTATTTGGATTAAATCCAGGAATATTGCGTTGTAAACGAATATAAGACATAATTTTGTGCTCACCCTCGCCAGGAACATTTGCGTCAGAAAGAATTACCTTCAAAAATACCCAATGCCTTTTAAATAAATAAAGAGAGACACATAATCCTGAAAACAAAAAATTTAGGCCAAAAACAAATAGAAAGAATCACTCCACAAAGGAATCATGTTCATCCCATCTTGAGATGCAGCAAGGAATTTCATGTAAGATAGTTCAACCAGACCTTGAGAAAGTGCCATCCAGGAATGTGATTCAACCTTGACTGCACATAGTATTGAAGGGCTACAGAGAGCACTGCCATAAATGGGGTGCCAGGGGTGATCACATTTGAATCGGATGTTTCAGTCTTTCCTTTTGGCAATAGTTTTTCCCCCTCGAGTTCAAACTCTTTCCTCAACTTTTCTTCTTCAGCTTCCTGGTATTGGAAAATAGGGTACAGAGGGTGTTTAATTTCTAATTTGAATATCAAAGTTTACTTAAGTGCACTACTTTCAAATCAGGATACATACAGCTGCTGCAGCATCCTTAGCAGCCCTGAAACGACGAGACCTTTGCTGGTTCATTTTAGCCCTAGGAGCCACACCATCTGTAGAAAGGAAAGAGCATCAGTACTATGTTTGATCCTCAGTAGACATCATAATATTGGCTTACCAATTGCCAAATAAAGGAGCTTTCTTGGACGAACCAATGACACAACGTGGTCAATGTAATCAAATATATGTTTAAATACATCTGCATAAGTGGCAGGTGCAGGCTGCACTAAGAAGAAACAAATATTATTTTGAGACAATATTTGTACAGAAGAAGAATGTGTTTGCACTCTCAGTAGAGTGAGTATAAAGTTCTATGTTGCATGCCTCTCATTTAATTTCATTCTGGAATACCAGGATAATAACTGTCATGCAAGTTGAATAGTTTGTTCAATCAGCCTTGTCATATTACAAGCCAAAACCATCACATCCAAGTAATATAATAAGTAGCTCAAATTCACAGACTCCAAAGTAAAAATTATTGACTATTAAACTGATTTAGCAACATTAAAAATCATATGATCATCACTGTATATAGGCAATGACGTAACATGGTTAAATCATTTCCCACTCTTTGCCATATGAAATCTTCTCTACCACCCTCTCTCTAACATAAGAAAGCAACCTCTGGAGGAGACATCAAAACAAAGAAATCAACTTTGACATAGCATTTAATTCATGATCTCATCTACCCACTGTTATATAACTGCATCCAGTTTCAATTCATAATAACCACAGAAGTCTGGATATGGAAAGGCATAGTGAGGCCACCATCAGGCATGGCCAGAAAAGATGCAGCTAAGACATAAAATTTTTACTCAGCCACATTTTATATTACAAGTCACATATGATTATATCCTTCTCCAGTATACCTTTTGCAAAGCCTATAGATACAAGAAACTGTTGTAAATATGACATTCGAATAGGGAAACAAAAAGCTACCTTGCCTTCGGGGTGGAAACAAGGGTGAATAATACCATTCATATCCAAATACAAATTATCGAACTCAATGCCATTAGGGTTTGGACTCGATATGTCGACAGGCTGGGGCACACCCCTTTCATCCTGTCCGGCTTCTTCCTCCACCACATCCACAATACACAGCGGGTACCGATCCGCCAGCCACCGGTAAAAAGCCGGAACCCCCATCTCCTCACAAATCTGTTAATTTCGGCCGGATAGGGGATTTCCCAATCGGAAACGGCTAAAAACTTCAGCTCCGGCGGATGCTGTTCTTAGTGATTATATGCTTCCTTCAACACTTCAAATCGTCGATTTGGTGAATTCGGGCGTGTTTGCTAGCCATGTATGTAGTTCTCCGTATGTAGCACAGATGTTGTGAGCGAATTTTTCTCTCTCTACAATAATTTAATAAAGGATTTACAAAAAGTTAGTAGTATTTTCTAAAAATCTACTACCAATTTTGCAGCCTATTAACTGCTGCTTCTGTAATAAATTTACAGTAATTGCAACGAAATCAAGCTTTGACTTTGCGTCCACCATTCGACATTGACTTCGAACTCGCCCCCGATTTATCCTTCCCTTCTTCGTGTTTCTCGATACAATCGATAAAGAACGCTTTGATTTACTGCGAGGAAAATTTTCAGGTCGTCTCTACGTTGAAATTATGTTCTGGGATTTGGGAAAATTTCAGATCGTGTGTTTGTGTTGTCCTGCAACCTATTGGGACCATAACTCATGTATCTTCCCTAGCTGCTAAAATTTTGCTCTAGGGCAACCTGGACAAGGAAATGTTATATTTCTTTTATTTATTATTTATTTTATTTACTAGTGAAAAATGCTTTAAGACGCAATTTTTTAATAAAAAAACACAAATATTATAGATTATTAGTATTCCTTTCTTTTATAATGGTATAGTAAATCAGAGTACGAATATCAATCTATCGTCCCCGTGAAAGTGATAATGTATTCATATTAAAACATGTACCACATTTTTCTTCATGTAAATAAGAGAATTAATACGATTTTATATATCAATCTATCGTAACCCCGTGAAAGTAATATATTTGATATTCGAATGGATAAATATAAATTAAAACATGTACCAATATGAAAGATATTTCTTCATGTTTATATATATATATATATATATATATATATATATAGATATAATGTTCGTTTTATACTTTTATTTAGTGTTTTGTTGATACAAAGTAATTGTGTAAAATCAAATAAAAACTAAATAATTATTTTTTGATAAATAAATTAAAATAACATGATAGAAGCAAAATAAAATTATAATTATAATTATGTTATTGTTTAGTTATAGATTCATAACTTAATATTGTGCGGACACAATGAAAATACAGTACATAATCTTGAACAATAATACTCACCTCTTCCCGATATTATAGGCACGTTTCTTTTTATACGTAAATTAATTAGAATTGTATTTTGTACATAAAATAATGTGTGGCATGAAATTTTAGAATTTTTTAGTATAAAATTATTTCTTTTTTTGAACGGATCAACAATAGCAGAACAACTAAAACATAAAAACGAACCAGTATATAGTTTAAATGCATAATAGAGCATGACTGGAACACCTCCACAGTCCACGCTCTAAAATAGAGTACGGTTGAAAATGCTTTTATTTTTACAAACAAAATTGTAACTAAGCAAGTATAAAAAATTCAATGACTTAGCTCAACATAAAATCTTCCTTTATGTTAAAACAGATAGTTGATAAATAAATTTAATTAGAGATTAAAATTTTCATTTAATAATTAAATTGACAAAAATTGTTTAATTGGCAATCAAAATGAAAATGTGATACAAAACCGCCGACAACTAATCTAACTCAAAACCGCCTTTGTGGAACATTATTTAACTTTTTAATTTCTTCATTTTTTCTTATTTTCCACACAAATAAATTTTCCATTTTCATGTATTTTATGTTAAATAAAATATTTAGGGCTCTTAAATGAAAGTTCAAAAAATCATTAAATAGATATATGACATGTAAAATACAAATTTAAAATGAATAATGATCACCGAAAGTTTGAACATATTAAATATTTTATATTTTTAATTAGTTCTTTATTTTCCTTGAAACAAGAAACGTATTGAAATCCTTATTTTTTTTTTTTATTTTAGAAATAATTCTGAAAAAACATTAAGGAGACGAAATTAATTCGAAATAACTACATTTCTTCAAAGATAGGAACATGTCTGTCGAATCTGGAATATCGTATTTCGTTGTGTTAAGGTAAATTAATATTCTTTTTCAATTTCTTGGATATTCATGAGTACACGGTAGTATACGGTTGCAATTTAGGCCCAAACATGTTTTCTTTTGTTGATGTTATGTTACTGAAAAGATTATTTTAGTGTTTAGGACTAGAAAAGAAAATGCCATTGACTACATAATAGTGAATTTATGCTCCAAATGAGATTTTCTTTTTTTGTTGATTTTATGTTCCGGTGATGACTAATTTAACTTTTAGGACCATGTAATAGACTAATAACACATTAATTAGCACGCTTAAGAGTACACAGATGAACATCGTGCACGAATGAACACCATGTAAATAGGTTCAGCATGTTCTGTGTGCAGATAAACAACATGAATGGCGTGCACCCGAGAACCATAGTGCACGAGCATGTACTGATGAATTGGCGTGTACCCTTGCGTACCCTAAACTAGTGTGCATGGTAATTAGATGTGTACCCTAGATCGAGTGTGTACCCTAGAATAAAACTAATTATGAGCAATTATTCATGTCATGTTCATATTACTTGATGCAATCGTTAAATCTATGCTTATTTATCCTACTAGATTACCAATACATAGTAGAATTACAAATATTAATTGTTGAAATTTGGGGCAAAACAATGTTTTGATTAGATCTCAAAACCAATTGAAAATACATTCAACGTTTGTTGGGAAAATTATGTCTTAATTGTGTTTTGATTAAATCTCAAAACCCGATGATGATTGCTCTGCTGATATAACATAGTGCTACTAACATGTTAGGAGTTAGCCTTTTTAGTTACAAGTTTCAGCAGAAGATCTAGCAGTTTGATAAGCTCAAGACTGATAGAGTTCAAGCAGTATTGAAAGAAGTTTCAATATCAGCGCAACTGAAGAGAAGCACTGCTGAAGATCGCGTACTGATGACTGATGTACAGCGATACTGATGAACAATGCTATTGGATAGTGAAGCCGAAGACTGAAGACTGACGTAGGAAGACTAAAGACTGGAGATTTGGTGCTGCTAAAAACAAAAAAAATCAGAAATATGACTAAACATCATACCAACAGATGACAAATCAAAGCTACTGATAAAAAGTCAAAGTTGTTGATGACAAGTCAAAGCTGTTGATAACAATTCAAAGTTGCTAATAAGAAGTCAAAGCTAGTTATATCTACTTCAAAACTGAAGCATCATACTGACTCAGGTTCTCAAACTGATAAAAGATGGAGTCCAGTCTGTTGATAAAAGATGGAGCTGATTCGACTGGCTCAACATGAAGTCAACGTACTGAAAAAACACGGAGTCAACTCAACTGAAAAAACACAAAGTTATTTTAAGCCTTGAGTGTTTGACTCGCCACGTGTCGTAGCGTATCTGTAGAATATCCTGACATGTCAGGTCTCATTTTCTGAGTTACAGAGCTACAATGTACGTGATACAGACTCCGACAACAACGTAAGAGGATTCAAACCGGGAGAATTCAAACGACAAATAAATGGATGTGAATGGTGCTCCCTCCAATGGCATTATTCATCATTCCCTATATAAATACGCGCATAATCTAACATTTGAAGGTTACTTAAATGCTGCGCATTCAAATATTTTACTTTTCAAGAACTTTTACCTAGCGATTTCGAAGAAGAGAGTTTACATAGTGTTATGAGAAAACATTCAGAGCTTAAATATATTTATCAGCTCGATGTTTCAGTATACACTCTCTTAAGTTCTAGAATATTATCTTGTATATCTTAAGCGACATATTGAGTTTGTCCCTGTGATAATTCAACTTTTAATTGGAAAAATCCTCTACTCAAAACCTATAGTTTAAGTAGAAGTTAGCAAGTATGCTACGAAGTGTTAGTTGCTGAAAGATTAGTTATCTTGCACATGTAAGCAAGAAGTTAGGTCGACTGCGCCCTTAAGCAGTCAGAGATTTTCTAACACCAGTAAATGTAGGAGGAACACAAAGTTCGACGGGATACGGAAAAGGTTAAAGTCTGGATCTAGGTTTATATCTTGTACCTATAAACATGACCAAAATCTTAGTTAGTGGATTGACTGAGCAATCAGTCCGTGGATGTAGGAGTTGATCTCTAAACCACATAAAAACTAAGTGTCATTTACATTCAGTTCTTTCATTTCAATATCGTATTTACTTTGCATGTTATTGAACTGATCATCACCAGCAGACACAGCACAATAATATTTTGAAACAATATGTCAGTAGTAGTTTGATACTTAAGAGATAAACTGAAAACTGACTCAATCAATATTTTACTAAGTATTTTTCGCCTGTTTGAGTTTTCAGTAAAGGCAAAAACATTGTCACCACATTCTAGTTATCAGTCCAATTGACCACCTACCTCAGCAATCAGTAGGTTTGTTAATTGATACATTATGAACAAGACTCTCCTAATATGAACTAATCAGGTACTGACATCAGTTGACCGACATCTACTGATAAAGTAGAAGGTCCAGTATTGAGAAAACAAATTTTAGTTTACCTTAATTAGTGTATTCCTCCATCCCCATACACTTGTACGTACCCCCAGGGACCATCAATGTCTTATCTACCGATGATGACCATCTGATATGTTGTCTTCAAGAGCTTACTTGTTAGGAAACTAAACTTTTCCTTAGACATATCTTAGTTTGAAGATAAACCAAGCTAAAGACGTCAAGGAGAAAATAACTCAGACGAACCCTAGTTGACTTATCCGAGGACGCGCCTCAAAGCTCTAAAGAATGCGAATAAGTCATTGAAGCCAGAAGCACCAGAAAACGAACTCAATGGTCTAGATAATATCACACAACAAGTGAAAGATATTAGTATGAAGGAAGTCATAAGAACCAAATATAGTAAAATCATTCACCGAGTCTGAATTCAAAGCAGTTGATGATCATTATGACTTAGTGAGTTTAAATCAAAATAGCAGATGGCTATCGATACTGAAGGACTCCAAGATCCAAATGAAGCTATGGAGAATGGATCTAAATTCAATCGCATCCTTATCGTAGATCAAGTGTTAAAGATCAAAGCCATAAGAAGTCAACAAGAATCAACGAATGACAGATGTGAACTTAGTTGATGACTGAAGATAGAAGCTGATGAATACGAGTCGGGTCAACTGATATATTGTAAAATCACACTCACAAAACGACAAAGCAAAAAACGACAAGCCCAATGATCGTATTTGTCAGATAGAGTTTTGAAATTTAATTTTTTTTATTTTCAACGGCTAGTTTGAATTTATACCTCTATAAAATACGCGGGCTTTCGAGTTGGAGCAGGAAGCGTTCGAGAGAGTAAAGATTGTTAGAAAGCACTGATGGAAATTTGGTTCTTCGCGCTCTAACTTCCCATTCCAACTCTGTCAATACTTGGATAGAACCTTGTTCTTCCAATATTTAATGTTTCATCACTTCGTCGATGATGATTCTACATAGATCCGGTCTCTCATGTCTAAGTTGTTCTTACTTTTTAAATCAATAGTATAGCAAAATGAGTTATGCCTATCTCTGTTCATGTTATTCTTTGTAAAGGCACACCCAAACTTAGTTTGAATTGTAGTCTACTATCAAGTCCGAGTGAGGACAGAGGTTTTAGGTGAAGCCGTGAGTACGCAACAAGGTGTAGCTGATTAAAGCAATGGTGATGAGTAGCCCTATGGTGAATTGTTAAAAGTGTGAAGGAGAATGGGTCCTGGTCTAATAAACCAGGGACAAAAGATCTTAAATTTGTGGATCTGAAGTCATTTCCCTTATAAGTTTAAAACAAGAAATTCCTAACGTGAATTAGAATCAACCTGCTTGATAGGTCGTGGATGTACTAAATCACATAAATCCTTATTTCTTTTATGTTTTGTTATTTCTATATTGCTTTGTAATATCTGAACACAACTCAAAATCCACATGTTGTTTCACTGACTAACTCACGCACAAACTCAATGATATCCTTCTTTATATTGTCTTTATTTCTCTGATGTGTTTGATGAACAAGTCTGCTCTGCCCCTCACTTTCCGATACGTGCTGATTTTCAGCAACTGACCTCGTTGTTTGATAGTTCGCACCATCAACAAAATTAGTTACTAACTTAGTCATTGTTTCTTATGGCAACTGAAAATTCAAAAATGTATTTGTTAGGTATATTCCCCCTCCCCATACACCTGATACCTCGTTCATGGGACCCTTACTAATACATAGTAGAATTACAAATACTAATTAGAATATGTCTATGTACTAGATTATAAATACATAGTAGAATTAAGAATACTAATTAGAATACTAATTAGAATACTTATATTAATTGTCTGACTTTGTTCTAAGTTTTCATTTCTAAGTTTTCATGTGTTTTCACAACTCCAATAGTGTGTTTATATATAAACTATTACTTAGAACTCATACTTTGATTATGTGGATCATTATTTACTAACAAAATATTAATTTTGACCATTTAGCTGACATGTAATGACAAAAAACATATAATAACTACTGAAAACCAAATTGTTCATCAGTGTAAGACTGTTCTACAGTGCATGTTTGTTCTCCAGTGCACGATGCACACATGTTCTTTGACGCACGCTCGTCGTTTAACACCAAACAAAATAAAAATCTAATCAACACCAAATAATATCAAAATCTGATCAATAACAAACAATAAAAAACCATCAAATTCCATAATAATATAATAAGCTAGGTAGATAGATTTAATGACCATATTTTATGAGCTATAAACAAACCCTTCATTAGACGATATCTTATTAGGGATTATTGTGACGAGTCGCCGTAGAAAAGTATCGTGCTTGCCGTGCTCCGACGAGGATTGCCCTTCTTCCACCACTACCGCCACCACTGCTTCTCCTCATCCGGCAAGTAGCGAGAGTCCGATTTGGTAGCCGAATCACTCATCTTAATATTTAATGTTTAATCCGAGCGTTGTGTGTTGTGTGTTCATGAATCAGATTGAAATTTACGTGCCTGCGTGAGTGAGAGAAAGAGATTGAGTAATTGTTGAAAATGAAAAAATTTCAATAAACGAAAAAGAAAATTAAGAGAGAGTGTGTGTGTCAAAAGGTTGCATGTGTAAGAGATAAAAAAAGAGAAATTCTTCCAAACCTAATAAGTTAAAATTTGAAGTTTTTTTTTTTTGTAATTTAATACATAAATTTTAAAGGTGGTGGAGGATTAACCACTCTACCACTAGCCAACACACACACACACACAAAAATTTGAAGTTTTTTTTTTTTTTTCAATTAATTGAAATTTTAAAACACAAAATGACTAGATTAACCACTCTACCACAGCCAAGCACACACACACACACAAAAAAAAAAATTGAAGTTTTTAGTGGTGGAGGTTGTTACAGGTATTTTTAGTTTTTCTAAAACAAAATGACTAAAAACTCATGTCTTTATTTACATGGTTATAAAATTCATGACCATATTATTTTTTTCTGTATGTGAAGTTCCTCCCAATGTTAAATTACCAAAATATTAAAATTAGTAAGAATATTGTGTGTGTCATTAAAATTTGCAAGAATACACACTTATATATATATATATATATATATATATAATTTCTTTCTCTATACATAGATAAATGTTATATTTTGTATAAATTACATTACCTATAGTAAAAAATTAGATCACTTTGTAAATTATAATTTACAAGTTTGGAATCAAATTGATTAGATTAATTTAACAACTTTAAAGTGTTCGTGCATGTCACGTGAGTCTAAACCACTATCATCGCGCATCGTGCGGAAAATACACTAGTGAAAATATAAGACCCTAATAATGTTCAGAAAGTACAGTAATCAAATTCAAATTAAAATAAAATATGAAAATAAAAAGAAAGAAAATTAAAAATGACGAAACTAATGGCTGTCGGAAAACTCTGCAAGACTTCAATCGCCATTGAAACACCAGACATATTTGCTTCAACTCGCGGCGGCCACCACAACCCACCTTCTCGCAGTCCGCTCACGGCTGCCTGAACAAATCCGCCGCCTTTATAAAACAGGCTTCAGCTCTCCGGTCATTATTTCTGCTTGGACATATATATATAAACATTATTTGACCATAAAAGTACTTGGAATATCGTGAATAGCTCAGTCAACCATTTATTGAAAATTGAATTTCATTCATAACTCGGTTGATGATTGGCTGTTGAAATTCATTGTTATGACTGAGGTAGTGTGCTATACGCTTACTAGGGTGCTTTGAGTTTGTGTTTGCGGGGCTTTACTCTGCCTAAACTTTTGTTTTGGACACCTATAGAAAATTATTTGAGCATTCTTGAGGAAGAACGAATTTCCATTGGTTATTTCCATTCCATTCTTATTATTTGCTGTTTGTTCAGGCTTCATACAAGAATCTGATGTACAATGGATCTTGAGGTGAAGTTGATCGACGAAATGTCCAAGTGACCAATTACAACTACATTTTATCCCCTATTCTGGTGAAGAATTTGACATGGCATGGATAACATTAATCTCATCAGTGCTAGTGTTCTGGTTTGCTTCTCTGTGCAAAGTCTTTCTGGAATCTTTCTCCGCCTCAAAAGCAGCATTCTTAAACGATGGTAATTCATGGTTTTTGTTCATGAGCATGCATGAGAGGTGATGAACTGCAGCATTTTAAAAATGAGGCACACTCCGGTGCATCTAGATGCACGCCCTAATTAAATCCTAATTGTGATTAATAAATCCTAATTGAGTTTAATTAGGGCGGATGCACCATATGCCTGGATGCACACAAGTTTTTGCCTTTTAAAATAATTTTCTTAATTTCTGTTTTCTTCACTCTCCAAGAAAAAGCTTTGTTTGCTCTCTGGCAATCCATAAATGTGCTTTCTATGTGTATATATATAGTACCCAAAAATTTCTTGTTTTTTCTTGAATAGCAGGTCTGAGTAATAGAAGGAGAAATGTCTTGGTGGTTATTGCTCATCCTGACGATGAGTCTATGTAAGATTGAATTTATTCGGTACTGCCATTTGATGTGAAGCACCACTTATGCTTTCTTGAAAACTTGTTCTCTATCTTTGTCGTACTTGATCCATTCGGTATTAATGTATAGTTTATCACTTTATTGTTGCAAACTTGCAGGTTCTTTGCTCCTGTGATTAATTACCTGACTTCCAGGCATCATAACGTACACATACTGTGCCTGTCAACTGGTAATGCTGCGACATGTACTTATACAATTTTCAGTGCGTGCCAATATAGTTTTTTCCCAGTCAACATTTGGTTATGGTTGAATCTTTATGGAAGAATTCAATCATTCATTATTTTTATGTTTGTTTTCAAATGAATTAGGATTGTGGAAGGAGGAGGGTAATCTCAAATGATCAAAATTTGTAACTAACAAGGTTGTGAAAAAGCGACCATTACCTGATAATGATAGTTTCCAGAACCATTGGGCCTTGTTGGCTAGATGCCATGAAACTTATTTGCTTAAACTTTTTAACGACTGATAACTGAAAAGATTTACTTCAAGGAAAAATCCATGCATGAAATTTGTTGAATTTTTATAACGACTAGCAACAATTTTGGCTTCTTGTTGAGGATAATATTGAATGCATAGAAATCAAATCATCAACCTTATCAGCCTAATAGCACTCCTACTTCGATTCTTTCTAAAATCAGAGTATATAAGATCAACTAACTTTGACGTTTACAATCTTGATCTTCTAATCCATGTTAAAGGGATTTTATTTTATTTATTAATATATGTCACATTCCTCAAAATGAAATGCCGCTCTTAACATAGATCAGAACAAGTTATTGTTTGTAAAGATGATGATTAGTTTAGAATAGTTTTCTCTTAGGTTTTGTGAATTTTCTCAGACCTCACAACACCTGGTGGTACTGTAGGCAATGCAGATGGCATGGGAAATATTAGAAAAGAAGAGTTACACCTGGCCTCTGCGGTTCTCAAGGTTTGCATTTTGACTTTTGGTTTATTAACTGTATGCAAAACATTTAAGGGATAAAAGTCTCCTAACTTTATTTTATTGTGAATGCTTTCTATATATTCCCTGATTATTGCCTTTTGCAAAAATCACTCTGCATGCATTATATGCAGATTCCAACACAGCAAGTGACAATTCTGGACCATCCTGATTTGCAGGTTTCTTTTGAAATTGATCTCCTATGTTCATATTATTTATGTCAGGTGCTAAGATAATGTTAGTTTGTAACTAGGATGGTTTTGGCAAAGTGTGGAACTGGAATCTGTTGGCTAGCATCATTGACGAGGAAACTAGTGCGCATTCAATTGACTTAGTAAGATTTCTTGTGGTTATCATATCCCAATTATCTCTTGCTTTAACTTCTCCACTCAATGGACACTTGTGTTGGTATTTTGAGTTGTTTGTTCTGGTGGAACCACAATTCGCTAGCACCTGTGCTCATTCTTCAGTTTATTGATATGGTATTCTGTTAAGCTCTTGTGTTCTCTTTTCTAGATCATTACATTTGACAATTATGGTATCTCTGGTCATTGCAACCACTGTGATGTTCATCAAGGAGTAAGGTAAGAGCGAGATGATCTCATAAGTTATGCTTTCTTGGCCAAACATCGATTAAGAGAAGTTGCGGTGTTGTATGCATTTGTTTAAATTGGATAATAAGGAAATTCTAGTAGCATTGAGCAGCTTGTTGCTCACACTGAGATGAATGCATCTCTTATGTTTCTTTTAATTCAAAAGATTATATTAAAATGGCTGTTCTTTAATTTTATGCAATCAATACATATCCTAGGAACTTGAAACTAACAAGGTTCTTTTATTTGTATCCCAGAAAGCTATTGCATGATGCTTCCATGAGACATCTCGAGGCCTGGGAGATTGTAAGCTACCCCTTGTCATTTTTAATCTAGATTCTTACTTTTGATGTTTCAGTTCAGCATTTGTAAATCGACCTTATTTAATATCTTAAAGTCCCAAACTATTGGTACACAATTTTCCAAGTATTGATAAGTTCTACTACTACAATATTTTGACCCAAGTATATTAAGATAAGTTTTCAACTTTTTCAGGTAAGCCCTAACATAGTGCGCAAGTACATCGGACCAGTAGATATTTGGTTATCCATCTTGTTTAGCAGACTTAAAATGAATGGACAGTCATATTGCTTGCTTAACTTAGATCTCCGTAAAAGTTATGCAGCTATGGCTCAGCACTCCAGCCAATGGGTTTGGTTCGTCTGCCTTGTTCTTTCATCATTGACTTATTTGGCATCATTATGAATTAATAGTGAATGCATAAGAACATTTCTTTTTCCCCAATTTCTGGTTACGACTAATTCTTCTTCTGGTTTTACTTCCTATTGCAGGTTCCGCAAACTATTCGTGACATTTTCAAGCTGTACTTACGTTAGCACCCTTAAGAAAATCGAATAACTCAGCTGTTTTCGAGTAGATTGAATCCGAAGAACGTGCATGATCTCTAATGAAGCTACCATTTGATTTCTGTTTGTTACCATGCATGCCTTTTATGTTGCTCTTGGAAATTAATTTCAACTTCTGCTAGAGGAATTAGCTGATATGATGTGAATCAGACTTGTCAATAGGTGTGTTTTATTCGGATCAGAATCAATAAATAAGTATCGATTTAGGTTTTGGAACCGACCCTATTAAATACATGACGTCCAATTGCAAGCCTAGATGTGATGACCATGAGCATTGTTTTCATTTCATTTTTTTGGGTATCATGGAACCCGCATGCTACTCTTAGCAAGAGTAAACCCCACGGTCCTGCAATACCGCAAACCACACGTGTAAACCACACTTGGAAACCAGTGTGTGGGTTCAAACCCATAGAGGCGTTTGGTATGACATCTCTCATGAGAATCCACCTTAACCATTTCATTTCTAAAACATGGTTTACGAGTTTCTTATAGTTTTTGGGTTTCATATGATAATGGGATCATATATTTATTTTTTCAAAATTCGTTTGTTTTTAAAATAATACATGTGTAATACCAAAAATCTCTGCCATGTTTGTGGGTTTTGACATTTTATTTTTCTTAATTCTTTGACTATATTTTAGTTCATATATAGAACCGAGACATATGTATGTCTAATACAATCATCGATTTCCTCTGATTGACAATTTCGAAAAAGAGCCAATGATTTGGATGTGAAGCATACAAAAGAAATTAGTATAAAAAGTTTTGTGGTTTGATTTGTTTGACAACTACTACCGGAATTAAAAATCCTGCTGCACTGCACACAAGCTTGGAGAAAGGAGCTTAACTGAAAACTAAAAGCATCTCAAACCGCTATTTCTTAATTCTTACTGATCATTATAGCGATAATATAATTAAAGTGATGAATTTTATGCTGCTTAGCTTAATAAAAAATGATAAACTAGCATAACTCTTTGTGCTGCTATTGGAAGTCGGAAACTGGGGAAGAAAAGAAAGAAATATAAAATTATAAAATATTCTTCTTTCTTCAACAACTATAGAATTTCTTCATTTTTCTGCAGAACAAGCTGACAAAAGGATCATGGCACATGGCACAATTAGATACGCTCACACAGAGAATTTCCAAACTGATGGTTTAAAGGGAGTCATACTTGTGTATGGAGAGAAAGGGATGAGAGAAATACACTAGTTAAGGCAAATAATTTTTTTCGTAAAACAAGCTTTGACGTTTTACTGAAGTCAGTAGATGTAGAGTTACTGATAACAATCAGTACTGATGATCAGTTTAGTTAGTGGAGTCTTGTACTGAGTGTGACCAGTTAGCAATTTATTGTCTGTTTTAGCAACTGTTCGGTTGGACTAATAACAAATATGCGTGCGGAAAGTGATGGTTACTTTTTGCTTTTACTGAAATTGATACTGAAAAAAAATACTTAGTTAAATATTCGCTTAGTCAGTATTAGTTTTTACTGATGGAGGTTTCAAAGAGTATGTTGTGCTGCGTGTGCTGAGTGATGATCAGTTCAATAAATAATATGTAATGTCGGGTACTGAAAGTAAATGATCACACTTAATTTTTACGTGGTTCAGATAAATAAGTCAATCAACTACTTGAGATTGGTCTTGCTTACGGGTGCAAAAGAAATCTAAATACAAAAATTCACATTATCTATACCCCGACTAACTTATCGTCTCTTCCTTCACTTACTGATGTAATAAAATCTTTGATTGCTTACGAGTGCAATCGACCTAACCTTCTTACTTATAGGGTGCAAGAAAACATAATTCATAGTAACTAACACTTCGTTGCTTACTCACCAACTTCTACTTCTAACACTAAACATGTGTTTTGTAGAAGGAGGTTTTGGTTTTTTCAACTTACGATTAAACTGCTACAAGCAACTACTTAATCTGTTTTAGGCGTAGAATTACAGATGTGAAGCCTCCACTAATGGAATATATGCGTTAATCCTGAATAAATAATAATATATTTGTACTCTTAGAATTTACTAATAACACTTAATTTCCTTCTTCAAAAATACATTGTTCATATGAAAGTGGGTAACTCTTACATATAACTTATGTAGTAGGTAGAAATAACTTTCATGTAATTATTTCATCGAACTCAAAAATAGTTTAAATTTAGCATGAGATTCGATATGACTAGCCTAATAATTGATCGGGCTTGTCCATCAAATCATGTGGTGACATTTGCCCGTATGGTGATATTTTGGTCCGACCTTCGCTCCATTTTTATACTTATGGCCCGACCTTTTAAGAATTAAAATATGGCCCAACATTCTGTTATGTTTTTACACCTATGTACTGGTCTTTGATAAATTTATGTGGCATCAAATGTTTCGTAGGCATATTTTTATATAACAAAATAATAATCACAAAACAACATTGTTTACTCGAGTTGGTGTTATATGACAAAATTAACCGTCCACGTTAGCTTCTGTTAATCCTAGTCATAGTTTAACAGTCGTTAAAAGATCGAGCTATAATTGTAATAAGTAATAACGCAACTAAGGTCGGGCCGATTTGTAATTCTCAAACGTTGGGCCATAACTGTAAAAACGGGGATAATGTCTGATCATATTTGTAACTTTTTAGAGGTCAAGCCAAAATGTCACCAGAAGAGCAAAAATCGGGCCAAAATTGAATATTAACTCGACATATAATTAGATACAAGATTCTTAACAACATCTTTATATAATTTATTTCTAATATTGAATAAGTTAAAACATCCATCTAACCATTCTATATATGGATGACAATGAATCGGATCTGGATCGGATCTTGTTAGGTTCAGATCTAGATCCATTTTTTTTTGCTTGGATCTGGATCCGGTCCAGATCCACTGAGTCTAAAAACGTTAGACTTTGACTCAGATCCATAAAGTCCAAGGTTTGACTCGAATCCACATATTTTCTCTTCTAAAATAAATCTAAAATCAACTATAATTCACATTAACTCAATAATAATAATAACATAAATACACAATAACACTATAATAATTATTTATAATTTCTACAATCATCACTATACAAGAAGATGTTAGTTACATATTTACTTTTACTTTCATGACAACAAATAATATTGCAATAGGAATAGAAGAAGCATTCATATACAAAATTTTCTCAAATACAAGGTAAAATTTTCTAATGTCATTGACCTATCATCCAATTCCATATCCAACTTCGACTAGAAACAAAAATAATATAATACACTTACAAATAAAAATAAAATTACGGTTAGTTTATGTTAATTTATGAGCATTTTATATAAACACTTTTTATGAGCATCACTTACGGTTAGTTTATGTTAATATTTTATATATATTAATTTTGATTATATCATCAATGTTACAAATTTTACAAAGCTTGATTTATTCGTTTAATTCATTTATTTGAAGTTAAAAGAAAAAGGAACAAAATGAGCTTTTATGTAATTTGTAAAATTGATAACATTAATAAAAGTTTCATATGTATTAGAAATAGGGATGTCAATCAGGCATTAGCTTAAAACATTAGATTTCAGACATTTTCCTTGTGGGTCAATTGGGTTAAATTTTTTTCGGGCTAAAAAATTTATACTATAATCCTAAACATTTGGTTTTCGGGCTACATCGTTGGGTTAGAAAGTTTCGAAAAAATTTAAAATATATAAATATATTTGATAATTATATCTTATAATAAAAAAAGGTTGAACTTAATCAAAACATTGGGCTTGTTTCGTCTTATGCAAAAATGAGTATCATCGTAATATTAGTTTAGGTAATAACTAATAAGTAACTATATCAGAATTGGACACAATTTTTTCCTAAATGATTATGTTTTCCTAATTTTCATGTCAAAAGATTTTTCATTTGACAGTGGAAAAAATATTGAAATGATGAGTACCACTTACTTATAGAAAATAAAAACACATTTGTCAATTATTTGAAAAAAACCTAATTATCAAATTCGGAAGCAAAGTTATATAGTTTGAAAACTATTTTATGAGGAAAACTTCTGTTAATCAACCAATTCAATTTTCAGGTTAGCGTTGTCGGACTCAGGCTATTTTCATTTCAGGCCAATCAGGCTAAATTTTATTTTATTATTAATTTTTCGCTCTAACTATCTTTTTTATTGGATTGTTCGATCCAATAATCGATTTTGGGTTGTATTGCTATCCCTAATTGGAAACAAATAAAGATATTATAAACTTTACATATAATCCCAATGGAATAAACCCCCTAAATTAATAAATAATATATATTTATTCAATTATATTTTCTAATACGTATGATCGGTTAACCTGCCTTTTTATACCAAAAAAACTAATCTAATCCATATGATAGTATTCTCGATTTCATAATTTTAGAAAATGAAATTGCACTTATTGTCCGCTTAATAATATTATCGAGACGATTTGCTGGATCGATTTGATTTTTAGGTCCTAATACTCAAAATTGGATACAATTGGACTTTGACTAAATTGTAATTAAGCCCAAAATAACAAAAACGAGTAGAGGATTAGATTTAGGGTATTGGATTTGGTAAAAATTGATAGCGAAAATGGTTTTTACCAAACATTAGGATAGGAAAGGAATAGGATTAGCTGTAGAGAGTAGCGTAGGTGGCGTGTGCTGAAGCGTTCAAACCCACTTGGTTTGGGTCTCCATACCAAACCCACCAATTACACAATGCCAACCTCGCCGTGAACCCCCAATTCCCCCAACCCTCAACCCCACCCAAAACCTAGCCGATGGCCTCCGCCGACGAGCCCGCGTCCGCCGCCGCCCCACTCATCTTCAACGAGGACGAGGACCTCCTCGACGACGACGACGATGATGAGCTTCGACCACTACGACGACGATTCCGCCTCCTCCGCCCCCGTCGCCGTCGATCGCCCTCCCCCGCCTGTCTCCGCCGCGCAGGTCACCATCGCCGTCCCCGGCCTCCCCGATCCCCACCAACAGCAGCAAATTCAGCCGGAGATCGCCGCCGTCGCCGCGAAGAAGCCACCTCCGCCGCCCGACGAATCGCGCAAGCTCTTCCAGCGCCTCTGGACCGACGAGGACGAAATTGAGCTGCTGCAGGGGTTCCTCGATTACACCACCCAGCGCTGCGGCCCCCACAGCTCCTCGCAGCACCACCACGACACCACCGCCTTCTACGACCAGATCAGGAGCAAATTCCAGCTCGATTTCAATAAGAACCAGCTCGTTGAGAAGCTGCGCCGCCTCAAGAAGAAGTACCGCAACGTCATCAGTAAATTCGGCACCGGCAAGGAGTATACCTTCAAGAGCCCCCACGAGCAGGCCACCTTCGAAATCTCCTCCAAAATTTGGGGCAACGCCGCCGTCAACGGCGCCGCCGCCTATCGCGCTGCCCCCGTGCCGATCGACGAGGACGATGACGGCCTCAACAACCCTAATTTCAATAATTTCGTCGATTGCCAGAGCCCCAACCCGAACGGCATTGATATAAACGCCAAAACTCCTCGCTCCAGGAAGAGGAACCGAACCGGAGCTGTGAAATTGGAGGAGAAGCAACACAACACCGGTAACATCAATATCAGTAATGCTCAGCCGGTGTCCGCAGTGACGCCGGTGGCTGCTCCTGTGATGGGAATGGGGATAACAGGATCGTTATCCGGTGTGATCGAAGAGACTGTGAAGAGTTGCCTGTCCCCAATTTTCAAGGAGCTACTATACAATTCGATGGGCCCTAATTTGAATAGCAACGGATCATGTTGTGGAAATGGGTTCGGATTGGGACGAAGCCCGATACCCTACTGTTTCGGTACAGCCATTGCCGCAGATAAAGCTTCAAACGAGCGGTGGAGGAAGCAGCAAATACTGGAGCTGGAGGTGTTTTCGAAGCGGCTGGAGCTGGTGCAGGATCAGATTAGGGAACAACTGCAGGAGCTTAGGTCCATGGGGAATTGATCGATTACTTCCTGTGCTGCAGTAAGTAGTTTTTCTTGTTTTTCGTATTTAGTTCAACTACTTTGGGTTCTTCTTATATGTAGATTATTGGATGTGGAACTGCAACTCCCTGCTTAGGCTATGATTGATGAAATAATGAGTTGAGATTGGTGATGATATTCTTGATTTCGTTTTGTTCCGCACACGAAATGCTTGCTATGCTAAATTGAATGTAGTTTCAATGTAATGGGATTGTGGAGATGATTTGAGACAAATAACTGAATAAGTAGTAGTTGGTTTTGGAGGCCCCTGACTGATAATGGGGATTCCTAAATGTGTTTGATGTTACTTTCTTTGCTTATACTGTAACTTGCTGAGTTGAAAAGTATGGTTTTTTTTATCTTGTTGTGGAATTTCCAGGGCGTCGTGTACTGTTTTTCATGGTGGATGCTCGTTGTCGGGAAATGGATACTTGTTTAGTGTTGGTTGCTTAGTTAGATATATATTTGAGAGACAGCATAAACTCATCTGACATAGTAATGTGAGCTGAATTGTGTGGAGGTATCAGAAGTAAATGTTTTCTTCTGTGAGTCTGTTTATCTGAAATTATGATGCAGTTTTATCACTACAATTATGGAGTAGTTGTAAATCTGATAAAGCTTTGTTTATAGATAAGTTCTTAGCAGTCGGCACTTTTATTTAAGTGATGAATTTAATGCAGCTTAGCTCAATAAAAAATGATACACTAGCATGAATCTCATGTTCATGGTTTGAGCTGATACTGAAAATTGGGGGAACAAGAAATATAAAATGCCTTCTTCTTTAATAGATAAAGAATTTCCTCGTATTATAAATGCTTATTTCCAGTTCACGAAATCAACCAAATCTTCATTTTGCTGCACCCAATTGTTGAATAAAAGAAAAGGGCGTCGAGATCATATGCACACACACAGAATTCCAAACTTCAACAGAAATGCTTCAAATAGATAAAGTAAACAAGATTATTACTCTACTTTTATTTAAATAGAATGTGGATTAAGCATTACGATAACAACTGAGAGCAAAAAGATTAAGGTCCATGACTAGAATGGCGTAAGACGTATTTGGACCTCATATTTGAGCAATGAGAATGAAAGGTGGTGCATAAAATGGCTTATGACAGTCGGACGATGTCCATATCTAGATTCAAACTCGTATTTGGTGTTTGACAATGTTTTGATCTCAACTCATCAAAGGTAAAACTCTTCCTGTTGTGATTTGATAGAGAAGTAATGACTTTCGAACATCATCGACAGCTAAACGTGACTTCCACTACTAATGAGAAGTAGTCCATTTGATCCCAAGTTAGAATCTCTTCAGTACAAGACACGATATTTCTTGTTTCAAATCTGCTAGCTCTTAATCAACTGAGCTAAGTCCGTGAAAGTAAGACATAATGTTTCCTTTTTCTACTTTTGGAGGGCAAAGGAATAGCAAGACACACAATTACGCGATTCATTTGAGAAGGAAGATCTCATCGACCAAGAAATGCATTTGGAAAGTACTCACACGACTATTACATGTAGGCCTGATTCATAATTATTTTTCTGTTTTCTTTTGAAGCATTACATAAGTGAGCTATTTACACAAAGCAATATCTATCGGATATTGTAATATTGTGATACTGACTCGCAAGTATCAAAGTGGGAAGTCATGCAAGAGTTCACTTACTAATTCAAATCAACACACACATATATATATTATTATAACAAGATATTTAATTCGGCACCCCACCCACATATTGATATCACAAGATATTAAATTCGGCAACGATTTTTAATATGAAAATAGAAGAAAACAAGAATGAAAAAACGTATATAAAACTCAAAGCCATCGCGGTTTAAAGTGCCTTTTTAAGTGAAGGAGCTTTAAAGTGTTGTTACGAGCAACAGTCTACTAATATCAACTCCTAACATCGAACAATTTAATATAATTTTTTCCCTTAAAAGAAAAAGAAATTCAAGAATTTTAGAAATGAAAATTTCACTACAACATTATCCTCAATGCAAACACACAAACATACACACATGATCCTCAATGCATACGTACTTACTCCTCAATGCATACGTACTTAGGGCGGTTTCGGTTAATCGAAAATGAAAAATTTGTTCCAGTTCGGTGTTCGATAACCAATTGATTCGGAATCAAAAAACTACTTTATTTTTTAATTATTAATTACTTTTATTTCAATTTTGAGATTAACTGAGAAACAATTAGTTATCACTGTTAACCGAAAATCTAAATCGATTTAGTTTTGATTTCACTTTTTCAGATAAATTCGATTCGCTTAACTGAAAAGGTTTGGTTCTATTCATCGAAACCGAACCGTTTCCCTATAAGTACTTATGTCAAACGAAACCAAAGTTCTAAAGGAAAAGAGAAAAGAGAAAAGAGAAAAGAATGAATAATAAATAAAATCGGAAAAGGAATATTCTGATTTCTAAAACCCACTGGCTGAGGGTTTAAAGTGTTGATCCGAAGTTGAGCCACCCTCTGAATCGGACCAATGTATCAATATTCAACGTAAACATAATGCTCCGATCAATTCTCTCATCTCCCTGCCGCCGGAATCTCACTCCGTCCACTCTCCGGCGCATCTCTACCACGCCGCATCTCAGCTTCTCATGGATGGACAAGGTGAAAGGAGTTCTTACCGGCCAGAAGACCGAATCGTCATCTTCAGAATCGGCCCAATCGTTTACCCTACTACGTGAGTGGTTCCCCCACCCCCAAAGTATTTATGTAAATGGAGATCTTGTTCTTTATCTGTGAAATGCGAACAGGATTTGCGGAGGAGATGAGGAAGGCAAGGAAATTAGGGACTTTGAAGCAGTTCGTAGTTGGGCGAAGCAGTGAGGCGACTTTTGCCGATGCGTTTGAGAAGCAGGAGGCCATCATTCGATACCTAGGCGGCGTTGATCCTACTGGGGAGGTTCTTTCCTAATTAATTCATCTTGTACTAATTCGTCCGTTTCATGGAATTTTATTGAAATTAACTTCATTTGAAGACCCGTGGTTGGATTTGGCCATCAATTAACGAAATTAAGCTTGATGTTTTTCTAGTTTAAATCGGAAAATGGTCCTAAATTTTAAATATTTTACCCACAGCCTAGTAAATCAGTGCTTTCCTAAATTTATTTCTGAAAGCTCGATACTGATTATGTTTGTACTAATCTTTTTTTTTTCTTTTTTTTTCTCTTTCTTGGAAAGCTCTGTTTAGTTTGCTAGGGACAGAAGTAAGAGTTACTGATGAAGAGTTAGTTGTTGCCTTATTACTTAATTGGTTAGTGAAGAAACCCTCTGCTTCATTTTCACTTTGTCAAAGCCAGTAACATGAGCTGGTTCAGCAGCTTATTCCTTGTTTCTGTACAATTTTCAAACGGATGTAGCCTTTTTGCCTTTTCATGGAATTGGTAGATTTTTGCTTGGGAATTCTGCTAACTTTTCATTACTTATTTTAATGTTATTCTTGATTCAGATTTTCGAAGTATCCCTAAGCTTAACGGTTGAAGTTATATATTGCCGTTCTTAGGCTTAGTTCACTGCTGTATAAATTAGGTTATCTAAAGGCTGTTTGACAATGATATAATTTGGGGGTTCACTAGTGGTGTCTGACTTTCGTTTGCTTTCTATTTTCTGTAGAACATCCAAACCAAGCACAAGCAGGATGCAGCTAAACAATGTGATTGCACGCTGGCAGATGTTGAGAATACCTTAGCTAAGTTTACGTGGGCCAAACAAGCGCAGGGAAAGCTTGAACAACTTCAAGCAGAAGGCAAACCTATTCCAAAGAGCATGGCCGAGGTAATTATCATAGCGCACAATGTTTCTCACTTTTTGCTTGCTGATATGGAATCTTTCATTGATGGAAAATTGGTGATTTATTCTAATTGCTCGCAGTCAATAAATAGAAGTTCTACGGGGTTTTATCTACATACATGTAGATCTTTTCAAGTTTCTAGAACTAAATCCACCTTCATTGGTATTTGTTTCATCTTACACATTACCTTAGTTGCTAGTCTCCATAGCAAAAAGTTTGTCAAGAAAAATCTTAAATGTATGATTCCAATTTCCAACCAGGATGATTTTTCTGAAAAGTTCTATTTTTTAACAACTCTGATTTTAATGATTTTTTAGATAACTTGTTGGGGGATTGTGGACTAATTTCTCTATCTGCGTTTAGTTTGACTTACCAACTTGGACGCCCTTCGTCCACTATAATCGTTCTTTGATTTTGATGACACGAGTTTTAATAAATTATAATGAGTGTAAAGTGAGTGAAGATAATAAATGAATAGACTAATGAGTAGTGAGATTAAAAGGTGGGTTATGGAGATTATAAATGAATATATTAATGGATACTGGGATTAAAAAGGTAGGCCATGTGTGTTATTTTCTAATTAAGTGGGTAGATTTAGGGTAAAATTATGAAGGTATGTTTCCAAAAAAGAAAGTGAACGTTTTTTGTGGACGGACGAAAACGGAACTAAATGAACGTATTTGGTGAATGGAGGGAGTATTATTTTTTAAAATAATTATTTTGTTGAAGTCTTCCTATTTGAGGCAAATAATGTTTTCTCTTACATTCATTTGACCCGTAATAACAAGTTTGATAATTTCCCTTGTTTATTTTGGCCTATGTCTACAGAAAACAAACTTTTGAACAAATGCTGGTTTAAGCATGATTTCATGATGCACAAAATGAGTGATTATTGCTTAGTCATGAAAATAACATAGGGTCTTAGAGACCTCTTTCTGCAGAACTTGGAAGAACTGACTTGGTTTTATGAAATGGGGTTTTGCTAGCAATAAAGAGTTGAATCATATTATGGATTTTTATGATATCCTGGCTGTCTGTTTCTTTTCTTAGAGGTTACTAAGAAGAAAAGAAACTTGCAAATATTAAAATAAAAACCAAGGTTTAAATATATGTTTTAAGCACCGAGGCGTTTTCCAATAGCCCCACGAGGCGTCGTAAATCATAAAAACACCTAAAAGTTATAAACAATATAATAAAAACACATAAAAACATAATAAATATATGAAAACACTAGAACCTAATCTTGCAATTGAATGAAATGAAGACACAAATTAGACAATACATGGAGTAAAATGAGTAAATTTCAGAAGAGGATATAGGTAAAACATGCATTACTGAATGGCAAATGACAAACTATATTGTTATAAAAATCAGCCACATTTTCCATAACCAGCGATGCTATGCACCATATGAACTAGGCAGCCGCTAGGTTGTGTTTAGGTTGCCCATCTGTTAGTTGTTCCAAGAGAGATCATGGTCAAATCATAACATTTTCTTCCCTTTTTGAAATTATTTGAAACAAACTCTTAAATCATAGGAATTATATTCACTAATTTACATTTCAAGAAACTTCATGCTTTAGTGTAAAAAAGTAGTGTAAAATATTTATAAAGAATGTTAGTAGTGGTGAAAAGTGGGGTCTGCTGCAGAGTCTCTGTTTGGTACCCTGGTGCTGGGGGCTAGTAGGCGCATAACAAGAGCTTATTGATTTTTGCAACAGAGACTATACTTGCATATGTGAAGGAGCTTGTCAGTTGTTGTTCTTCTGTGAAGTACAGGGGCAACGTGTCACTTGTTGTTTTCTTTTCTTTACCTATTGCTTCTTTTTTCTAATTCATCAAATGTGCTGTGTAACATGGTTCTGAGGTTCTCTGATTGCCACTTGAAAGGTTATGCTTTATAAGTTTATGAGCAAAGCACGATATAAAAGAACTTTTTTGTATGCCTTTGGTTGATTTCTCATGTCATGAATTATTCATTTGTAAAGGCTTATATAATTGCAGATTCAGAAAATGATGGGATCATCTCCATTGGATCTTGCAAGATCAAACATGGCCAAAAGTGGGAAAATAAGTAGGAATTCACCCTGCCCCTGTGGTTCTAAGAAGTTGTACAAGAGGTAATTCTTTATTTATATAAGAAAAATGTGTCCATGCTTAATGTTAAATGTATTAGGAGTTACTCAAATGCAACTTGGATGTATCTGCTAGAAAACTCCAAAGTCTAATTTTCAAGACCAACAGAATAAAGGTTATACTATAAACTAGCTGACAGTGATACTTGATTTAGTGGCTAACGGGAATTCTTTTCTTCTTGTTGGACTGACATAAGTTGTTAGGAGAATATTTGTTCTTAATACCTGATGCTGGACAGTAAACCATTGTTTTGGATCTAGTGTTTCTATGATCTCTTATGCTGAATTGCTTAATTTGGTTTTTCAACTTGATTTTAGATGCAATACTATGATCAATTCTGCTGTTAATTGCAGTCATTTGGTTCTTAATGACTGTATGTTGCAACATGAAGATCTGTAGTTGAAAGGCTCACATGTATCTTCGACTATGTAGTCTATGCGAGATTTGCTCCTTGTATCTATTTGCATATTGTTTTTCTCCCTTGAATCAAAACATAAGATATAATGTGGTCGTGTGAAGTCAGCTGATTAGAATTGATTTTTGAAGGTGCTGTGGCAAGGACAAGAGCAGTTGAGAGTGGAATTCGGTTGTTACTTGGGTTGTTGAGTTGAGGGAGAGGTGCATGCAGTGGATAGGAAAGCTGTGTTAGGATAATGGTAAGATATATAATGGTAAGCTATGCTGTGAGGCATTCATGCTAGAATATAGAAAACTTGCTTTGAAAGTGTGAGTTGCCCATGGGAGTAGCATTACTAGAATAGAAACCAAATTTGTTCCAAAAGAGGGTTATCTTTAAAATAAGATTTACCAGTTTGTTTCGAGATTTAGATTCGAATCTTGACCTGCCTCATTTCACATAAGTTTTTGTGTTTTGTTAAAATTGGTATTCTGATTGAAACTATTTACTAGCGTACGAATTGAGGGGAGAAAAGTTTGTTCTAAGTATCATCTCTTAAATTTGATTGCAAAGATACACGTACTCTGGACCAAATTTTTGTTGCGTTACAATTCTCATTGCAATCAAGTTGATAGACAATGTACAATGATATGCAAAAAAAATTAAGATAATAAGTAAATTGATAGACAATGTACATTTCCGATTGCAATGACCACTTAAAACACCTGTGGATTCCAGTACTGAAGACAACAAAATAATTTCGTCTTTCTTTTTCCTATCTCTCTCTCTAGAATTTGAAGATCCCAAAAATGAAAAATCGATCTGAAAATGGAATTTTTTTTATTAGCAGTAGTTTTGTGTCCAAATATTCAAAAGGCATTAGAGATATTAAGGTTCTTTCTCGTTGAGTGACGAATCCTATAAAACTCGCCATCAGACTTTGAGTTTTCCTCTGGGTTTGATCCTTTGTTATTTATTATGTATAAAGTTATAATATTATTGTTTGCTCTCTGCATTTCTTTAC
Source organism: Salvia rosmarinus (assembly GCA_036937905.1). Lineage (NCBI taxonomy): Eukaryota > Viridiplantae > Streptophyta > Magnoliopsida > Lamiales > Lamiaceae > Salvia > Salvia rosmarinus. The sequence continues at coordinate 42,751,709 of CM072820.1, forward strand.
TGATAAATATGGTTATTTCAAAGTTGCCTCTACTCATTGCCATTTAAATTCAACAACTTTTAAATAGTAAAAATATATAATTTAGAAATGTCTCGAATTCAAGCTCAAAATTTTCACACTACGTCATGCATCGACAATATACACAACAAAATTTTAAAATCATACTAAAAAATACAATGATTTTTTTTATCTAAAGGGCATTAAAAAAACAACCATGACAATCAAATGCATAGGGCATTATGTGAGTAATACAAAATAGATCACCTACATGGACAATAAAAATATAAATACAGTACCATTAATTAGATACAATACACAAAAGGAAGCAATAATATGCGAAAATCTTCCATAATTTTTTGTTGTTGTTCGAGAACGTAACATTAGAGCTTTTAAGTGTCGTGAGAAAAGTTAGAAATGAAATTATTTTAGATTCAAACTTTCAATAAAAAACAAATAAAAATGAATACATAATTTTCTAAGTTATTCTAGTTATCTTTTTAATTTTAGGAGATTATTAATTTATGATGTTGATAGGACCATAGATTTTTATATGAGCCTTCTAAATATATATTGTCTTACTAAGTCATCGAAATTATTAATTTAGGTACTGGGTTCAAGTCAGGACAAACAAATTATTATATAAAAAATTATTAATTTATCAAGTATTAATTTAAGAAGGCTCCACGTACAATTGAGCATAACACTTTTCTTACAATTCTTATATAGTTTTTCATTCGATATGTCAATACGTCCATGATTGACAATCTAATTTGAATACATCAAAAAATTGAGGGTTAGGTCCAAAAATTTGTAACCTAATTGACCCAATCGAAAATAACCCGAAAAAGACTATTTTGAACGCAAGTTGGTTGGCCTGGTTAACCAAAGTATTTCTTGTTACTTTATCAAACTTCATTACTTTGCTTTCAAATTTTATAAAAATGTATTTTTTTATCAGATGCTTGTTAAAACATTATGTAAACATTATGTAAGTTAAGGTAGTTATAATACTTGTTTTTGTATCTAAATAGAACCTCAAGTGTCTTAATTGAGAAAACATGATCTATTTTTTTGTTAAAAGAATAAAGTTATCAATAAGGATGTCAATAGGGCCTATCCACACGGCTTCGTATTGATTCATTTGGTTTTTTGCTATTTTTGATTCGGGTAATCTGGTAGAATTTTTTGTTGGTTAGATTTTTTCGATCTCAACCCTAACCTTGTGATTTTCGAACTGGTCTGTCATATTATTTAGTCCTTAATTTTTATGCAAAAGGTTTTTTTATTAAATGTTGGTGAAAACTAAACACATTCCACAAACGCCAAAATCCAATTATTAAATTCAAAAGCAACCATATCATGTTGGATTCAGACTATTTTCAGTTTGACCAATCAGATTGAATTTTCTTTCTAGCCTCTAACCTTAATTTTTTTCTTGATCTATTTGAGCTGATTCGTTAGTTTTGAATTAAACTGGCATTCACAATTATCAATTTTTTTTTGTATTTGTTACATTTTTTTTTCATAAACTTTATGATCGGATGACGGCAAAACTAAAATTTATAAGTTATGATTGAAAATTTTGAATTCAAATATTTAACTGAATTAAATCAAATCTAAGATAATCGAAGAGGTGGTCTCTGCAGCCGCGCATAGTGAGACCACTCTAATTAATTAATAAGTTAATTAATCTTAATTAAGTAGTTAATTAACTTTAATTAATTAATTAAATTAATTTTAATTAAAATTAATTAATTTAATAAACTTTAATTTTAAATTAATAAATATAATTTAAATTAATATATCTTAATTTTGAATTAATAACTCTAATTTTGAATAATAAACCTAATTATGAATTAACAAATCCTAATTTTGAATTAATAAACCCTATTTGGAATTAATAAACCCTAATTTTGAATAATAAATCCTAATTTTGAATTAATAAACCCTAATTGAAAATAATAAACCCTAATTTTGAATAATAAACCCTAATTTTGAATAATAAAGCCTAATTATGAATTAATAAAGCCTAACTTTAAATTAATAAATCCTAATTATTAATTAATAAACCCTAATTATGAATTAATAAACCATAATAAATTAATAAATTATAATTAAAAAATCTAATTATCCTTAACTATATTTAATATAAGTTTTTTGTCATAAAAAACATAACATAAATAATAAATACTAAAAAAAAAACAAGTGTGCGCGCACCATGAGGTGGCGCGTACACAAGTTTTTTCCTAAATCAAATACATCTCTCCAAAATCCGAGTACACACAATATACACACGGTTTTGTTTCTTTAAAAGGAAAAAGAAAAAGAGACGGAAAAAAAAAAGTCGTTCCCAAGGAATTGCGTAGAACGTCAAACTTATTTCTTTTCCACCGTGGATCAATCCGTTCCTCTTTATAAACGTCAACTTTGATTCCTTCGCCGCCTCCTCCCGCCGGAGCACTCAACATGGGCCTCTCCTGGAGTAAAAGGCGCCGCCACGGGAACCAGCAGCAGCTTATCCACCCCCACCACCTCTCCTACCCCACCCACCTCCTCCTCAAACCCCTCCCCTTCACCCTCCCGCCACCTACTCCACCGCCGCCGCAACAAACGCCGCCGGTCCCCAGCTGCAATCCAACAAGCTATGCTTTCGCGGCCAACGCCCCTCATTCTGCCGCCCAAACCCCCGAGCAGCTACACCCTAACCCCGCGCTTCCGCCCCCTTACGCCCCTCCGCCGCCGCCTCTCCCGCCGCCCTACAACTTCGGTTACAACTTCTCCGGATACTACTCGAGGCCAGTCAATATGATGGGGCACTACAACTACCGCCCCTATTATGTGCCCCAGATCAGCGGGTGGGGCCCGTCCGCCGCGCCCCTCCCGCATCTGCCGCCGGTGCACCCTGCTCCCTATGTGGATCACCAGAGCGCCAAGAAGGTCAAAACGACGTGAATGTTCATAAAGACACGATTAAGCTTCAATTGGATGATCTGACTCCTGATTGCCACTTGGTGACCTTCACTTTCGATGCCTTGGTTGATGGAAGGTATTGACTTAATTTATTATGGGAGACTCCAATTTTAGGTTCTGGACTCGTGTGCTTGCCTTGAAAATGATTGTTTTGATTTTGCTTGGTTTTGCCCTTTGTTTGATGAGAAGTTATATCTTTAGCCTGTTTTGGGAGGGGCAGAGGAGGGGATGGGATCTACATTGATTAATGTTTCATTAATCGGCTTAATCAAATTATGTAGATTTCTGATAAACAGACTAAGAAATCGATCACGACCACTTGGAGTTTAGTGAGTTGATCACTTGTAGTTGTTGGCAGCTAGATTATCATGGACATAACGAGATAAGCCTTTCTGATGCCGGTAGGATTGGCTTAAGATTATCACTGCTAATTTTGGTTTTAGAGTCGTTGTGTTTTTATCAGTGGTTTTGTGGCTTACTCTGCGCATGTTGTTTCTTGTAATTGTGAAATAGGATTCTGCGCAGTTTTAGGTTGTCTAGCAATAGTCTTTATGTTGACTGTCAGAAACTCGGTTGTTTTTGACATGCTAGAGATGCATTGGTGGATGCCATCTTTATGCATACCACCTGTATCTCATTAGTTCCTATTTGCATTTCTATTTTAGCTGACTGTGTGCAAAAATCAACCAAATTTCTTTTAGCAACTGCTTCATTTTTTCTTTGTGTCCCAAAGGTAATTTCCATTTGGAGTTGAAGGTAGAACTTTGCAATACCAACGGAATTACATTGCTATCTGTTGTTGTAAGTGGAAATTTAATTAGAATTGCTGCTTGCTGTTTCTGGACTGATAATAATGATAATAGCAGACATAGCTTGAACATATACATAGATTCTCCCTTAAACATTGAGGAACTTGAGGAACTTATTGATGCTTCTCAAACCAAGGAGTTTGCAGTCAATACCCTCCATGATAAGTTGAGCTGTCCAACCTCTGGTCGAACTTGTTTTCCCATCAGACGATCCAATGAGACTCCGATGATCTTAAGATGGTGCCTGGTGATTTATCTTTAACATCTTAGGATCTGATTCATTTGCTTAAAAGGTCAAACTATTATGAAATTAAGACGATTCTTGGTTCTTTAGGAAGAGGGTTAGATGGTTAGTACACTTAAGTACTCTGAACCAGAGTTCATTTGATTATCCTTTGCATGCTAAAAGAATTGCTCGTGTCAAATTGATGATAATAAACTCGTACTGGTTGGTGTATCTATCATTCACCTTTCTAAGCTTGAAACCTTTTTAATCTCTAAATAACATGAAAGAGTCTATGATACAAAACCCAATAGGTGAATATATTGATGTTATACTTATATATAACTATATTTTATTGCTGGCATGCTGTCTTTTAAACATGAATTCTGCATCTTATGCATGCATTAGTTATTCTTTGTAGATGTCAGAACTTAATCTAATTTTACACTTTTTCTGCAGTATCACAATCTTCTATTTCGCTAAGGAGGGGAGAACTGTAAATTCTCTCCAGTTTATCCAGAGATCATACCAGTTAAAATCCAATTCCAGAAAGGACTAGGGCAGAAATTCTGCCAGCCTTCAGGAACCGGCGTCGACTTAGGCTTCTTTGATACTGATGACCTGTCAAAGCCTGTTGCGGGAGAAGATATTTATCCACTTGTAATAGTAGCAGAGTCATGTCTAGCATCAGCACCTGTGGATGAGGGTTCAAAAGAGGTACTGCTAAATGCATCTCCTCATGCTCAGATCACTCAGGCTGTCTTAGTAAAGAAGGGCGACGGGAGTTTTCAAGTGAAAGTAATAAAGCAGATTTTAACAATTGATGGTGCACGCTATGAGTTGCGTGAGATTTTTGGGATAAGTGATTCAGATGAAGCTGCCATCAGCGACGTGGATTCAGGAAAAGAGTGTATCATTTGTTTGACGGAGGACAAGAACACGGCGGTCTTGCCCTGTAGGCACATGGTAATTTCCTTAACTTCAACCTTTTTATGTCGATTCATGGATAGTGTATATACATATATAACTGGAAGAGTGTGTTTGTGCAATGCAATGAGTAAATGGATCCATGGGTGCTGAAAATTTGTCCAAAATAAGTTTGATCTAGTTAAGTTGATACATTGAGTTCCTTGTCGAACTGCTCTGGAAGTCTGGCATCTTAATCCGTCCACTACAGTTTTTCTAATTTGGGATATGTTTAGATCCATTTTTTTTTTCTAACTACAACCAAAAGGACTTTATTACAGAAAACTGAGCCTAAGGTTTAGTGTTTTGTAGAAGCTACTTTAACTGTGTCTAACAAGATTAATAATAGGCAGACTTTGCGGTAAAATTTCATAACATATCTTTCTTTTCCAGAATCAAAAGGTTCTTTTACTTTTTTTCTTTTTTCCACCTTGTCTACTATCTGGGGATCATGTTCGGAACATGCTGATTTTTGAAAGCGTTTTATAACAGCTTGACATTCTTCAAAATGAATTAATCAAGCTGGAAAACCTCCAAGAAATAGAATTGCTGTTGCATATAGGAGAAAATGTAGAAAAAACAAAAAAAGAGGAAGTGTTTAGTGTCGAATCTTGAATGCAATAATGAAACCCATTTCGTCATTTTGGCCTCGGATGCAATCATCAAAACTAATTCCTCATTTGGCTTTTGGTGCTATATCTGTGCTTCTGGATATCATGAGTGCACATTGCCCATGTTTTCTGCCACTCTCCCATTAAATCCACTTTTACTGTTTTGCAGTGTTTGTGCAGTGACTGTGCCAAAGAGTTGAGGATCCAATCAAATAAGTGTCCTGTATGTCGGCAGCCAATCGAGGAGCTTCTGGAGATCAAGGTTGATGAAGGTAACAACTCCACTCATATTTAGTGTAATGCTGTCTTCCTTGATGAATACATGGGGATTTTTCGAGTCGTTAATTCATGGACTTAAATGCACCTTTAGAACCAGGAGCCTAGTAGCTTGCCATGGGACAACATCATCAACCACCAGCTTCTTTGTGGTTGGTAACTATACACAAATTTTACTTGTAAGAATGATCACTTCTCATCAAGATCTGTACAGCTCATACAAAGTCTTTTTTTTTCTTTCCTTTTTTATTTGTTTACAGTGTTTTATACTTTACTGAAGTTTGTATATTTTATTTTGCTACATTAATTTTGATTTGATTTCTTGTACCTGCTTCTGAATAATGCAAAGGGTTAAATGATGTTATTTTCGATTTCTTCTTTTATGTGCGTGCTTCTTCCATGTATCATGGTTTGTCAAAATGATAAATCCAAGTTGTTACAAAAGTCCACTTAGTCTATAAACGAGCTGTTTGAATGCTCTTAAATTTTCATTACTCACTTGATACAAGACATCGAGTATTTTTAAAATAAATTTGTATTATTATATTAAATTGGAGTTCAAATTGAATAGTACGCATTTAGAATTTCTTCAGTAGCTTGGGGTTGAATTGTAGTGGCAGGTTGAGAATTGTTATATCCTTTTTCAGTCTTCATATGAACAGAAAATTTTGAACATGATATGACTGTGTTTGCTTGTGAAGGAAGTATCTGAGTTTAATTTAGCATGGAAAATAAGACGATATCTGTTGCCTGTTTCCTAGAATTTTCCCACCACAAAATGTGGAAATTTTGAGCTGCGTCTCCTGTAAAACTGACCATCATAGAAATTCATATATTCCAAGTCAACAGCAGCAGCAGTAGTGGGGATATTGGTATCAATTGTTGGTAAATCTAAACAATAACAAATATATACTTTAACTAATTACAGTACAATGAAGTATATATTGATATAATTAGGAAAATATTAATAAACAAAATTATACTCAAAAATAAAATAACTTATCATTATCCAAATCAATTATTTTTGGATTGATGTTAGTTGCAGTGCAATTTTGATCTACTGTTGTGGACTCTTGTCAATCAACATTCATTAACTCGTATTTCGTCAAGTCAATAACTATTGATTGATCTGTTTGGTATCACTCCTTACATGTATCAATACTAAACCAACTTGTTCCACTTACTGCGAATAAAATTACAGCCATTGATTGCTTTTTTCAAACATAAAGATTAGAGAAAAATATTAACTTAACTAAATACAGAATTCATTTACCATTAGTTATATTGTTTAAAGGTAATTCAGGTGATTAAATGACCGTCTTTGGAATGTTAAGGCAAAATTTTGAGAAGAATCACTTATATACAAGCTCAATCATAGTGATTTACATGGTAGATGATTCAAATTTTCTATTTTAATGACTTTAAATATTTATATAATTAATATATTTACAGTAACATATGCATTCAAAATGATAACTCATGCAATACTTCAAAAATTGATTCAAAATTTTTTATTTAAAGAAAATACAAATATTTATATAATTATTATTACAGTAACATATGCATTGAAAATAATAACTCATGAAAATACAAAGCTTGGTGGCAATAAGTTTAGATTATCAATTTTATTGGTACATTTCTCCCAAAATTATTGGGAAAAAGAATTTATATAATTGAAGAAATATTCCTTATACATCTTTGTTGAAGGATCAGATATCTGATTACTAAAAATAACTATTACGAAATATTTCAAGTGTTTAAATGACATAATTCAAAAGAATTCCATCATATCACAATTAATGTTATATTAAAAAAAAGCTTCGTCCAAAGAATACATATTATGTAAAATTGACAATATAATGATTAGATATGAAAATTAGTTTAGAAATAATGATTATTACATACACAACATAATATCTAGAAAATAATACTCCCGCCATCCATAATAAGTGTATCACTTGGAACAATACACGTTTTAATAAAATTATTGATGGATGTTATTTGAGTGGAGAAATGATCACACCATGCGTTGGTTGTTGTGATTTTGTATGATGTTTGTATTAATTGATGAACACTTTATTTGTGGAGGAAGAGTTTTTGTTGTGTGTTTTGCTGGATTTGGAAAAAACGTGTTGGAGTTTGTAGTAGGCTCCTGGGCGGTACTATTAATATATATATAGGAAATAATTCGTCACTTTAAAGGGAAACATTTTCTAACAAAATATTATTTAATTACATCCCACGTGTGGTCATTTAATATAGCCTACAATTAAACATTGGGTTAGTTTGTGGTCTCAACTTTGAGTGCCTTGTTTCAATAGAAACTTTCAAATTTTTCATAAATATATTGAACAATAATAATACATTAACTTATGATCCGAATCGAGTTTCTAGTACCGAACCATTGTATGAGATGACATCTTACATGAGGCGGTATTTTATTTTTTTATATAAGAATTCAAAACGATGTCATTTTTGACCATCTTTTATAAAAGTAAAAAAATAATAATCTGAAAATCAACGAAATCCTTTCTTTTGTCTCTCTCTTTTTGGTAGATGAAAGTTCCGGCTCTGCTACACCGACCATCACAGACCACAAATGTGGTCTGTGATGAAGGACTCATTTTCACAAATGTAACATTTACACAAAAAATTTATATAATCACCAACAAGAGAGAGGAAAAATGGGCAAATCATCCAACAATCTGGTTGACACATTTTCACTAATACATCTCCTTCACAAGAACCAAAGGTCAATAACACCACAAAATCAAGAAGTTAAACCAATCACTCAAATTCTCACATCAATTATATATGTTGTTGCTCTCTTTGCCGGATCTCTTTCGCCACCTAAAAGTGTGTTAAATGCACATGCACTTCCACACGGACTGTTGGAAAAATTATTATTTTCCATATGAATTTATTTAATAGAGTTGGTTATAGGTGGTTAAAAATGGTTAGAGGTACCTTTTTCATATGAAAAGACGTACCTTTTTCATATGAAAAGACGTACCTTTTCACATGAAATGACACGTACCTCTTCGCGAAAAGACATTTTCCTCTCTATAAATAGACTCATTTGATTGACATTCAAACACACAAAAACGAAGATAATTAATCAATCTCATTCATTCTTCAAAAGCATCTATCCCGAGTATCAAGTAGTTCGTCCGGAGTACGATTTCCTAGTACAAGGTCTCGTATTCATAGAAAACCGTTGTATCTTGGGAACGTTTGCCGTTGAACCGTGTGTACTGTGCGGGGCAATTTCGTCTTACGGAAAGAGAGTCTAACTCTCGTCTCGATTTTACATAGCATATTATTATTCTGTCCATTTTCTACACTCAACATATAACAATCGTAAGACGAAATTCTATAGAAGATGGCGTCGTCAAGCAACAATGTTCATGCTCCTGCCCATGCCGAGAAATTTTCAGGTTCTGATTTCAAACGTTGGCAGTCTAAAATGTTATTTTACCTTACTACTTTGAACCTATCTCGTTTTCTGTCCGAATCCCCTCCCTCTGTGGGGGATGATGAAACCGATACCCAAAAACGCTCGGCGTTGGATGCATGGCATCATAGCGACTTCTTATGTCGCAACTATATTTTGAATGGGCTAGACGACACACTTTACAATGTTTACTCCACAGCCAAAACGTCCAAAGAGTTGTGGGACTCGTTGGAGATAAAATATAAAACTGAAGATGCCGGTTTGAAGAAGTTCATCGTTGGTCGTTTTCTGGACTTTAAGATGGTGGACAACAAAACCGTTATTGAACAAGTGCAGGAAATTCAGTTGATCCTGCATGACATTATGGCGGAAGGAATGAGTTTATCAGAATCCTTTCAAGTTGCCGCCATAATTGAGAAGTTGCCCCCAATGTGGAGGGATTTCAAGAATTACCTCAAGCATAAGCGCAAGGAGATGGGTCTTGAAGACCTCATCGTACGATTGAGAATCGAAGAAGACAATCGGAAGACCGATGTCAAGATGAACAAGTCATCCATGGAGGCAAAAGCAAATCTTGCCGAGTCAAACAACAAGAAGCGAAAATTCATTCAAAAGAAGCAAGACTCGCATAAGCAAAAGAAAATCAAAGGAGATCATATAACCGTGGCAAAAGCGGACATATGGCGAAAGATTGTCGTAAACCAAAGAAGGATAAGAAGAACGAGCGCCACCAAGCCAACATAACCGAAGAAATGCGTGCCGCTGATTTGTCCAACCTTGATCTATCCGCATTGTAGATGAAGTCAACATGGTTGATAGCCCAGTCAGATGGTGGGTTGACACCGGCGCTACCAAACACATTTGCGCGGATAAAGCTATGTTCTCCTCTTACGAGCCCGTCACCGAAAAGAGGACAACTCCGCTGCCTCCAATATCGTCGGAACTGGAGATGTTATACTAAAGATGACATCGGGATTGAAAGTGATGCTCAATAATGTGTTGCATGTTCCGGACATCCACAAGAATCTTGTATCCGGCTCAGTTTTGAGCAAGACCGGATTTAGACTAGTGTTTGAAGCGGATAAAGTTGTAATGGCCAAGAATGGTGACTTTATAGGAAAAGGCTATCTAGATAACGACCTTTTCAAGCTTAATGCTATCAATGTACTTTGTGATAATGAAATAAAAGACAAAGTTGCTTACTTGGTTGAGTCTCCTAATTTATGGCATGATAGATTAGGACATGCAAATCTAAATACACTACGACGCTTAGTAAATTTAGATTTATTGCCAAAAATGACTTTCGATCAACACAAAAGGTGTGAAATTTGTGTTGAAGCAAAAATGGCAAAATCTCCTTATCACTCATTGGAGAGATCAACAAAGCCTCTTGAATTGATTCACACCGATCTATGTGATTTAAAACTTGTGCAAACAAGAGGTGGAAAGAATTATTTTATTACTTTTATGACGATTGCACAAGATTTTGTTATGTGTATCTTTTGAGAAGTAAAGACGAAGCATTTGAAGCTTTCAAAACTTACAAAATGAAGTTGAAAATCAACTTAACACCAAAATCAAAATGATTCAAGCGATCGAGGTGGCGAATATGTTGCACCTTTGAAGAATTTTGTCGTGAAAATGGCATTATTCATCAAACGATCGCACCTTATTCACCCCAATCAAATGGTGTTGCGAACGAAGAACAGAACATTGAAAGAAATGATGAATGCTATGTTGATAAGTTCGGCCTATCACATAACATGGGAAGCTATTCTTTCGCAAATAAAATTTTGAACAAATTACCCCAAAAGAAGCAAGATAAAACTTCATATGAATTATGGAAAGGAAGGAAGTCGTCCTATAAATACACAAAAGTGTGGGGTGCTTAGCAAAAGTTGAAGTACCAAAACCCAAGCAAGTAAAAATAGACCTAAAGCTGTTGATTGATTTTCATAGGATATGCAAACAATAGTAGTGTATCGATTTTTGATTCATAAATCGGAAGTTCGATATGAATGAAGGAATGATCATAGAATCAAGAAACGCCGTATTTTTGAGACGATATTCCTAAGAAAGAAAAGAATGACATAAGTTTGAAAAGAGAACTTATGATGAAATCTCACCAAAAAGTAATGAATCAACCTATGAACCAACACCGGAACCAAGGCGAGGAAAGCGTACAAAAACTACAAAAACCTTTGGTCCGGATTTTGTAGTCTACTCTTTAGAAGATGAGCCAAAGACAATCAAAGAAGCATTTTCTGGTCCTGATGCCGATTTATGACGTGAAGCGATCAATAGTGAAATCGAGTCAATCTTAAACAATCACACCTGGCATATTGTTGATCTTCCTCCGGGAAATAAACCCTTAGGTTGCAAGTGGATTCTTAAGAAGAAATACAAAGCCGATGGATCTATTGACAAGTATAAAACACGTTTGGTAGTCAAAGGCTACAAACAAAAGGAAGAGCATGATTATTTCGATACATACTCACCGGTTACTCGAATTACATCCATTAGAATGCTACTTGCGATAGCAGCATTATACAATCTTGAGATACATCAAATGGATGTAAAAACGGTATTTCTAAATGGAGATTTAGAAGATGAAATATATATGGAACAACCCGAATGGTTCATAGTTTCCGGCCAACAAAATAAAGTTTGTAAACTTGTCAAGTCTTTATATGGACTTAAACAAGCACCTAAGCAATGGCACGAGAAATTTGACCAAATAATGATGTCAAATGGATTCAAAATTAACGAATGTGACAAGTGTGTATACATCAAAGGCACATCAGAAAATTTTGTCATTGTGTGTCTCTACGTTGATGATATGCTAATTATGGGTAGCAACAATAAAATCATCATGACACTAAAGAAATGTTAAAGAAGAACTTTGATATGAAAGATATGGGATTAGCGATGTGATTCTAGGAATCAAGATTTCTAGAACACCGATGGAATAGTCTTATCACGCCTCATTATGTTGAGAGTGTGCTTAAGAAATTCAAAGCTACGATCTACCTCCAAGCTAAGACACCGTTGACTTAAGTATACACTTAGCCAAAATCGAGGAGAACCAGATCACAAACAGACTATGATAGGATCATTGGAAGCCTAATGTACTTAGCAAATTGTACAAGGCCGACATATCATACTCTATTAGCAAGTTGAGTCGGTTTACAAGTAATCCCGAAAGGATCATCGGACCGCACCGACAAGAGTGTTGAGATACTTGAAACATACTAGCACTCATGGTATATATTATTCGAGATATCCCGCTGTTTTGGAAGGATATTGTGATGCCAATTGGATATTAGATAATAAAGACTCCAAATCCACAAGTGGTTTTATATTTACAATTGGTGGAGGAGCAATTTCATGGAAATCTTCTAAGCAAACTTGCATAGCCCGATCTACAATGGAATCGGAGTTTATTGATTTAGACAAAGCGGTGAAGAAGCCGAATGGCTAAGAAACTTAGAAGATATCCCTGTTGGGAAAAACCTTTGCCCGGTTATGATACATTGTGATAGCAAGGCACCATAGGAGAGCAAAGAATAGTATGTATAATGGTAAGTCTCGACATATTCGTCGAAGACATAATACCGTTAGACAATTGATCACTACAGGAATAATGTGTATTGACTATGTAAAGTCAAAAGACAATATAGCGGATCCGTTTACTAAAGGTATCAATCGTGATCAATTATATGATACAGTAAGGGGAATGTGATTAAAATCCACACGTTAAGAACACTTGCAATGGTAACTCAACCATGATGATTGGAGATCCCAAAAACATGGTTCAATGAGACAACTAAGTTGTAGGAGTTCAAGTTGATCACTTGAAAATTTTAAAATCCATTCTCGTAGCTGCTCAAGTGCAAACCTGTAGCTTGTGGTAAAAAGGTAAGCCTTTAAGGTTTTTAATGATTCCTATAGCCTTTTATAGGTGGAGTATGGTAGGATACTCTTTATAGGAGATCACCTATATAGTGAAGAATGCGGCCGCTTCAAGATTACGATAACACTTATGAATCAAAGAAATGGTCCAAGGCTTAAATAGACACAACGTGAGAACGAAAGATATTAGATATATTATTGTGTGTATGTGTTGTCTTGGTTTACACTAAAGTTGACTGGTTCAAGACATCGCGTTCACCAAACAACGAGTAAATCCGATAGCATTACACTAAGGAAGGTTCAAAGCTAACTACTACCTATCCTGATGCAATAATAGGTCGTCGGGACTTTGAAAAACCTGCATTTGCATTAAATGTCATTCATGTGGGGGATTGTTGGAAAAATTATTATTTTCCATATGAATTTATTTAATAGAGTTGGTTATAGGTGGTTAAAAGCAGTTAGATGTACCTTTTCATGTGAAAATACGTACCTTTTTCATATGAAAAGACGTACCTTTTCACATGAAATGACACGTACCTCTTCGCGAAAAGACATCTTCCTCTCTATAAATAGACCCATTTGATTGACTTTCAAACACACCAAAACGAAGATAATTAATCAATCTCATTCATTCTTCAAAAGCCTCTATCCCGAATATCAAGTAGTTCGTCCGGAGTACGATTTCCTAGTACAAGGTCTCGTATTCATAGAAAACCGTTGTATCTTGGGGACGTTTGCCGTTGAACCGTGTGTACTGTGCAGGGCAATTTCGTCTTACGGAAAGAGAGTCTAACTCTCGTCTCGGTTTTACATAGCATATTATTATTCTGTCCATTTTCTACACCCAACATATAACACGGACAACTCCAAGGACGACAATGGCTCTAACTTGGAGTCTATCACATGACGTCAGCTTGCCGGTCCACCACCAGTGTATGAAGAGGGGGAAAAGAGAAGGGAGAAAGGGAGAGAAAGTGGCGAGTGTATGAAAATAATACTCCCTCCGTCCCGGAATTGTTGGCTCTTTTCTTTTTGTACGTAAATTAAAGGAGTTTTGTTTTATGTGTAAAGTAATGTGTGATACGAAATTCGAGGTATTTTTTAGTGTAAAATTATTTTCTTTTTTGGAACGGACCAACAATAACGGGAAAACCCAAAAAGGAAAACGAGCCAACAATTTTGAGAAGAATGAAGTATTTTTTTTAATAAAATGAACTGGATCAAAACGATATCATTTTAGTGTCCATGTGGAAAAATATTTCACCTCAAATAAGATGTCATCCTAATCACTATTCCGGCAGAAAAATTGTTCAGATCATTAGTTAATGTATTATCAGAGTTTATGATATTTACGAAATTTTTGAAAGTTTAGGCTATAAACTAATAAGCTCTCAAATTGAGGCCATAAACCATATTCAACCCTTACAGATTTAAAATTCGCTATCTAATTGAATAAAGGCTATATGATAAACAAGATTATAATAAGCAATAAAGTTTACATTAAATGTTGAATAATACTTTTATCCAGAATCTGATCGAGCGTTTTTAAATTTATTAAATTTGTTATGCACTTCTATACTTCACTACTTTTATACCTTTTCAAATGAAAACAATTATTATTTATTTAGTTATATGTAATTCAATATAAATTATATTATTCTATAAGTTTTTACTTATATGACAAAAAATACAATTTAATTTTTATTTATATTATAAAAATTATTTTTTGTTAAAATATTATTTGTAATACTAAATGAAGTTGTTAAATTACCTCTTTCCTAGCCATGATCTATTCAATTACATGTATAAAAATTAGTAAATATTTACATTGTTTTGCTACATCATGCTAACTTTTCATTATGGAGTACTATGTCAATGTGTACTCGAGAAAGTATAAGGTGTTTGTAGCTTAATGGCTTAGATCTACGTACTAAGTTATATAGTTATCTTTAAGTTTTTATTAGGTTATAATATCCTCTAAACACCTTTAAATTAAATCATAATTAATAAATTATGAACCCCCTCAAAAAAAAAATTAAATAAATTTTGCACCCAAACAGTCAAAATATGCATAATTTTGTTTATACATAGACTAAATTAAAATGTAAAGATAAATACTATAAATAAACGCTCTAACAATATTACACAACAAAAGATATAACAATTCAGTCAAAAAATTTGCCAAAAACAAAGGTAATTTAAAGATGTTCTACTGCATCCATCTAATCTTTCTATTTCTTGATATAGACGTTCCTCTTCTTTTCTTGTTGTGTTGCAAAAAATGCATCATTCAAAGACCTCTTAATTTGCCTATTATCAAACCACTCATCTCCAACCCTTTACTTGATGGAGTCTCTATTGTGGCAACATCTTTCCACTTATCCTTCATGGCTTTAGACTATTCCACCATTGAAATGCAATAAGACCCCTATAAAATAATTATGGGGTGGTCTCTTTACGCCGCACGCGTCTAATGAGACCCCTAATTAATTTTTAATTAATCCTAATTAAAATTAATTAATTTAATAAACCTTGATTGTAAATTAATAAATAATAATTTTGAATTATGTGAATTAATAAGCTCTAATAGTGAATTAATAAATACTAATTAGAATTAATAAACCCTAATTGTGAATTAATAAACCCTAATTTTAAATAATAAACCTTAATTTTGAATTAATAAATCATAATTGTGAATTAATAAACCATAATTTTGAATCAATAAACCCTAATTGTGAATTAATAAATTCTAATTTTGAATAATAAACCCCAATTATGAATTAATAAACCCTAATTCTGAATAATAAATCCTAATTTAAATTAATAAATTTTAATTATGAATTAATAAACCTTAATTGTGAATTAATAAACCACAATTATGAATTAATAAATTCTAATTTTGAATTAATATTATTTTAAAAATTAATAAATTTAATTACAAATTAGTAAAATCTAGTTATCCTTACTCATCATAATTAATATATAATTATTTTAACAAAAAAACAAGGGTGAACTCATGGTGAGTCGGAGCTCATCCAATTTTTTGTCTATTATTATTCACTTATCAAAATTGATAAGAGCTAATAAAAAGATTAGAATATAGTATATATTTGTGAATATGTGAACCTGATTATTCAAACAATTGTTAGAATATGTGGATACTATATTGATATCAGTTTTGATTTTAGATACAGCTTAGCCATCCCCAAAAGGCGCGTTCTGTTGAGACTTGGTTGAATTTTGAACAAAAACTTTTGATCCAGCAATGTTATATGAATTTCTTTAGGAAAAATTTTCACTTCTTCTCCTTGAAAACATAATTAATATTTTTATGTATGTAAGGTAATATTCACATTTCTCTAGAAGTTTCCTAAGCAGTATGGAATCATCAGCAAATATCTTCTTATTGGCCCCATCAACAAGTTTCTTTTGATATTATTAATTATAAAAATAGAAAGAAAAGAAGTTTCAAATTTAACAAACAGAACAAACTAAAATGAAAGTACTACAATTGCTCACATTATAAAATACAAGGCTCTGAACTTTTAGTGTATGAACCTACCCGGTCAAAATTTCCTCCCAAACCTCATCAAGGATCCTCCCGGTTCTCGACATGTTCTCCCATTCCTTTCTAACTCTTTTGCTAATGAAGTTAACAAGACATAATGAACACGAATAGATGGGAGATTGTCATGACCCGAGCAGGGCTCGCTTCGTGCCCTATACCACAAATTTAGAGAGAAAGGACAATGTAATAAATCTAAACCGATTGAGTATGTTATCCAGGAACTGAACAACCCAAGTGAATTGTATCCACATTCTTCGACTCAAAAGAAGCATAGATGTGTCCCCATAATTCCGTCGAGTCAAGATTATCTTTGTGAGCAAAAGTTGTTCGGTTCCTTACATCTTTCAAAAGATTAACTGTAATTCAATCTTGTAGAAATATAGTCATACGAAATACAAGACGCACTTGTTCTTCAATGTAGTAAGTCTAACTAACTCGACCGGATGGTTGCCTGATTCCTGAAAAGAAAGATTTGATTTAATTCCATTAACAAAATATCTTGCAAGTAGGAGAGTGTTCTTGCATGGTATACTTTCTCGATGTTCTCTAGAAATAAAGATTCAAGTGAAGGAGAAAGAACATTTGGGAAGTGGTGCGTGTAGAGTATTCATAAAAGTGCAGAAACTTCTCAAAAGTTGATGAACAACATCGAGAGATCTAATCAAGTCGAGGAAAAGAACAATTGGTTGTTAAAGATAAACAAGGAGATAAAAGTAAATCTATTGGACCCCATTCAATAAGGAATACACATAGAAACAAATACAGAGATTTAACATTCGCAGCAAAAAAAAAATATAAACTATGCATATCTGCATTATTACGGAAGGATTCCACGGGAATTCTCAGAAATAGTGAAATAACTCAAAGTCCACAATGAACATGTTAGAACACTTCGATACAATAGTGTAGAACACTTAGCAGGAAACCCAATATAGCAGATACAATAGTGTAGAACACTTGGATATCCTAGCAGGAAACCCAATATAGCAGATACAATAGTGTAGAACACTTGGATATCCATGAGATAAATCTGTAACAGAAAGCAGAGAACAACAAAACCAAAAGTTTTAAAGAGAATTAATGGTTGAGAAGGAAGATAACTACCAATGCAATCACTGGAACGCAACATAAATACAACTTAAATGGAATGTACAATTCATACACCAAATGTTAAGATTGAATACCATAAAGATAAAGGGACAAAAGAATAGAAGAGCCTAAAATTAAAGAATAGAAAAGACAACAATAAATAAATAAAGAGTACTTACAAAGAAGTACAGGGCCCATAAGCTTAGTCAGTCAATGCATTATGGTTATCTATAAGTAGAGACATTAGCAATTTATCCATACAAAAACAAACTAATATGAAAAAGCGTGTCAAATGTTGGTGAACATGATTACACATGAATCTTAGTTTATACAAAAGCAACCAAACACCTCAAAATACACACGGATCACGAAGAACTCAAACTGTGTTTGACATCAAATAACACAAGAAAAACAGGATCCGTGTCCAAGAAACATTACCACCAAAACAAATAGTAAAGGAAACCATCATTTCTACATTATTCAAAAGTGTAAGACAAGTTAAGGACCGCCAAAACGTTTCTCATCCCAAGATTACGGGGTTCGAGGAAATGGGAAAGGAGAGATAATGATATTAGTAGTGAATGAATTTCATTCCTCCAACATTCGAGGTAAGACCAAAAAATCCAATAGTTCAAACTTATTCAATTATCAACAACTACTCAAAACTCCAAAAATCATGAATAGTTTCAAATACTACATTAGTCAAGAAACCAAGATCACCAACAAAATGAAAAAAAATGAAATTGCAATTTCGGTTGGCTTTGTTGAACAAGGTAACAACCAATGCTAGAAACCAACTGGATCCCGCCTATAACTAAAAATTTAATCGAAATCAACTCTTACATACATGAGTTTATTGTTCACACTCTTAATTTTCAATTATAGATATCCAAGACCTAAAACCAGCTAAACTAAATCTCGAGAGAGAGAGACATGACATTCGAATAAGAAAATTAAAACCACAAACTCGATCCGCCTAAAATTAGAAATAAGAACAATGTTGCGGTGTAGCATTCATGATTCACAACTAAATTCACACATCAAGCAATCAATAGATCGAAACAACAAACAACACGGATCAATTAGGTTACTCACAAGAAATACACCTGAATTCACCTCAAATCGACACCTCCACCTCCGAGAAGAAAGCATCTCACGCAACCCTTTCGATTTGCAGCTAGGAACATCCCGAAAATCCGCAGAGAACTTCTTCGACAGAGCTCGGCGTGAAATTCGATAATATCATTTTCCTCGTCGACTTCCATGCGGTAGCGGACACCCAAATGAAGAATTTCTTAGCACGAATGCTCGAAACGCCGCTTACGTTGCCGTATTCTAGCTTCCCTTGATGATTCTATCGTAGTACGAGCTCGTCGTCGAATGTGACATAGCAAGGCAGAAAAGGTAAATTTGTAGTAGTGGGCGAGAGTGTTTGGCGGCGGTGTGTCAAATTCACGATGGAGCAACGACGCGAGGCGCAAGCGGTGACGGAAGCGGTAGGAAAATGGTGAGCGGCGGCGGCGAGCGGGAGGTCGACGGATTGAGCGAGGGAGGGAGTTTGAGAGAATTGTGAATTTTGGAGAGGAATGAATTCCATAAGGTAAGAATGGAGATGGGTTAATGGGTTGAGTATATGGGTTATTGGTAATGGATTTTAGTTTGGGTCAATTAATTATTTTATCTTATGGGCGAGGAGATTAAATTTTATGGGTTATACATATATATGGGCCAAATTATGATTTATTAATAATAGGATCCATGGGCGGCGGTCTGACGAGCGGCTTCGGCGAGATAGTGTGGCGGTCGGCGCTCGGTGAGACAATGTGAAGAAACAATTAAGATAGTGAGAAGCAAAATAGCGCTAGCGGAGAAGGAGATGAGAAACAACGCAGATTTGAAAAATTAGGGCCAAATTCCCAAATTAATTAAGTGTGAGTAAAAAATTAGTTAAGGCATGAAGATGGGCTAAAGACCACATGGCTAAGTGGCGAAGACCACGGCCTAAGCCCGTGGTATTTAGTCGACGTGGATGTTAGACGGCGTGAAAAAGCCGTGGTTAATAAAGTTATCGCTAATAGACCACGCGGTAAGGGCACCGTGGCCTATCATATGAAAAACGCTAATAGACCACGCGGTTCTCAGCCCGTGGTCTATAACTGTTAAAAATATGGTTATAGACCACGCGTTTCACCACCCACATTGTCTATTTCATAATAGACCACTTTAGTACTAATATGCGTAGTCTATGACGTGTGGTCTATGAGCAAAATTCTTGTAGTGTTATAATGAATTATACCTCTAATGTTGAATTGTTCTCCAATTTTGTAGGAGCAAGTCCTATTGCTTGCATACATTCTCTATCCCAATGTAGAAATGGTGCTCTTTCAGTTTTATCCTTCACCAACATCTTGATTTTATACATATCAAAGTAGATTTACAACATCAAATATAACACCATCATGATATTAATATATAATATGAGTAAATGCCTAAAAGTGACACATGTGATCTACTTTGATCAATTTCTTGGTACATCTTTTGCAAGATATATAGGACCAACTAGCACGTAAATATATCGAATGAATAGTTCCAGAAATCCAATAGCTTTCAACCTGTAATATAATGTTATAGTCCACATATCCATAGTTACAAATCAATTATTAGTATATAAGACTATAATATATTAACCTCATCCTCACTAAAGTAATTGCTCAATTGTCTTAATTTTGTTAATTCCTTCAAAAATCTCATCACTTAAGTAGCATATTGTTATATGAGAATTACTATTGTTGATAGTATTGAGACTCGAATCAAGCATAAGCCTTCCATACAAAAAAAATGTTAGTAGTACATGGCAGAATTTAACTATCCATATAACTTTTATAGTCTGAAAAGTTATTCTAAACATTATTTAACACTTTGAGCATACATGCTTATTGATAATAAAATTGATGCTTAAACATCTGAGCATACCTCTATAAAAACTTGTCTTGTAGAATTGCACTAAGATGATGTTAACACTTTGTTTTGTTGATCAAGTAATTTGTGGAGCTCATCCATATAATTGTCCCACAAATTGTAAGATAGCGTTTTGCTCATTCACATCAAATAAACAATTTATATTAATATATCAAATATGAAATAGTTTAGAACTATATACTCATTATCTTCAATAATAATCTCAAGAAGTATTTTGTCAACTCCACTAGATGATGTTTTGTGTTGTACATCTCCAGGGGGTACTCCTATAACATCTGAATGAGTATATGATTACGTGATTAGTATAAGATATATATATATATATATATAAATATATGATCTAATAGAAATGATCAAAAGCATAAAATATACCAAAGAATGAACCGTTATATATGTTCTTCATTTGTTGAACCTCCTCAAATGACTTAAGCATAATCTTTAATTTGAAAATTCATGAATCAAGAGTTGATGTATTTGCGTTCTATCAATGTTATTTTCATATTTTGTATTTGTTTGTAGCAATTTTGTACTTCTTTATGTTATGTGTCACCTCTTCAAGTTTTTAACTCCATAAACAAAACCTTCCTCCAATTGGGCTTGAAGGTGAGAATTTAAAACTTTGGAATGGTGGTTTCTAATCTGTCTCATGTATGTGGAACTCTAAAATATTGATATGAGATCTAAAGAAACACAGAAAGATCATTTTTTTATCTAACTTTGACATATAAAACTTTTATTCATACCTCGAAAACATGGAAAATGCATTCCTAACAGACCATTTATTTCTTGTTGTTGAATGAGGTAGCCACATGCCCGGGCAAGACAAACTGTGACCTCAAAGGTGCTTCTTGAGTCTTCTACTTCACGAAGGAGTAACCATATTGTGGCATATTTGAAGTATGTTGAAACAGGGCTTTAAGGAGAACGCAAATCTGCAACAAACAATCAAGAAGTAATGGGTAAAAGTAGTGCATAATATGTAAAAGTTACTTAGAGTGAGATGTGTAAAAAAAATATTTGAGATAAGTTGTATAAATAATAAAAAATGCAGAATATCATAAAAATGTAAAAAAGTTTACTTTCAAAAAAGTTGATTGCAAAAAGTTAATTGATAATATATTTCAATGCATTTAGGCTAGGTTTGATGTTGGTGAATGGATATTAGAATAGGGTTCTTGATGGGCTATATGAAATCGAGCATGACTGTGGTGGACTGCATGAAAAATGAACGGGAAAATGCATTTGCCCACTATTATGTTTTGGCATTGTAAGATTATGATGAGAATGGATCCCATCAAGTAGATATCAGTATCACATATTGTAGGATTGATAAATCCACATAAATAGGATAATTTTATTAGAATTAATAAATCTGCAAGTTGCAACTATGAACTGCAAGTTTGCAACTATAATTCTATTTCACTTTCTCATTTAGTTCTATATTTCATTATTATAATCTATGTTAGATTGTAAAGTTTTGAGTTAAAACATATAATTTTCTTTGTTATGATTAATCGTTGGATAATCGATTAATTGATATAATGATTTTTTTTTTATTTTTTTTAGTACTTAACTAAATCAATTAAAAATCTTATGATCGATTTTTTCTATATGACAAATGATTGGTTAATTGAACCACACTCACCCCAATAAGAAAGTCAAGTAACCTAAAAGTAAATTTTTAAAGGGCTAAACCTATAATACAAAATGTAAGAAAAAAACCACAATAAATAGTTTCAGAACAATTCATTCCACAAAATCACAATAAATATCGGGTAAATATCAGTTATGTTTCAATATTTCATGATTTCTAGTTAATGTCTCAATCTAACCATATTGTTATTTTAATCCCCAATATTTCAAAAATATTTTATTAATGTCCTTTCGATAATATTTTGGTGTTCATTATAGATGCAATGATTTTCAGGCACGACTCTGGCCATACCGATAATCGGATGACAATATGGCATCATACGTGATATGACTGTTGGAATTTTACTAGAATGACATCAATATAAATTTTTTAAAATATTGAAAATTAAAATAATAACATGTTCAAATTAGAATATTATCTAAAAAACAATAAAATATTAAAACATAAACTAATATTTATCCATAAATATCACATTCAACGTGATTCATCGAATGTAACAAATCTAGTGGAATCTAAAATTTCGAGATTTCAGAAGCAAGTATCTTTATTCAATTTCAGAGACCTTTGTCTGAATACTGAAATTCAGGAAATATTATATGAAAGAAATATAATTATGACGCCGATAATCAGATTTTGAAATTAAATGCAAATAAAAAGAGGTCTAAATTATAAATATGCAAAGTCATAAATCGTAAGTCGTAACCCCCATCACTCCCACTGATCTTCTTCAATCGACAAAGGCCCTTTTGCTCCAGATTTGCTCTTCAATTTGGTGCATAATTTGAAGGAGGGTCGAAATTTGTGGCAGAAAGATCATCATGCACTCGTTTGGCTACAGAGCTAACGCTCTTCTAACCTTCGCCATCACCATTCTCGCGCTAATGTGCGCCATGGCCTCTCTCTCCGACAACTTCAATTCGCCGTCGCCCACCTCCGAAGTTCAGGTAAGCTTTGAATATTGTCTGGATTAGTTGATTGGCTTTCATCTTGAGTTTGTTTCGACCCTGATTTTTTATTTTTATTTTATGTGTGTGGGTTTTAGGTGTTGAACATCAATTGGTTCCAGAAGAAACCGGATGGTGATGATGAGGTAATTCTTTCGTTTCGGAGTACAATTTGTATATTTTTGCGAAAATTTGCTAGAGATTGAAGGAATGATTGCCCCCCCCCCCCGTTTTTACCGGCAGTAATGCGTGGGCTTACCTATCTGCAAAATGAGAAACTGGTAGTTGAATTATGTGTTGCTCGACTTCGAAATTTAGGTTTTTGCTGATACGAAAATGTTTTAACTTTTGCACTAAAAAAAGTTATAGCTTTTTCAAGCGGATCATGCAATTGTATTCCTATTGTCAACCTGTAAAACCACATCGAGGACCCTTTTCATGTACCATTTTGTCACTAATGTTGGATGCCCATGTATCAGGGGGAACTACTAGTTCGTCGTACTTACACTGCCGCTGGCGCTGGCAAATCTACTATGTGGGAGAGATCTTATAATGTGAAGAGGATAAAAAAATTATAAATAGTGGTCCTAAAATTTAATCTAGTCACTGCGAGAACATTTTCAGAGAGTAGATGCTTGCATCATGAAATGAAGGGGACTAAAACAGGGGCCTGATTTACTCAATGACTCTTAACTGAACCTTTTGAGATCTAGTAGCTTCCCAAGAAGATTGGACTCTCTTATACATATATTTTCTTTTATCTGGAACAATCTGTTGTGCAAACATGTAGATGACTCTTAAATGCTGGTGGTTCCATACTGTTTTGTTGTCAATATATTGTCATTTTCTGTACTTGTAGTTGCTTTTACTAAACATACAAGGTTTATAGTTTCTCTTCCTTCCTGTATATGTTTAGCTTGAGCTACAATACTGCATTACAACAACTTGATTATCGTAGTGAATACCATATATAAAAGCTCTGGTACAAGTCTCCCAAGTATAATGGATCCATCATCGTAAAGAGTTAGGTGCCATTTTGTACAAGGAATAGCCATTCCTCATATCGGGTAGGACCATTCCGGTGAAAATGACTCGTCAAGTCTTCCCAACCCTATCCCGAATCATAACTTTTGATGCATAAATGCGGTCTATTAGTAAAAGTAAGGCATAATAGTGTCCATTTCCACTCCCTCTCTTCCCAATATGATTGCCTGCATCTTTTAAGTATGTGCTTTTGGGTGACTGTTGAGAAAGCAGTTCTAGTTTGTTTAGGTTTTCAACCTGAAAATCAGATTATGATAATGTGAATTATACCCTATTTTACATATTATCTTCACTATTATTCAAACCATAATACATGCTTCTTAGATATCTCAAAATTGCTGTAACAATTTACCTTGTGATGCAGGAGATGACCATTTTTCCTCAACAAAAAGAATAAAATCATGATTGCTTACCAATTTTTCTCTCTCTCCTAGTCCTCACATACCTGAATAAAAACTATACTACTGAGCAGCACCAAATTCTTCAATTCTGCATTGTCAGCTGGCTTTTCCCTGCATTTATTCAAAAACTGCCTATAACAGCTTGAGCAAATCAGCAAATGCTCTATTTTTCCCTATATATTGCTTATTATTTTCAATCACAATTGAATCTACTCCTGTGGTCATCCAAATTATTGAAGATCATCTTAAAGAGTACCCATTTTTTTAGTTTCTAGAGACAATAGAGATGTGAAAAATGGTTATTGTTTGCATAATAATTAAAATAATCCTTTACTCTAGAAGAGACACTCACCTATGCAGCTTTTCTCTACAAGGTTTCAAGGTTGACCATCCACGAAATGTTTGAGAATTGTAATAACTATATCATAGTGGTCTGATAAACTAGTGCATCGTTTTATGCCCTGTGCTAATAACAGAAGTAAATGTTGTCTCAGCTTCTTGGTTCCATTTTGAGAAACAATTGAAGAGTTGGTGGCTTTCATTTTTTTTAATGAGGATTTCAACATTATGCAGGTTAGCTTGACGCTGAATATATCTGCAAACTTGGACTCATTGTTTACATGGAACACGAAGCAGGTTTGTCAGTATTCACTGTATTCAACTTTGCCCTGTGACTAGCCTCCTTTTTTTGTTACTTTTAGTTGGGGGAGGACCTTCTAATCTCTATATGTGAACTGTGAGCTTTGATGATTTGTATCTGACCTTTTTATCTTGTATTGACTAATGATCTGCAAAGTTCAGTTGGTATGACACTTTTTCGACATAATTTATTCTGTTTCTTGACTATGGTCTATGGGCTATGCGAATGCAGTACTAGAGCCTGAAGGCTCTTAGACACCTCCAATGTTTTTTACTTGAACTTGTTCTCATATTCAAAGGTTCATAGATTCGAATTTGGCAAGCTAGGGAAAGATAGAAAACACAAAGCTACGTGCTCCTTAATATAGGCGTAATTTGTTGTAGGTTACCACTGAATTTCCAGTTACTTGTTGCTGTTAGAGTTAAAATCAGATTTGACGAACTATTCATCTTGGTTTTTGTAGGTCTTTGTATTCTTAGCTGCTGAATATGAAACCCCCAAAAATGCGCTAAACCAGGTAAGCGAGTATTTGAAGCCATCTTTTAGCTGGCTTTCATTTTACGATCAATGTGTTATAAAGTATGGTTATCGTAGTTTGATGACATTTAGAAAATCTTGATATTGCATTATGCATCTCTACTCAATCAAATTAATGTTGGTTCGATTTTGCTTCAGGGTTACCTTTCCGATTACTTGAGTTGCTTTTGTCATTGGTTGTCCATGTTGAGTCCCTTGAGTCTTGGCCATGATCGCGCAAGATCACACTTTTTATTTCACTTTATTTACTTTATGGTGATGAGGATAGATATCTTTTGTTTTGTAGGTCTCTTTGTGGGATGGTATTATTCCTTCCAAAGAGCATGCAAAGTTCTGGATTCACACGACTAACAAATATCGTTTCATCGATCAAGTGAGCTTATCTTCTACTCTTGGTTATTCAGGTTTTAGCCTACTTAAGATTAACCAGAATTTGCTCCCTTTTTATGACATAGGGAAGCAATCTACGGGGTAAAGACTTCAACTTGACATTGCATTGGCATGTTATGCCAAAGACTGGGAAGATGTTTGCCGACAAAATAGTGATGAGCGGCTTCCGCTTGCGGAGGCCTACAGATAAACAAATTTCCGTATCTGCTCTAACTTTAGCCTTTGAAAAGATGAGAAATGGAGGTTAACATTAGAAAAAGTACATTTTGTCGATTTTTTTCACTACTTACAGAACTCGTAATTTAAGATTTTTCAAAAAAATTTCTTTTACTTTGTGGAGTTCGCTATACATTTATTTGACCCTGAAACATTGGCCAAGTTGGTGATGAATTTCGCCTGAAATGTATTTCAATACGTTGGTGGGGTGATGCTAAATCTTGATACACTAGTTATCACTGTAGGTGAAAAAAAGTTGCAATTACATGCTTCAAAATAGTGTTTTGCTGCTGCAATGACAAACTTGCCCTCAAAATATGTAGATGTTGTTACTGGTAATTTGTTATGGTGGACTGAGTTAGTGAAAGATGTAGGGGGACACAAATGTTAAATATATACAAATTGTATTTTCTCTATTCCACCCAAGATGATCTGTATTTATTTTTGACTTATCCTATCTAAGATAGTTTTTTTCCTTTTTGAGAAATATTTATTTCTTCAAAAATTTTGGGATCTACTTATTTTTATAATTTACCCTTCTTCTAAATAATCATATTACTAAAGACAAAAACTTGGGTGAGCCTCACCACCATGAAATTTCACTTTGTTTTTGTTAAAATAATTATATTTATGGTGAGAAGGATAATTAGATTTTGTTAATGTATAATTAAATTTATTAATTTTTAATTATAATTTTAATTCAAAATTAGATTTTATTAATTCATAATCATGGTTTATTAATTCATAATTGAGGTGTATTAATTCATAATTAATGTTTTTTAATTCACAAGTAGGGTTTATTAATTCAAAATTAGGGTTTATTAATTCATAATTAGGGTTTATTATTCAAAATTAGGGTTTATTATTTTCAATTAGGATTTATTAATTCAAAGTTAGGGTTTATTAATTCAAAGTTAGGGTTTATTATTCAAAATTAGGGTTTATTATTTCCAATTAGGGTTTATTAATTCAAAGTTAGGGTTTATTAATTCCAAATAGGGTTTATTAATTCAAAATTAAGATTTATTAATTCACAATTAGGATTTATTATTTCACAATTAGAGTTTGCTAATTCAAAATTAAGATATATTAATTCAAAATTATTATTTATTAATTCACAATTAAATTTTATTAAACTAGTTAAATTAGAATCAATTAATTAGAATTAAGTAGAATTAATTAATTAAGATTAAGAATTAACTAATTAATTAATTAAAGTTAATTAATCAAGGGTGGCCTCACTGTGCGCACAGGAGACCATCCCTTATTTTTATAATTTACCCTTCTTCTAAATAATCATATTACTAAATAATCGTATCGAAAAGAAATGAATCGTTTTGGATGGAACGGATGTAATATATTTTAACGTCGGTCATTAAAATAAACTAGTTTTTGTGAAGAATTCGAGATCGCAGATCCAGAAACAAAAGCGCGTCAAAAGAGAAGAACAGGAAATAGAAAAAGAAAAATAATCAGTTAAAAGTTGTGTGTAGTCGAAAGTCGGAAGATTCAGTCGTCTGATTCGCACTCACACAAAAACACAAACATAAGGAGTGCATAAACCACTGCTGCCATACACGCACACAATCTGGAATGGCATGGGCATGGCCTTCAAATTCGCCGCCTCCGCCGCCACGTGCCGCCGGATTTTCAACTTTACTGTGATCTCACTCTTGTTCCTCACCACCATCCCCTTCTTCCTCCTCCTCCCCCGCACTGCAATCTTTAACCCACCCTCAAAACCCCAACTAGTTCCCCATAGGTCCCTGCTCACCCTGACCCCCAAATGCTCGCCCTCAAACACTACAGCCGCCGGCGGCCTATTCAGTTACTCATCACTCCATTTCTGCTTCCTAGGTGGAAATCCATTTCTCTCAGTCCCCTTCCTCGCCCTCATTCTTCTCCTGCAGCTCTACATCTTAGTGAAAACCGCCCAGGATCGCTTCTCCGTGGTGGTGACCAATCTCGCCGCCCACCTCAAGCTCTCCCCGTCGATGGGCGCCGTGACGCTGCTAGCTCTCGGCAATGGCGCTCCCGATGTGTTCGCGTCGGTGGCCGCTGTTAGAGGGGGGCAGCCTCGGACTGGATTCGGTGCGATTCTCTCTGCTGGAACATTTGTCTCGGCTTTTGTTGTCGGCTTCGTTGCTTTGTATGCGGCGCCGTTTGCGGTCGATCCAGCTCCTTTTGTTAGGGATGTGATGTTCTATTTAACTGCGGCTTTTTTTCTGTTCTATGTTTACTTGAGCGCCGAGATCTACCTGTGGCAGGCGGTTGGTTTTGTTGCTTTTTATATATTCTTTGTCGGGATTGTGTTTTCTATGGATTCGGGGTATAGTGGTGTTGCCGGAGAGAAGTTTAAAAGCTCACGGGATGGTGGTGGAGAGTTGAGGTTGGTTGAGCATCGGGAAAACCAGGTGGTGGATTGTGAAGTTGGGGAATTGCTAGCTCGATTTGAGGTCGAGAGGAAGACGAGTTTCGGGTTTTGGGAAGCCTATGAGAAGGTGTGCCATCAAGATCCAATCTATTTTTACATCCTACATTTGTGATTTTATCATTTTGTGAGATTTGTGATTTCTTGCTGTGGATCATAAGTTCTGTTTCCTTTCATATGTGATTAATTTTTTTCTCCAGTGACATGGCTTATTGCATGCTCTATATGACTGAAACTTAGATTTGTCCGGTTCAGCCCCTGTTTAGGGGATTGCATCACTAGGATGATTGTCCTTGTGAACATCCTCATAAATTTAGGATTTTGTTACTGATTGGATTGTCAATTTGTGATGTTTAAAGAGAAAATGTATTGAAGGTAGCGTGCTGATTGAGTCGTCTGCTAGTAGCTCGCAGAGAATGTATTTGAGATAAAAAGAAAAAGAAAAGAGAGTGCCTTAGTTGACGTGGTACAATTAGCTTTGCATGAAGGATACTCATTATGTGTTTTATACATGCTTTAGATGCACTGGTTGTTGTACATATATGGTATTGCTAGGCTAGTACACTCATGGGAAAAGATAACTATATTCTCTAGTTCTCAACTTCTCATGGCAAGGCAATAAGTTATAATTTCATAATAATCTAGGGGCTGTTTGAGCACTCTAGTTATCAATTGCACTTTGACGGTCACTGCGATCAATCCGAACTTTAAGGTTTAAGGTTGCTTTAACTTTTCACTATCTTTTCTTATTTGGGCATCTCTTTGTTTGATGCTATAATTGTGAGAATATAATGCATCCATTCTGTTGATAGTAAGACATGCGTTTTGGTCATGTCTTGAATTAGACGAGAAGCGCTGACTTCTTATGCTAGGCTGCCTAATAAGTCCAGGTTATAGTTGTATAGAAAAGGCCTCAACTTAAAGGACATTTTCTAGGAAGTGTTAAGCTCTTAGATTTGTTACCTGCAATTGCTGTTCTTTTCCTGAAGAAGAGAATGTATCACGTGACTATATTAGTTAATAGTTAGTAAAGGTGCTTGCATATATTAATAAAAGAAAGAAAAGGAAATAATTATTTTCTGATGAGCATTATGGCTAAGATTTAATATGCATTTATGACATAATCAATAGCTCCAACGGTTTGCTTCAGCTTCCTCATGCGAACAACTCTCACTCTCTCTTGTTATCTAAAGCTTTTGGTAATTTTCCTTGTTCTTGAACTTATTAGCAAGTCATCATTATTTCGAGGAGAATGTTTCCTTCATCGAGCTCTAGATCCTATTATGTACTCAGATTGTGTGTTTTCAATTTATAGTATCAAGATCAATTTTAACAGCTCTGAGTCTTTTCCTTTTCTGGTGTTAGTCACAAAACCCTCCTCTAAGATATGGTACAACCTCTAAAAGTTCGAAAGTATAATTACGGTTTGACAAGATGCAAGTTTGTCATATCGTTTTTGTGCCACCATGTTACTATTGATGGGTTTGACCGTTTGAGAATGGGATAGTGGTACTGCATATAAATTAAAATTAGAAAATATACACTATTTTGCTCTAGCTTCTCAATTGATCAATGTTCTTACATTGTCAAAGACATCTTTACGGAATGATTGATAACTATGTAGTCTATGTTCTAGTTTGATTGGTAAAAGATTCCTTCTTAAGAAAATATTGTAATAGAATCACACGTATGAATGCTGATGGTATGTCTAGCTATTTGTGTAAAACTGTAAATATAGCTGTTGGGCCTTTTTGACTTCAGTGGTAAATTACACATAATAGCTGGAGCTACATAAATGTAGGTTTCTGATATTACAAGTTTTTTTTACTTCTGATTTCTGGTCATTTAAGATAAGGTTATCTTTCTTTCTTGTAGATTTCAAGAATATGGGAAGTTCCAGTCTCAATACTTCTAAAACTCACTGTTCCGGAAACCTCACCATTCAAATGGAGCAGATTTTACCTATCAGCCAACATTGCTCTTTGTCCATTGGCCCTCCTACACTCGTGCAAATCATTTATGTCTTTGGACCATCCCATCAAATTTCTTCTTTCAAACACCCAATTTCCTCTTTGGTTAGTCGTATTCTCTGCAAGCTGTTCTCTAGCTATTCTTCATTACATAGTTGAAAAAGAGCCACCCAAAAACGAACAGATCTCAGCTGTGGTTGTTGCATTCGTCATGAGTGTGTTCTGGATATCCACCGTGGCTGGTGAGCTGCTGAACTGCCTCGCAGCACTTGGCATGCTTTTGCAGTTGCCACCTGCACTTCTTGGATTGACTGTGCTAGCATGGGGAAACTCGATTGGGGATCTTGTAGCTGACGTGGCTGTTGCTAAAGCTGGGCAGCCGGCAATGGCTATGGCCGGGTGCTTTGCCGGGCCCATGTTCAACATGCTTTTCGGGCTGGGAACGGGATTGGTAATACAGACTGCTGATGTTTACCCTAAAGCATATAAGCTTCATTTCCACACGAGTATAGTAGTGGCGTTTGTGTTCTTGTTACTGAGCTTGATGGGATCTTTGTTGGTCGTGACTTGGAACCGATTTGAGTTCCTAGATTCTGGGGTTTCTGCCTTGTTGGCCTTTACATTATTTTCATGATAGTAAGCCTAGTCATTGCAGCCTTCTCTTTCTAATTTTCGGTGAAAGAGTGAATGGTTGCTGGCGAGGATGCCTCATGTATATGGTTGAGATGAATGGGAGTTGTATTTTAGCTTAGCTCGTGTTTCTCTTCATACGACCTGATCTGGTTAGGTCAAAACTCTCTCTCTCTCTCTCTCTATATATATATATATAGGGAATGGATCAAATGAGAACCACATCTTTTTTGCGAACTCTGCGATGAAGATGATGCACAAAACGATATAAAGTTGTGCATAACGAAAACTTTCTAAAATTATTTTGTTGTACAATAATTTAGAATGTTTTCGTTATGCACAACTTTATAGGTTTTATTCATCAACTTTATACGTCTTATGCATGGTTCTCAAGTTCTCAGAAAAGATGAGTTCTCACTGGATCCAACCCTTATATATATAAAAGAAAATCAAATAGAAACCAACCTTAAACTAATAGCTAAAAATCAATTATAGATTTTGATTCTTTTACATCTATGGATGGAAATAATTTGTTTTTTAATTATTTTTTAATTCAGTACTTAATTTAAAAGATTATATTTGTCATTTTACTTTGTTTCTTTAAAATATGGTAGTTACTAATTTTTAGGGATTTTGATGATTCAGTTACTTTTGATCATCATATGTTTAATCATTTTATGACTTACACGATTACTTTTTAGTATTTGTACAATTAAAATTGTTTTAGTTATGGATATAGTTCATGGCTGATAGTTAGCCGATGAGCATGTAATTTTTTTGTGTGTTCGTGTGTTCATCACCAAAAACATTGTATATCATGTGTTAAAAGCATTTTATTAAAATTATTTTCATTTTTATGCTTTTGTTTGTTATTCAGTTTGTCTAAATTATATACAACTTTATCTACGTATAAATGCTTTGATATAATATGTAGGAATGCTTTTGCTATTATTTATGCTTAATTTGTTATACATGAAATTTATATACAATTCTATCACATTGGAATGCTTTCTGATATTAATTTTTTTTATCTATTTGAATATGCTTTTTGCTTTATGGTGGGTTTATATATGATCTAGATTTCAATATTTTCATATTTTATATCGGCATGCTTTTGTGACATAGTATACTATGCTTTTGTCATATGTTGAATTATAAATATCTCTATTCCATGTTTAATGTATTCAATATGTTTATGTTGAATATATTTAATATGATTTTATTATGTGTTGATATAGTCTAATGATTTTTAGTTCTCAGATTATGTGGTTAATGCAATACCCCTTGTTTTTTCGATAGAATTCTACGAATAGTTTTGAATTTTTTTGAATTTTTTTAAGCCGACTCACGTTTGGAGAAAAATTTGAGAACATTTTTAATGCCAAAGAAAAGATTTTTTAATGGAGTTCATGAGAAATTCCATTTATTCAATTTGTATGTTTACATATTAAATTAAATATTATAAAGTGATTGTGTAATTTATTTGATTATTTCTACCCATAAATTACATTGAGATTCAAACTAATGAGCTTGATTATAAGAAATTATCTTCGTTAAATTCGGTTTGGGCTCTTATGAGCCATCGAGTAAATTAAGAATTTGGACTATCTAGATAAAATGTTCTTGGATAGTTGGGGCCTTTTTAATAATGGGCCGAATAATTTTAAATTATTTTGGCAGAGGCTCTTGATCAAATTAGTGACGTATTTTACTAATGATTTTTTGCTAAACATAAGTAAGATGAATAAAAAAATAAAAAACTTACGGTTTGACATTCCTCGACGACATCCAAATTTTTCTCCAATAAAACTGCCACCATATGCGCCTGTTACGTGTACCCCAAAATCAGTCAGAGAGGTAGTGATCCTCCTCCATTCATTTCCAAATTCTTTCTTTTGAACACAACAAAATGTTGAAATCAACGATTATATATATATTTATTATATATGTGATAAAATTTTCAGGAAGCTATTTTGATCAAGATTTTGAGTGACGAACGTTTAATTTTGTGAAATTAAATGACATAGGATCGATCTATGTTTCGAGTGATGTATTCACATTCTCAAATTCGATTTCCGGTGAGTGAGAAATAGTGGATCAAAGTTGATCACTTAAACATGGAGTTATGTGCTTAAAGGGATTAATTCATCATTATCCCACATTGATTAATGTACCTTCATTAATTGTCTATATAAGTGGTTCATTGAAAACTTAATATAATTATATGCATAAGTGATGGGCTAGAAAAGCCCACACACGCGTCGCCGGCCTCGAACCCGGTTCCGTGGTCCGTGGATCGTGGATATTGGATCTTGGTCTTTGAGCTGTTCCGTGGGCCTGTTTTCGTGGCCCATTGTCCGTATATTTTGGATCAATGTTTGATCGAGCCCAAAGACGAAATTGGTCCGAGGTCCAACTCATGTGGCCCAATCCGTTGGGCCTGCTGTGCACCTGAATAGACGTCCGGATACGTTCAATGAACCTGGACACACGCGTTGTCCAGATTCATCGTAACTGTAGGTAACGTTCCGACATGATGGCCCTGCGGGAAACGCGAGTGTAACTCCTACCTTGTCTCCAGAAACCGTCGCGTAACCCCCTGTGCACTCAATGAGTGACATAACTTTGAAACACCCGATATCAATGCGGTGTTGACTCAAGATGCTTTCCCGTGAGGCGGCGCCTATAAATAGGACATGTCTCCCCAACATAAGCCACTCGCTGTCAACTCGCATACCAAAGCATATTCTCGCATTTTAGCTCGTGTCAAGCTCATCCTCGCAACCGTCCGGTTCGTGAGCTCGTTGGTCTGCGGTGCTGCCACCCACGAGACGCTGTCGTTTTATCTTTGAAGACGATACCGCAGAACCGATAGCACTATCGGGACGTATCTCGTCTTACGGAAAGAGGCCTCATCGACTCGGCATCATTCTACGGTTTTGTTTCATTTGTTTTATAATACAGTTTGGTTCATTGTTAGTTTGATCTTCTTCTACATTTACATTTTGAATTATGTCGTTCGGTAAGTTACATCTTGTTTTGTACACTTTTCCAACACAAAACTCTAAATCGATTCGATGGTGGTAAAGATCTTCAATTCCTCATCTAAATTCATTTTTTTCACAAAGAACTCCATAATCCCAATATTTTTCGATCAACCTGAACCCCACGGACCCTTTTATCACGAAGGATTCATCACATCAAATATATTTTTCTCGGCGAACCCAACGCAGACCCTTTTATTCCAAAGGTTTGACCATAACAAATTCAAGTAGATCACAAACCTTTCATACGCTACATAACATGTGCTAATAAGAAGAAAAGCGGATAAGCTATATATTTACATAATTTGAGCAAACAACTACTGACTTAAGAAAAGTAATGAACTTGTATTGGAAATTTGGAATGAAAGGAAGATGGATAACTTGTACTATCACAAAGAACTACAACCATGAACCAAATAGATACTAATGAATATATATATATATATATATATATATATATATATATGAGCTTGTTCTTTCTCTTTTGTTTTCTGCGGTGCTTGTATTTTCTTGTTGCGTCTCGTGATGGAGAATGGGTATCGGCATCGGAGCGGCGGTGGTGGCGGCGGCGGGGCTGCTGTTGTTGCCGCAGAGGCGGTGAGAGGCGAGGGCAGCGGCGGTGTTTCAGCCGATAGCAGAATGAGGTGAGGCAGTGGCAGGATGTGCGAACTATTTGATATAAGTTTGTTTATTTGATTTAATTATTAATTGTTTTACGAAGGTGAGGCACAACTTTGTTAATTATGTTGGAAATCACGTGCATATATATATAATATTATATATGTGATCAAGTTGTCAGGAAGCTACTTTGATCAAGATTTTGAGTGACGTAACGTTTAATTTTGTGAAATTAAATGGTATAGGATCTATCTACGTTTTGAGTAGATGATCGTGGTGTATTCACATTCTCAAATCCGATTTCCGGTGAGTGAGAAATAATGGATCAAAGTTGGTCACTTAAACATGGAGTTATGTGATTAAGGGGATAAGCATGGATTAATTAATCCTTATCCCACATTGATTAATGTACCTTCATTAATTGTCTATATAAGTGGTTCATTGAACACTTAGTATAATTATGTGCACAAGTGATGGGCTGGAAAGCCCACGCGCACACGCTGCTGCGCCGCCGCCGCCTGCTCGCCGGTGCGGGCCGGCCGGCGCCGTGCCGGTCGGCTCCGGTCGGCTCGCTCCGTGGTCCGTGGATCGTGGATCTTGGATCTTGCATTGATCTTTGGGTGGTCTTTGGGCTGTTCGTGGGCTTGCCCGTGGGCACGGTTGAAGTGGCCCATTGCCCTCCCAACATGTGTGTGATCCGTTGGGCTGGCTGTGCGATGGAGTTGGTCCGAGGCCCAACTCGTGTAGCCCAATCGTTGGGCTGCTTGTACTGAAGAGGCGCCCGGATCGTCCAATGAACACGGACGCGCGCGTTGTCGGATTCGTCGTGAATCGCTTAACGTTCGACATGATGGCTTTGCGGGAAGCGTGGGCACGTTGTCTCCGAAACCGTCGCGTAACCCCTCGCACTCAATGGGGACATAACTCCGTAACACCCGACATCAATGCGGGTGTCCGGTGGTTCGACGATCGCACTTTTAAGTGGGTCATTGTTGGATCCATGGGATCTAACACGGTGGTTCTCATTCGAGTTCCATGTTCCAAAGACACTTTAAGTGGTCTTTGGTGGATCGATTTTGGATCGATCTCGGCGCTGTTCATACCGCGAGGATGATGCCGCCGTAGAAAGCCGTCAAGTTTGGAGGATCGGACTTGAGATGGCGACAAAGATGTTGTTCTACCACAACGTTGGGCTTCGCCAACTTCTTGGTGGAAGATGAGCCCGCCGCCCGGGTCAAGTGACGGACTTTCATGTCCAAAGCGACATATGACAATGGCGCCTTTGGAGACTATCTTTGTAAAACTTTATACTTGGTAGTTTAGAAGATAGTTTGTATAGTGTATATCTTTGTTGTAACGACATCCAAATGTAAGTGGGACGCGCTAGAAAAAAAAAACTAGTAGTGATGATCACAGTGTACAAAGAAGTTTATTGTAGCCAAATATTTTGACTATAAGATGGTCGATTCTCGACCGATCATGGACCAAGTGCAAGAGTTTCAACTCATTGTACACGAGGTTCAAGTCAGAAGCACACCTTGTTTGAGACGGCTTTGTCGTCGCTGATGATTGAAGCTACCGGGTGGAGAGACTTGAGGTCTACCTTAAGCCTGGCGAAAGGATATGACATGAAGACTTGATCGTCAAAGCCGCGATCGAGTCGGCGTGAAGAAGCGAGACTTAAGCGAAAGGCGATCGATGCTTGAGCCAACTGTTGGGAGGCGGTCCTCCAACAAGCGTGTTCGTCGATGTCAAAGACAAAGGCAAAGGGAAGGCGGTTGCCGTAAGTTTGACGGGATCATTACAATTGTGGCAAGCATGGCCACACAGTGAGGTGTCGTCGACTGAAGAAGAAGGCTAAGCAAGTTAACAACGTTGTCGAGAAGGACTTGACAAATGGGACAAGGATGGCGTGGCTGCTGTGGTGACCGAAGAAATCGACCACGTCGAGAATCAGGTGGATGGTTCATCGACCTCTGGCGCAATCGCGCGCGTGCGTGCCGAAAAGATCGTTTCTCCACCTACAAGCTGTTGAGGGAGGAAGCTCAACATGGGAACCAAGCTTCGTCAGAGGTTGCGGAGTTGGTGATGTGGTGCTTAAGATGTCGTCCGGCATTGAGATCACATTGAAGGATGTCTTTGCATGTCCCGAACATCCGCAAGAATTTGGTGTCGGGCTCAATTCTAGTTAACAGGGTTTAGACTAGTTTTGAGTCGGACAAGTTTGTCTTGACTAAGTTTGGGAAGTTCCTTGGTAGGAGTTATCTTCTTGGGGTCTTTTCAAATTGAATGTAATGGCTGTCTTGTGTACCCAAGATTGCTATTAATGAAAATGCATCTACTTACTCGACTTGACCGAGTGCTACGATTTATGGCATTGTAGATTAGGACATGTTAATCTAAATGCAATAAAAGATTAGTAAATTTAGATTTACTAAAGTTAAATGAAGTTAATACACAAACAAAATGTGAGGTTTGTGTGGAAGCAAAATAGCTAGATTCCGTTTCATTCGGTGAGAACGCAAGACTAAGCCTCTAGAACTTATTCACACCGATGTGTGTGATTTAAAGTTTGTACAAACTAGAGGTGGTAAAAGTACTTCATCACATTTATTGATGACTATACAAGATATTGTTATCTTTACCTTTTAAGAAGTAAAGGCGAGGCTATTGAAGCTTTTAAAACTTGAAGAAGCCGAGAATCAACTAATTTGTCGAATTAAGGCATTCGAGTGATAGAGGGAGAATATGTAGCTCCGTTTGAGGCATTATGCAATGAAAGTGGTATAATACATCAAGCGACGACTCCTGTTACCTCGGTCTAATGGCGTTCTTGAGCGTAAAATCGAACACTTAAGGAGATGATGAATGCTTTGTTGATTAGTTCGAGGTTGCCCAGAACTTGTGGGGAAATTGTTTTGACGACCAACTACATCTTGAACAAAATTCCTTGAAGAGTAAGGATGTCACCTCCTACGAGTTGTGGAAAGGAAAAAAGTCATCGACAAATATCTCAAAGTGTGGGGATGTTTGGCGAAGGTTGAGTGCCTCTTCCTAAACAAGTTACAATTGGACCTAAAACGATCGATTGTATCTTTATTGGGTATGCACTTGAACAACGGCGCCTATCGTTTCGATC
Source organism: Salvia rosmarinus (assembly GCA_036937905.1). Classification (NCBI taxonomy): domain Eukaryota; kingdom Viridiplantae; phylum Streptophyta; class Magnoliopsida; order Lamiales; family Lamiaceae; genus Salvia; species Salvia rosmarinus. The sequence goes on from CM072820.1 coordinate 42,790,227, forward strand.
CACAATCGAGGTGCGGATATGTTGTGGGGACGACGATTGAATCAAGGAATGCTATATTCTTTGAAAATGTTTATCCTGTAAAGACAAGGATAAAGTGAAGCCGACTCTAGCAATAGAGCGATGGTGAAGCTTCGAGTTCTAAACCTTTGGAGGAAGAACCGATATCGCATAGCGATCGAGGTGCGATCCGGAGGGTCGAGCAAGGCGAGGCGATGAAGTCGAGCGTCGAAAGTTTTGGTCCCGACTATATTGCGTTCATGTTGGATGAAGAACCAACTTCGATCAAAGTAGCCTATGCTCGACTGGGCAGGAATGCTCGCGAGAGAACATCAAAGCGAGATTGATTCCATTCTACAAAACCACACTTGGGTCTTTGGTTGATTTGCGAGAAGGTTGTAAGCCCTTAGGATGCAAGTAGATCCTTAAAAGAAAGTACAAGCGGATGGATCAATTGAGAAGTATAAGGCCGTTTGGTTGTCGAAGGTTTAAACAAAGAGGATCGATTTCTTTGATACCTATTCACGGTGTGAGGATTACGTCTATTAGGGTGCTTCTCGCAATTCTTTGTACAATCTTGAGATTCATCAAATGGACGTTAAGACTGCGTTTTTGAATGGTGACCTCGAGGATGAGGTATATATAGAGCAACCCGAAGGGTTTGTAGTACACAGTCGAGAGGGCGGTATGCAAACTCGTGAAGTCTCTATATGGTTTGAAACAAGCGCCGTTACAATGGCATGAAATTTGACAATGTTATATTGGCAAATGATTTCAAGATCAACGAGTGTGACAAATGTGTCTATGTTAAGAACACTGATAATTGTTATTTTATAGTGTGTACGTATGTAGATGACATGTTGATCATGGTAGCAATACTAAAGTCATTAATGACACAAAGCGCGTGTTAAAAGAAATTTTGACATGAAAGACATGGGATTAGCTGATGTGATTCTTGGAATCAAGATTCTAAGAAGATCGACGGAATTATCTTGACACAATCTCACTCGTCGAGAAAGTGCTTAAGAAATTCAACGCGTTTGACAGTTTGTCTACTAAGACCCCATTGGAGTTCAATGTTCACTTGAGTAAAACGGTGAACACTGTTGGACAAGAAGACTATCTAAGGTCATCGGGTGTTTGATGTATCTTACAAATTGCACCCGACCCGACATAGCTCCCTTGTGAACAAATTGAGTGTTACACGAGCAATCGAGCAAGGAGCATTGGAAGGCTCTAGTGAGAGTTTTGAGGTACTCAAGTATACTCAAAATCATGGGCTGCATTCACGAGATATCCCAAGTGCTTGAAGGTGCTTGTGATGCCGGTGGATATCGACACGAAAGATTCACTTTCTACAAGTGGAGTGCGTGTTCACGATTGGGGATGTCTTGTTTCTTGGAGATCCACGAAGCAGGCGTGTATAGCCCGATCCACCATGGAATCGTAATTCATAGCTTTGGATAAAGGCGGTGAGGAAGCCAGTGGCTCGTAATTTTGGAAGATATTCCATGTTGGTCTAAACCGTGCCACGGTGATGATTCTTGTGATAGCCAAGCGGCTATTGGAAGAAGCGAAAAGTGGTTTGTATAATGGTAAGTCTCGACATATCGTCGGAGACATAATACCGTGAGGCATTTGATCTCAGTGGGGTTATATCGATTGACTATGTCAAGTCGATAGATAATCTGGCGATCCGTTAACCAAAGGTTGAGCAGGATCAAATGATCAAGTTCTTTGGAGGAATGGGATTAAAATCCACATCTTAAGAACAATCATAGTGGTAACCCTTGACCATGATATTTGGAGATCCCAAGAACTTGGTTGATGGGAGAACTAAGCTATAGGAGTTCGTATATAAACACTCGAGTTAGTGCATTCCTATAAAGCAAGCGAGTGTTGAAAAACTTGCCTAGTGGTGAGGTTGAGTCGTTGACTCTTAATGATTTCTAAGATACCTCGAGAAGGTTGAGTATGGCAAGATACTGGTAAAGAATCACCTATATAAGTGCGAAGTGGGGCGCTTCAAACAAAACACTTATGAATCCAAAGTGGATGTCCATGGCCAAAATGGAATCAAATGTGAGAACGGATGAGGTTGAGGTGTTAAAGTGTTAATACCATTGTCTTAGTGCACGTTGTGGGGGAATAGTTCAAGGCATCGTATCCACTAATCCGCCTGTGTACTCGATAGTACTAAGTATGGAAGGTTCAAGGCCATAAACCACCTGTCCAAATATTTTTAACATCTCTTGAGGACTGAGCTGTGTCTGCATACATGCATATGACTATTTCCACTCATGTGGGGGATTGTTGGAAATCATGTGCATATATATATAATATTATATATGTGGTCAAGTTGTCAGGAAGCTACTTTGACCAAGATTTTGAGTGACGTAACTTTTAGTTTTGTGAAATTAAATGGTATAGGATCGATCTACATTTTGAGTAGATGATCGTGGTGTATTCACATTCTCAAATCCGATTTTCGGTGAGTGAGAAATAATGGATCAAAGTTGGTCACTTAAACATGGAGTTATGTGATTAAGGGGATAAGCATGGATTAATTAATCCTTATCCCACATTGATTAATGTACCTTCATTAATTGTCTATATAAGTGGTTCATTGGATCGTGGATCTTGGATCTTGGCAATTGATCTTTGGGTGGTCTTTGGGCATTCTTTGGGCCTGTTCGTGGGCTTGCTTCGTGGGCTGGTTCCGTGGCCATTGCCCTATATTTTGGATCAATGTTTGATCGAGCCAAAGATGGAGTTGGTCCGAGGCCTAACTTGTGCAGCCCAATCCGTTGGGCTCTTTGTGCGATGGAGTTGGTCCGGGCCCAACTCGTAGCCCAATCCGTTGGGCTGCTTGCGCTTGAAGAGGCGTCGGATCGTCCAATGAACACGACGCGCGCGTTGTCGGATTCATCGTCGCTTCGGTAACATTCCGACATGATGGCTTCTGCGGAAGCGTGGGCACGTTGTCTCCGAAACCGCGCGTAACCCTCTCGCACTCAATGGGGACATAACTCCGTAACACCCGACATCAATGCGGGTGTTGATTCCAACATGCTCCCCGTGAGGGGCGGCGCTATAAATAGGACATGTCTCCCGGCATTAGTCACCTCTCGCTAATCGCATTCGGCATTCAAAGCACTCTCTGCATACATTTTAGTGTCGAGCTCATCCCCGCCTCCGTCCGGTTCGCGAGTTCGTTGGTTTGCGGTCTTTGCCACCTACTGACGACGCTGCGTTTCATCTTTGGGGACGATACGCGGGCAACCGAGAGCACTACCGGGCGTATCTCGTCTTGCAGAAAGAGGCCTCCTCGACTCGGCATCATTTACGATTTTTATTGTATTTACGTCATTTTAAGTTCATTGTTAGTTTGATCTTCTCCTTCTACATTTCTTTTCAAGTTGTGTCGTCCGGTAAGTTACATCTTGTTCGTACACACTTTTCCTACAAATTATCTATACTGTACTTCTTGACGCATTCAAATATTTTAAAGCGTCGAGTTTATTTTCAAGAACAATTACTCGGTGATTTGAAGAAAGGAATTCCAAAGTGTTATCGGAAAATCTTCAAAGCTCAAATATACTTATCATTTCGAATTTCAATATACACTCCTTTTATTCGATCTCAACCTTATTATAATTTAAACCTAAAAATATTGAGTTGTTGCATGTGAGCTCAAACCCTAGTTGGAGAGCCCTACTCGAAACTTCAAAAGTTTAAATAAAAGTTGGGCGATTAAGCAACGAAATGTTATTTGTTAAAAGCTTGGTTATGTTACACGATAAGCAAGAGGTTAGGTTATTGTGCCGTAGCGATCGAGATTTTCTAGCACCAATAAGCGTAGGAAGGAGCGTCAAGTCGGTGGGATACAAAAAAAGTTAATATATGTATCTAGGTTTATTCTTGTATCCAAAACAAGATCAAATCAGTAATGGATTGAGTGTATTATCAGTTCGTGGATATAAGAGATGATCTCTCAAAACCACGTAAAAACTAAGTGTTCTTTACATTTAGTTCTTTATTTTCGTATTTACTTTATATATTATTGAACTGAACATCATTAGCATACACATCATTATATACTTTTTTGAAATATTCTATCAGTATCGGTTTTATACTGATGAGAAACTCTGACTAATCAATATCCGACTACGTATTTTCTATCAGCTTAAATTTTCAGTAAAAACAAAACGTAACCATCACATTCCACAAGCACATCGATTATAGTCACCGACCATCCGTCTCAACGATCGATGGGTTTGCTAAGCGATATCACTCAATACAAGACTCCTCATACTGAGGCGATCAAAAGTATTGGTATCGGTATTGAGCGATATCGATTATATTACGCTCACCGATAAATAGAAGGTCGGTCTTGTTAATCGAAAATGTTTTAATTTTCCATAGGTGGTGTATTCTCCCTCTCCCACTCATACACCAAAGACAAACCCCAAGGACCATCGGTGTGCTAACTAAAGTAAGAGGAATTATAAGGGTGCTTGGCTTGATTTGTTCCGAAGCACGATTTCATAGTTTTAAATATGTAACCTGACTGGATAGCGTTACAGGGTCGAACTGTCTGTATGCATTTCAAGATCAAATAATGAGAGATAATGGATCCGACAATGACTAGAGGTCCAATATCATAAAGAGTAATAGTAAAACACATTATCGTGCACACAAAATAAAAGAATATTTTGGTATGCTTAGAAACGATTTTTGGTTTTAAAACCTTATAAGTCATATTGTTGAGCATTAATAATATGTTTCAAAAATTTTGTCAATTGTTTATAAAATGCAATGCCTATTGGTACTCAACCCAAATATTTTCAAATGTTTTCGGGTTGATTGACTAGTCTTGTGAGATATGATGAGGCTAGGGCTCTATTCCATTATCTTGACTTGGTGGCCTTTATCTAAATCTTTTAATTTCTCTAAAACTTAAGACTATGCTATATTATATAATGTTGCTCTATGTCGAGTTTGAACTCTTAATTCTCCTCTTACATTTAGCTTGATGTTATTTTGTTTGGTTGTTATCAGTCTGAAATTAAACTTTTGGTCTTGAAGACTAGTTTTATGTTATTATCGAATTGACATTACATGTTATTCATCTTTCTCGAAAATAGGATTTTGTCAAATTTAAGTAGTTTATTTTCCTCTCCGGGACAAGTAAAGTTTTCCGTCATTTCTCCTATTTTCTATTCGTTTGAGTTATGGAGTGTGATAGGTAAGCTTTAGTAGCAGGATAAGATTTTAGAGGAAGAATAGTTTTCAAATCCCATTTTATGATGTTAGATTTATGTGCCATTTTTATATGTTTTATTATTTTATCTTTTTAATATTATATTCATTTTGGTTGATTTTAAATTAGAAAACTTAGTTCAAGGAAAAAAAATCTATGTTCATTAGATTAAAAAAATGGATGTTTAAGATTTGTTTCTAGTTACTAGTTGAATGTTGGTTTCTATTAGATCCCATTAGGGTTGAGTATTCGGTTATTCGATTCGGTTTGGACGAAAAAATAATCGAACGAATTAAGCGATTTTTAAAAATTATCGAACCTAACCGAAATATATTTGGATATTTCGATTAAACTGAATTTTAGCAAAAAATATTTTTTCAAATGAATAAATAAATAATATTATATATTGATATTATTTATATAAAAATGGTTTATTTTAGCAAAAAATATTTTTCAAATGAATAAATAAATAATATTATATATTGATATTTACATATAAAAATAAATTTTTATATGTTATAGATATACAAAATATTTTGCAAAAAAAAATTGATAGTATTATAGAATAAATAAATAATATTATATTTTACAAATATTATATATTGATATAATAGGAGAGAGAAATGAATAGGATTAAGGATATTGATATATTAAAATTAAGGATATTGATATATTGAAATAAAAAATAGGATTAAATAAATAAGGGATGAGTTATAATACAAACCCTCTTAAAATAAGAAATAAGAATTCATCTCCATCATCCATTTGCCATTAATCAATGGTTCAAGATTAAGTTATCACAACCCCTATAATTAAGGGACGGTTATTTTCATAATATTCTATAATTACCATTATACCCTAAATTGATTTAATCACAACCACTCATCTACAAAAATCAATGGTTCAAATTTGTTGTCATTTCTTATTTTTGACTGTATTTTTATTTGAACCAAACTATATATATCGATTCTCGGTTAAAAAAAATTCCGAACCGACCAAAAACCGAACTACTAAATTTTAATTCGGTTTTAATCGAATTAACCGAACCAAATTTGATTTTTCAATTTATTTCGGTTCGGTTATTCGATTTTTAGATATTTTGCTCATCCCTAGATCCTATCCCTATATTATTAGATAAAGGGAAATTTTCAAGTTATACGCTACCAAATTTCAAACTTTTAATAACGACAGTTTAGGTCAATTAAATTTATTTTTGGTTAATACAACAAAAATAGTCTGAGACAGAGAAAGCCGCACTAAAACAATATATTAATAAAAAAAACTCATATACATCCGTTCGCAACGGACGGATAAAAGTATAATTTGTTCTTAATAAAAGTATCATTTATATTGAAGAAAAATATTATATGACTTTTACACTGTAATTTCAAAGTATCATTTATATTGGAAAAAAAATATCATTTATGCTAAAGAAAAATATCATTGTCCATACATGCAGACATCTGCACAAGAGACCATCTCACTGATAAAAGAATAAATATGTGCCACATAACTTCAAAGTGAACAAAAATAATAAATTAAGCTTTTATCTACTTTGTAAATTGGATGATTATAATCATCATAACTAATGTGCAAGAGAAAAAATTAAAGAAAAATAAAAAATGATATATGACATACATCGATCTTCTGTATGTTTATGTATATTAAACATGTGTAAACTATAGTTATAAGACACGAGTTAAGAGGTGAATTTGCATCCTAGAAAGCATGTTTCGGAGTAATTTTGACTCCAACTCTACTCTCGGAGTTCATTCCCCCAGTGGGAAGCTCGCACGATGGGCTATTAGCTCAATGGTAGAGCGTGTCCCTGATAATTGCGTCGTTGTGCCTGGGTTGTGAGGGCTCTCATCCACATGGATAATCAACAATTATGCATTTTACAGTTGGTCAAGTTGTAATAAAACAGAACTTGTGTTTGGCAACTCATTTTGCAATTTAGACGAATCATTTCTAAAGCTATCAATTTAAGGGGCATTTCGTTTGGTTGCAAATTCATCATGAGTTTCCTTATGTGTAAAAAAATTATAAAATTTATCACATTTTAGTAATTCCCCATCTTATTATCCAATATTCTGTTGGGTATGATTTGTTTATTTTTGAATAAAAATATGAACTATTTTATCACATAATACCACATGATAATAATATTATCGTAATTTCGAGTGGAAAGGGCTGCCCAAAAAAAATTTATCCTTCTGTAAAATTTATCCACTACTCTCCATTCTTTTTCATCAAAGATAACGCACCCTTATTCATAATTCTTAATGTGTTTTTTTTATTAGCGAGATCTCACTCATTAGATATCGTTATCGGTCCTAATCAAAATCTGTATCCACATGAAGGTATGAACACGGGTGATTCTGCACATAACCCTTTTTTACTCACTATAACCCCCTTTAAAATAATAATAAAAATATTAATAAATAGCCCTACAGGTCCAAATAAATTTATAATACATTAATAATTTCCTTTAAACAAATTAGTAAGACTTAAAACGTAGCCCCCCATTGTGATATGAAAATAAACATATATAACCCCTGTTATATATGAGATAAAACAAACGTTTATGCATCTAACAAATTATGCACACAAATAAACCCTACAAATAATGATAACCGCGTCTACATACCACCAACAAAAAATCTGAGAAGCACAACAAGAACAAAATCAAATCAACACAAGAAAGAACATAGTCCAACATATTCCAATAACTCTTTCCCTAATTATTCTTTTAGTTTGAAGATCCTTTATGAATTCTCTGATGCACAAAATGTTTTCATCTGTCATGGATATTGCTACATATGGGGCTACATGAAACCAAAATAGTCATCTTACCAATTGCGTAAAATGTTTTCATATTTTAGGATTCACTTGATACCTCAAAAGAAAATGAATAGTTTTGAATTAGGACTTCTACTGCAATAGAAAAACTGAAATGAAATATTATCCCTACTATTCTATAGCAATTCAACATCATTCAAGAAAGAGCAAAATCATGAACTCCTACAGTAACTGAAAATGAAATGAATATTATCTATACTATCTTGTTCAACAATTCAACATACTTCAAGACAGAGCAAAATCATGTAAGGAGTCCCCAAAAAAACTAACTTTAACAATTGCAATTGTTGCAGATATGCGGAGTCTCCTCCTAAAAAAAGACTAACTCAAATCCTGCAAGCTGCAATTTAGCCCATTAGAAGTAAATAATAGGAAATACAAGATTTCACCTTAAAATTCTTCAAATGGTAAAAATCAAAAGAATTGGTGGCAAATGAATCTCTTCAGGATTCCATAGCTCATTTTCTAAAATCTTCCAACCACACACAAAGCTCTAATCGTCAAAATCTGAGTCCAACATCGACTTTCTTCGGCATGGAGAAGCAAACTTTACGCTCTTTCTCCTCCTTCTTGCTAATTGTCGGTGGCACCACCTCATCAATCGGGGACGACAACCAGTCCTCTTTCGGGACATGTCTAAAGAAGTCACTTTTGCATGTTCTTTTTCCCTTCCAATTTGGGGCTATACAAATCTTTTTCTTTTTTTCACTAAAAAATTGAGGCTATAAGTTTATTGTTTACGAAATGGGCTATAAATTCTTATTTTCAAAATTTCAAATGTATTAATATAATTTTCACTGTAAAGGTAATATTCAATAATAATTTTACTATTATTTTAGATGGAGGATTATAGTGGGTAAAAAGGGGGTTATGCTTAGAATCTCCCTTTGAACGCAGATGTCCAATTTCCGTGGCCCATAGCCCACTTCTAAACACCTCCACATAAAATATCACTCATACTGTCATACTACATGCCAAAAATATTCACTAAATTTGAGTCCTCTCAAAAATCCCAAATTTTCAAAAAAAATCTGCAAATGTAACAACGGTCTGGTCGGGCAAAGAGTAGCCGCTGCAACTATGCAGACACCTCTCCGCCTCCTTTCCGATCCCTATTTTCTCCATGCATCTTCTCCCAGTCTCAGAATTCCATCCAACCACTCAAATTTGACATCTCCGATTCATCACAACCGCATTTTCGCAGCGCAGAGAACCACAACTCTGTGCGCGGCAAACAGGAGCAACAGATACGGGATCTCGAAATCCGGCCGGCTGATGCTGGAATCGGCCTACATCATCGCGTCGCATCTCCGGATTCTGCCGGGCCCGTAGATTCGATTCTGAGAGAATACGGAGCGGGTAATGGAGGCCGGAACGGATTCTGGAGCGGGTTCGGGCGGGGCAGCTCCGACGGTTGGAGAAGGAGGAGAAAGATGAGACTGGGATTGGTGGGCATTTTGGTAATTCTCGGGGCGGTGGGGCTGTGGTGGATTGTAGGGAAGGAAATGGAACTGGATTCTGATGTTTTCTTTGGGGGTTTAGGGTTGGCGCTTTTGGGGCTTTCTGTGGAAGGGTGGAGGAGAGGGCTAGAGATTGGATTTTAGGTTTTGTTGCTGTGGTGTTTTGGTGGGTTTGGTTTCCACCAAGGGCCATTTTCTGGCGTGGTTGAGGAATTTTGGGAGCTTGAAGAAGGGTCGGAGAAGAAGAAAAGGAAGAGCATTTTGAGGATTCTTGCAAACTGAGATGATTTTTGCTCAGTGTGCAAATTGAGTCGCGCTATATCTTTTTCATTTTTTTTTTCTTTTGGGATTTCTTGATGTCTTTGTTGTTCAAGTTTTTTCATCATAAATGATGATAGGAGTTTTTTGATTAGAATTGATTGATGATTTCATTGAATTGATCAATTGCGCCTTACCAAAATATTAGTATTATTGAAGCTTAATATATTCTAAATGAATTTCAGAAGTCTTTTTGATGATAAACTTTTAGCTCATTTTCTATTACCGAAGATATGTAGCAATCAATACTTACTATGGTGTTCATCTTTGTTTGTTGTAGTATTAGACACACTTGTTTTGTTGAAAACTGATAGGATATGGCAATTATCGGCCCAAAGATCGCGCCCAATACAGTAAAGCGTCGTCAGTCCGAACTTGGACAAGTTTCTACCAAGAAAACCCCTAAAACCAGGTGGAAGCAGCGTACCGTAGTATCTAAATGAATCCTGGTTCGATAAGGGATGGATTAAGATCTATCCCAGATCTCGAATCCTATTTAGAAGACCTGATTTAAGATCAGGTCTAAATAATTGTGTATAAATAGATTTAGATTAGGCGAAATAGATCATTCACGCTCTTTGTAATCGCTTCACACATTCGATACAATACTATCTCTCATCAGTGGACGTAGATCTTATTCATAGATCGAACCACGTAAATCCTGAGTGTTCTTGCGCGTTTATTTCCTTACGAAATTAAGATCGATCCTTGGCGTAGTCGTGGGAACCAAAATTTTGTGTTTCGATCAACCACCGTTTCTGGAAATAATCATGACTGGTACACCGGAAGCCGTCATCCGGGACCGTCACGAACAACAACGCGGCGGCGAAAGCAGGAACTCGAGCTCGGGAAGAGCCCAATCGGAGAAGAAACCCGAAGGATATGTCCAAAGTCTCGTGAGCACGGACACCCGCCTGCGGGGAGGCGGTTACCATAGCGAAGGAAATCGCAAACAACAATCGAGGGAACATCCGGCTCATAAGTAAACCTCGACGGCGTCGAGGGTTTCTCGAGAAAAATAAGGAGAGCTTTCTCCGGTACCTCGGTGAAACACGTGGTCGGCCACGTCACGAAGGCGAAGCGCCAAGCCTCGTCTAGTGCGAGGCATCCTGGCGAGGTCGGGGCCCAAACCGGCCGCGCAAGGAACGGCGGCGGGAGAGGACATCGTGACCGCCGCTGGCCGGCCCGATCGCCGAGCGAATCCATTCGTGAACTCCGCCCGCCTCGAAGGACGCGGTAGCGGGAAAAGGTATCATGGCCGCCGTGAGATCGGTCCGAGTCACCTAAGCGAGTTCGATCGTCGAACTCCGTCCCGATCCCGGAGGACGGCCGATGGAGTGCGGAAAATAGTCACCCGTTCTCAAGCGGGATACTCGACACTTCGCCCCCGGATAAACACGGGTACAAGCATCGCCCCTATGACGGGGTGAGGATCCCGTAACTTCTCTCGCGGTTCAATACAACATGATCAACCAACGTCCGGCTCGGTTCATATGTGCAAACTCTTCCGGAGTTACTCGTCGACAACGCCGCGGTGGTTGACGATGCACCACGGAAGCATCGGCTCTATCGCGACGATGGCGCCTTCCATGAAGGTTCTTCCGTAGCGCGGTCAACGTCGTCGGCGACACCTCCTCACCATAAAGCAAAGCCGTAACGAGTCCATCGGTGATTTCATGGCGAGGTTTAACAAGGAGTGTTTGAAGGTCGAAGACGTGAGCGACTGTTAGTCATCTCGACCTTCCAGCGGCATCTTGCCGGGGCCTTATCGAGAGATCGTCGATTACGAACCCGTCTGCGACAGTAGCTGTGGCGCATAGCCAACCGGTTCGCCAAAGCGGACGAGGCCGACAAGCGAAAGCGAGCGGGCGGGGCCTCGAAAAAGGAAGAAGAGATGAAGGAAGGAAGATCGGAACGAGGCGTGAGCGCCTGGAAAGATTACATCGCCTATAAGGTCAGGCTCGGTCCGCGTGGCCTCGGGCGACCTCAATACACCCCGTGACGGCCGAGGAAAGAAATCACGCTCCATATGAACTGCTTAGAAGCCTCGACCGATGGCCAGGGAGGAAAGAGGCGCGAAACGAGGATAAGTATTGCTCATTCCATGAAGACTATGGGCACGACATCGAAGAATGCAAAGAACTCGTGGGAGAGATAGAGATGTTGGTTCGGGATGGACCCCGAAGAAGTACACACTGTGGTCGCATGAGCCGACGCAGAGAAGAAGAAAGCGAAGAGGAAGAGGGGTGCGCCACAAAACATGGCCACGACATCGATGAGGAAGGAGACGGCGAGTCCCGATATGACGGGTGATCTCCACTATTACGGGCTCCTCATTGGAGTCACGAAGTCTTCTCAAGGTCAAGCCGAAGTCTGTAAGCCGTGAGCCTAACAACAAGAGGTTCGAGAAAGGACGAGGCGATCACCTTCTCCGAGGATGACCCGTACCATAATAGTACCCACCGGGACGCTGGTGATCCATGCGATGGTCGCGAATAAGTTGGCATGAAACGCGTATACATTGATAGCGGCGCGTCGGTAAGCATCCTTTTCAAGGAATGTTTTGACAAGCTAGGGATAGAAGAAGCGCGCCTCGCACAAGCGCCGCTACCACTCCGAAGCTTCGTCCAAGAAGAGACGCGCCCGGAAGGGATAATAGAGCTACCTGTCACGGTGGGAAAGTCACCAACGAGCTCCACCAAGGTGGTGCAATTCTTCGTAGTGAAGGCCCACTCGCCGTATAACATCATCTTAGGCGAGATTGGTGAGCAGCGTAAGGCGGTATGCTCAACGTGCACCGACAATGAAGATACCCGCCTGAGGGAACGGCCGTGATCCGAGGTGATCAAAAGCAAGCGAGGAATGTACAGGTTGCCTTACGAGTGCGGGGACCTCGGTCCAAAGACCCACATGCATAGCGATTAAAGGAACCGAGGAGTTGGAGTCAAGAAGTACACTCACGATAACCCGGCGGAAGAGGTCGCATTATGCGAGGATGAGCCCTTAAAGGTCGTCAAGTTGGTCTCACCAAGGCACACGAAATAAAGAACGGATCATCCAACTCCTACGGAATTCCGAGATGTGTTTGCTTGGTCTCCCCGACATGACCGAGTCTCACCAAGTATCATCACCCACCGGCTCAACATCGACCGAACATAAAACCGGTTCGGCGTAGCAAAGAATTTTTGCGGCCGAGCGGAACCAAGTCATTCACGACGAGGTGAACCACCGTTAAAAGCTCGCATCTTGTTCGAGGTCGAATATCCGATAATGACCGGTGATGGTGAAGAAAGGAGGAAGGGATGGCGAATGTGTATTGATTACACCGACCTCAACAAACATTGCCCAAAGGATTGCTATCCCTTCCCAACATTGACAAGAAGGTCGGATACGGTCGGATCTGAAGTCTTGATTTCTTGGACTTATACAGTGGTATCACCAAGTCACGATGGACGACGAAGACGGCCAAGACGGCCTTCATTACCGACTTGAGTCTTTGCGTATAAAAGATGCCATTCGCCTCAAGAATCTGGGCTACCTATCGAAGGATGGTGGACAAAATATTCCAAAGACCACATAGGTCGAATGTGGAGGTATCGTGAGACGACATCGTCAAAAGCAGCATGAAGCCGCGTGTGTTGCCGACCTCCGGATCGTCCTCGGCCTTCTCAGAAAAATCAACTCAAATCGAACCCCGAGTGCGTTTGCGGTCCGATGCGGAAAGTTCTTAGGGTCTTTGGGTTTCTGAAGAAGCGGCTAAAAGCCAACCCGTCCAAAGTCGAACCATTTTGAAATGAACACGCCAAAGACCATCCATGACGTACCTGGTGACGGTGCATAGTCAAGACCGAGCTTTTTCTTTCAAAAGCAGCGGATGGCAACTACCCTTCTTCAAGATACTAAAAAGGCCCCAAATTCTCATGGGATGATGTACACAAGTCCATTGTTCGACCAAATTGTTCTTTTCGATTCGCCATAATAGTACGAGGTCCTTATAGAATGGTAAGGTCGACCCAGTCGAATCTCGAGGAAGGCTTAACAGGCTACGGTCTATGTCAAACACGAGCGGAAAGAAATACTAACGCCCTAACATAAGGGGCATCACGGACGGGACGAAAGCACGAAATAAAATAAAGCGGATAAGGCGGAATGCACTTGGACAACAATAGGAATTGACGATACACGGAATTGGAGCGGTGTTCAGGGTTCGAATCTATCCTCACATTCTTGAATCAATGACCGGTACTCAATGCATCAAACACCCACGCTTCTCACCTACGGTCAACACTAACTAATCTCTCGACACGTCGATGCTAGACTCGAACTTAATGACGGAGATCTCTCAACCACCCCACCATCAACTACGAAGGATATTTCACTACAAAAGCACACAATAGCAAAACCCATCCACATATATCAATTACCCAACAACAAACCAATCTCTCGATCACTTTGTTGTCAAACTCATATTTAATATAAATCTGCTCTCGCATATCTTTATAATCAAATATAAGCATACAATCAACCTACACTATTCTTTCGAACACCATGCATGAAGATCATGAAATAACCAATTTATACGGATAGGAAAATCACAAATCATCAATTCACTAATCGCAATTCAAGACAAGAACGATTAAACATATATTTCTCAACAAATCATAATTTATCTCATAGTAGAAATTCATCCAATCCCAATTACATAGACATAATCAAAACGAGAAAAACTTACAAACTATTCCTTGATAAATTCGTCTTTCCAATATCCGGAATCTTACAATCCAATTGTTAATCCAAGCACAAAATAATTAAAAGGAAAAGAAAAGGAAAAGATTGGAAAAAGAAAGCGAAAGGAATCGCGTGCGTGAGAGAAAATAAGAATGAGGCTAGGGTTTCGCGTGTTTAACTAATATATATAACGTCGAAAAAAGCAGCAGCGGCCGGACGCGTCCACGGCACGGACGAGAAGCTCTGAGAGAAAAGCCACAGCACCCCAAATACCGGACGGAGCTCGGCGCGGACAGCGCCAAGCTTCTGAGCCACGTCCGGCACATACCGGCAAATGTCGCACCGGATGGGAGAGGGTGATGCGGGATGGTAGCTGAGATGATGTCGCCGACGGGATGGGCTGGATACCCCAACGCCGGACGACGCGAGGCCGGCGCTGCGCTGTGGCAACGTCAGCATCTTCCGAGGGGGCAAGGCCACGTGCTTGCTTGCTATGCATTCGCGACAGCGAAACGAGCGCGGGATATGGCGCTGGCGCAACGCGCGCGAGGTGGAGGAACGCTGGCTGGGGCTGAAGAAGGAGGCCAAACGCACGCTAGGAAAGAGGCCAAACGCACGCTGGGCTGACGAAGCGCGCGCTTGGGCGTGTGCAGCGTCGGACGGCGCGTGCAACGCCGACGGCGCGCAACGCCGGACTCGTGTGCGCGTGCTTGCGTCGCGACTTCACGGTTTTGCTCCGTTCTCTCTCGTCCGAACTCCGAATTGAGATCCGTTTGCGCCTACGGACTCCTATCGACATGATCTTCAATATAGAATAGATCTTGGTAGATAAAGATCATCCTATTTAATATCATTTTTCTGTAAAACATCGAAACAAACCAAATATGTTCAATTCGATCAATACGAATCAAACCAACGACATAAATAGAACAAACTAATGAAAACGGCATGCATAAACATATGAATAATAAGCACAAAATCATACTAAACATCCGCCTTTGAAGATCTCAAGAGCTACCTCGCCAAACTCCCCACTCTATCCGTCCGAAGAGGAGAGGTCCTTTTCTCTACCTGCCGTCTGACGGCCATAAGTGCGATCTTGAGTACGAGAGGAAGGACGTCGACTCCGGTGTATTTCATCGGCCGGGCACTAAAAGGCCCGTAAGCGAGTATCGACCCTTGGAAGCTTGCCTTAGCATTGTAAACGCCGCGAGGAGACTACGTCCATACTTCCATGCACATCCCATACAAGTCCTCACCGACTACCCACTTGGCAAGTATTGTGAGCCAAGCTCTCGTGGAGAATCGCGAAATGGGCAATCGAACCGGGCGAGCACGACATATCCTACGCCCGCCAGCCATCAAAGGTCGAGCCCAGCGGATTTCTGCCGAGGCTAACCGTCGAGAAACCGCCCACCGAGTCCGTGTCGAGACGATGCCGGCCGAACCAATGGATGAAATACCAAAGGAAAGGTGGCAACTCGTTGTGGGGCTTCAAAAAAAGCAGGTGAGGGCGGAATCTTACTCCTAAGCCCGGACGGCCGAGATCACCTACTCACCCGGTTCACATTCAAAATCGAACAACAGTAGAGTATGAAGCCTCGATCGCAGGACTTCGCCTAGCTCAAAATCTCCAAATACGAGCCGTGCGAGTTCACAACGATTCTCGGTCGTAGTAAGCCAAATGTTGAAATCTGAGCAAAAGCAACAGGATGAAGAAATACCTTGAAAAAGTAAAAAGCCCGCAACGGATTTTCTCATACTTTGAGATAGTTCGCATCGAGGGAGCAAAGCAGTGAGGTGACATCTTAAGTAAATTGGCCTCCTCGTCAACGAGCCCGCCAAGATGAAGTCAAAGCGAAGCATAGGCGATGTCGATGGCGGGCCGAGGTCAACGTAGTCTGGATGAAGAACCCATTGGATGACTCCCGTTCGAGAGTACGGAGAATGGCGAATCGCCCAAGACAATTTGGAAGCTAGGAGGATCTGATCAAATCTATGCGATATACAATTGAGCGGGGGTCCTATCTGAAAGTCATATCTCCGGCCTCTCTTAAGGTGCTTGGGTCCGAACCGAGCTGATTACGCTCATGAGAAGTGCACGAAGGATCATGCGGAAGTCACATCGGATCCCGAGCCTTGTCAAAAAGTCGTGAGATGGGGATACTATTGGCGATGATGTTCCGGACTCGATTGACCTTGTGAAAAGTGTCCAAGTGTCGACTCCACGGAACGCATCGAGGCTACCGAGACCGACCTCACCTCAATCTGAGCCCTTGGCCGTTTATGCAATGGGGATCGACATCGTGGGCCCTTTGTAAAGCACCGGGATAGCTCCAATTCCTAATTGTTGCAATTGACTACTTCACGAAGTGGGTGGAAGGCGAGCCTTTGGCAAAATCACAAGCAAGAACGCCTCAACTTCGTGCGGAAGAACATAGTGTGTCGACGGCATCCCTCATATCCTCCTTTCGGACAACGGAACACAATTCGCGATAAGACATTGAGAGGTGGTGTCAAGAGCTTCGGATCCAACAAAATTCACCTCGGTGGCCCATCCTCAAGCAAATGGTCGGACCAAGTCACGAACAGGACCATCGTGAAGGATCAAGACTCGCCTCGACCGAGCTAAGGGCCTTGGGTGGAAAATTTACCATGTGTCTTATGGTCATACCGAACAACACTGGGACCTCAAGCGGAGAAACGCCTACGTTTGGTGTATGGAATCAAGCGGTGATCCCGCAGAAATGGAGTACCGAGTCCTCGTGCCATTGACTTCTCCGCCAAGCAAATGAGGAAAATCTACGAGCTGATCCGGATCTACTCGAAGAAAAGAGACCTCGCCTACATCAGGAAGCTCGGTATAAGCAACAAGTAGCTCGGTATTACAACCGGTGTGTTAAACCCGACAATTCCAGTGGGCGACCTCACTCGAAATAATGAAGTCGACAAAGCCGTGCTGCTCGGCAAAAGTCGGAAGCCACATGGGAAGGACCTTACAAGGTCGACGAAGTCCTCGGCAAAGGGCCTATAAGCTCGCCCAATTGTCAGGTGAGCAATTACCCAACGCATGGCACATCATTCATCGAAGAGATATTATGCATAAGTGTCAAAGGTCGAGTCTTGTTGGTCGTGTTTTCGAGTCTGCTTAATCGAGTCAGAGTCTTACTTTGTTACGTCGTCTTTTATCAATAAAATTTTATTTTTTGTGCATGTATTATTTGTCACTAATGCATAATTAATCTTCAATATTATTCTATACACTCTACGGAGGACAAATTCCCTCGACGGAGGTCAGATTACCTTCGTTTCATACGAGGATGAATTTAAACGCGCGTGAAGGGACCACCCTCCCGATGACCTCGGCAAAAAGCAGAACCATTCCTACATACGAGATCAGACTAATGTCGCTTATCTCAAGACGGTTCTCTCTATGTAGGCAGTAAAGGGACCACCCTCCCGATGACCTCGGCAAAAACATGAACCATTCCTACATACGAGATCGGACTACCGCCGCTTATCTCAAGACGGTCTCTCTATGTAGACGACGTAAGGGACCACCCATCTCGATGACCTCAAAAAGCAGAACCATTCCTACATACGAGATCGACTACCGTCGCTTATCTCAAGACGGTTCTCTATGTAGGCAGTAAAGGGACCACCCTCCCGATGACCTCGGCAAAAGCAGAACCATTCCTACATACGAGATCGGACTACCGTCGCTTATCTCAAGACGGTTCTCTATGTAGGCGAGCAAGGGACCACCCTCCCGATGACCTCAAAGAAAACAGAACCATTCCTACATACGAGATCGATTACCTTCGTTTATTTCAAGACGGTTCTCTCTATGTATGGCGTAAGTAAAGGGACCACCCTCCCGATGACCTCGCAAAAACAGAACCATTCCTACATACGAGATCGATTACCTTCGTTTATTTCAAGGCGGTTCTTTCTATGTAGACGAAATAAGGGACCACCCTCCCGACCTCGGCAAAAAATCATTAATTCAAGACTAACTCTACAAGGACTAACTACCTTTCTACGAGCGGATTCCTTCAAGACTTCATATATTACTTTAGTTCAATATAAAGTCAATCTGAAGCAAATACATCTTTTTATTTCAAAATAAGTTATGCAGATTACATATTACGAGGCGGAGGAGACCGGAAAAACCGAGCCAATCCACAGAAAATCGCGATTCAACACTCATCTATACTAATCCTACCTCACCTCGTCCTCGATCTACACTATGGGCTCGCTAGCTCGACCTCGGCCACTCGATGGCGCCGGCTTCGCCCCTTGAGGATCCACGTCGTTCGAGGGCCATAGCACTCTCTTGAGCTATCCATGCCGGATCGTCAAAATTCGGATCATTTATTATAGGCAGAAGCTCCGTGAGAAGAAGAGGCCTCTGCATCCCGTCGAAGCAGTTCATGTTTGTGGTTGTCGGCAATGACGATCTTGTATATACCTCCGAGCCTTTTAATTCAACAGATCGCTCCGTGACTTGCCGGAGGTCCGACCATATTCACGCGAGACGTCGCGCACAACGGGCGCGGCCTCGACAACCTTGGCTTCAACTTCCGAGATAGTCATCCCACCATTTCGATGGATGGTCTCCTCGTACTGCATGCATGCTCCTCGCCTATTAATTTAGCCTTCTCCTTGGTGACCTCGAGCGACTTCTCCAATACAAAAGACGAGCACGAGCTCGTCATGCTCTCTGGGTAGCTCTATGCTTAATAACAGACTCGCGCGCACATGGCCCAATTGTCCCTTTATATGGAGTGAGTTCGACCTCTTTTAATTCAGAGCCGCGATAAGTCTTCAATTCGATTCAACGAGGAGAAGCATCAAGCATTTTGATAAGCGAATAAAAGATAAGTGTCTTCACATAAACTTGTGATTTTATTAATATGCCTCAGGCGAAACCAATGAACATTTACATTTGAAAAAAAAAAAAGGGGATCAATGACCCTCCAAGCTTGGCCTGCCCACCTCGGCCGCCCGAGTTCGAAAGCCTCGGCCTCTTCCGCCTAACTCGCTTAGTTCGGCTTCGCCTCCTCAGAGGCGCCGAGCCTCGTCGCCTGAAACCTCCAATGCTACCTCCCGACCCCTTTACAAGATCAACCATTAGGCGTCGGTCGGGGATCTCGGTCCACAGGCGGCGCGAAGCAGACTCGCGGTCGTGAGAATCAAGATGAAGTCGGGGTCCGCAGACGGAAGCTCCTTCAGGCGCGAGACAAGGACATCAAATAAGCCCATTGTTTTACATGTTTTGTTCTGCTTTTCCTTGTTTGTTTTCGACGTCTTGATTCAATTGTTGGTTATATTTTAATATCTTTTATTGGAATCATGTTCGTTTGTGTTTTGTGCGAGGTAGGATTGCGTTGAGCTTTTGTTGCCCAAGAGCGCACCTAGCGCCGGACTCGGCGTGGCCGTGTTGGGTGTCTGCGCGTCGCCCGCTCGAAGAAAGACGCGTCGGGCGCTGCGTTTGCGTCGGCGGGCACGCCTCGAGCGCTCGCGTCGAGCGTCTCGACTCCGTCCCGCTGGACGTCCTTTGCACGTTCGTCCGGCGCGCCTGCGTCCGTATTTGAGCTGAAATCAAGACCCGCGTCCGGCGCTCGTCTGCGTCCGGCACTGGGTTGCATGCACAAGATTGATCCGAGGCTTAGCGTCCCCTCGCCGATCGAGTCTGGCGCTGGGTTCCCTTTGTTAGCAAATGCACGCGTCCGGCGCTGGGATCGCGTCCGGCGCTGCGCGTTATTTTGGGCCGATATATATACGTTTTTTCTAACGCTGAAAACCGACCTTTCATTATTTCTTTTTTCCGTCTTTTGTGTTTTTGGCGAGAGCAGAGATATCTTCATCATTTATTTTATTTCCATTGCTTTTCCTTCTCCTTTCTTTTGATCGATTCAAGAATATTGTACGGATATTGGATTCGTGCTAGAAGTTTGCTTATCAATTTCATCGTTCGTTTTGTTCGTAAGTTTCTTCTATCGCTTTGCTCTATCTTCTCGGATTTGATTGTTTTTAATTCCTATGTTGGTTATGATTAGTATTGATATTCTTCTAAGTAATTTTGTCTTCCGATTTATCTTTTTCATTCATGTCTGGGTTTACAATTTCGATTACATGTTCTTCAATTTAGGGTTTAATTCTTGCTTAGTCAATTTATACGCTTTGTCAATTTTCGCCTAGTTAATTCGTTTTCATTCTTTAATTTTTCTTGCCTAGGTAATCTATCAACCCTTTTGAGATTAGAGTGTTTAGAATTTAATTGTTTTGTGTGACAACTTAGTAGCATACATTAAGTTTTCCTTGAGAGACGACTAGGTTAGCTTTCCTATTACAACACCTCATTCGATTGTGAGTCAATTAAGAGTATACTTTAGTTGAAACAAATTTTGGCGCGTTCTCGGGAAAACTTTAGCGTATTGTTTGTGTTGTTTGTTTTCGTGTTTCTTTTTTCTTTTTTTCTCCCCAGTGCGTGTAATTTTGTTTTTGTTGTTGGTGTCTGTTAATGCAGGGTTACCAACAGTACGAGTATGGTCAGACAGGCCGGGGGGAGGAAAGTTCGTCGTATTGGGCAAATTCTTCTTGCGAAGAAGGAGCCCAATACGGCTATTCTGAGGAGTATCCGTCAGGCCAGGAGCAGCCAGCCTACAATCCATACTGGGACCAACCACCTCCACAGTACTATGAGGATCAAGCCTCCAATGCCTACTGGGAGCAACCATATCCTCCACCTCAAGACTATATTCTCAAGAAGAAGAGCCTCCACGGCCCGACTCGGGAAGGTGGGAACCGCAAAGATGATTATGGAGGTGTGATCCACATCACCACGGCCTCCACATCAACAAAGGGTACGACCATCAGAAGTATTTTACTCCACCACACCCATCACCACCTCGTAGGTATCCGTTGGACGCAATGGAAGCGAAGTGTTTCGGACTCACCACAAACGGTCGGATGTCGACGACACCAAAATCAAAGCGCTTGCAAGCAAAATTAGAAATGATGTCGAAAAGCTAGACGAGTTACTTCAACAAGATGCAATAGGGAGCCTCCAAGCTCACCCTATGAGGCTCGGCGACCACCGACCATCGAGTTCGCCTTTGATGATAGAGACGCGACTCTTGGCGCTTAGAGGAACAAATGGGACTGACATCGCTAAGTATTTTGAGTATCAACGGCAACTTGCAATGAGGGAACTTCCAAACCAATCCGGTCAGTCCAAAGTGGTCATCGTTCTAGTAAGTGACCCAATTATTGAGAATGGGGTGGGAGAGATATCGACGAGTTCTTTGCAGCGGAGGAGGTGGAAATTGATGAAGAATGGGTACGTGAGGATGAGGAGCAAAATCGAGCCACAAGGAAGTTGATACGAGTATGGCCGACGAGGAAGAGTGGGTGTGCATGGTTGCAAACATGCCAAAGCCCACTCGGGAAGTTGATTGCACTACCTCAACAATTGGAGTACGGATCCCGAGAGGAGGACAAATCGAGGACAAAGGTTGAGGTAACATCAATTATTTGTCAACATCCTAATTCACCAAATCATCGTACTTTGGGAATTGAAATTATTTATTTTATTTTGGAGAATAGGATGTTCGACTTGAGCTTAAATTGTGCATTACTTGTTTTCTTTATCGTCCTCTATGCTTATATGGTTCATAATCGATGCTTTGACCGAGATGGTATTCCTGCAGGTGAAGGACCATGGATAGTCCGTTGTTGTGCCGTTTACGTCGTGCTCACGACGTTAAACCGAGTGCTCCGTGGGGGCAACCCACGCTTTGGCTTTGTTTTCTTTTCTTTCTTTTCGTTTGGTTTTCGTTGTTCTTTGATCATTTGTTGTTGAGTTTGTTTTGCTCGGATCCGAAAGTCGCCGTGACGAGATGAAGCCATGATGCTCCAACTCTACATCGCATTAAATCGATTATCGGGAAGTATCATCCTATGGTTTTTTTGAGCTTTTAATGTTTTGAGCACCGGGACGATGCTCGATTTAAAATGTGGGGATGTTTACTCGGTTTTGATGCGTGATGTATTGTTTTATTGCTTAATGACGTGCCCTTATGCTTATTTTGATTGTTTGGACGTAAGCTTTGTCTATGCGAGTAAGTTAGGATCTTGATTTGTGCAACTGAACTCTGTGGTATTGGTCATACTGATTTTGAATTTCCGAAACTTTTGGTGATATATGATTTGAGTATAATGTGAATTGACGAGACTGTGATTGATAGAAAATGAATAGGGGAAAATTGATGTGATTTGTCCGGCTAATGTTGGGGAGTGTTAACATTGTGGTTACCTATATACTGCTTCTATTAAAAAAAGTGTGAAAAAGAGTAGAAAAGAAGGAGAATGAAAACCCAATAAGTTGTTGAGATTGTTGAAATGGAGGATGGGATTATGTCCTCTTCTCGTGAATTGAGAAATGGACATGGGAAACCACGTTAGGAGACTCGAGTTCATCGAGAGTGCACCTTTCGAATATTATTCCAAAATCTGTTAAAACATTCTTTTTGCTTTATAAAAGAAACTTGTTGCTAAAGGTGACCACATTAGTTAGTTCACCCTCAACGGAGAGTCGGGTCCGAGCAAGAGATTACCTTTTTATTTATTGGAAGTCAATTGTCGTTCTTGATTTATTTCGCATTATCTTTGAATTCGTAAACACCAAGTGTGGGGGAAATGCAATAAGGTTTGATTGATTAGAATAAGGGTTAAGTTGCATGAGTTATCTTTCGACTCTTATTAGTATAGACTTTGCTTGAGGACAAGCAAATGGATAAGTGTGGGGGAGTTGTTTGGTATGATTTTGTGATGATTCTTGGTATTGTTTTACGTGTCATTTTCTATGGTTTGTCCTATTTATGTCGTTGGTTTGATTAATGTTTATTGATTCGGACTTACTGCTCGTCTCGATGTTTTGTAGGAAAACGGCAGAAAATAGGATGAATGGGATCTGCCAAGGATCAGATATAATTGAAGAGCAACTCGACAGGAGTTCATAGGCGAAAGCGGATCGAATCGGAGTTCGACGAAGGAGAACGGGTCGAACGACCAAAGTCGCGACGGCACCCGTCAGACGCCACGCAGCGCCGCGCCACGCCCGCCCGCCGCCCGCCGCGCCAGCGCAAGGCCGGAGCGAGCGCGTTCGCTAATTTCCTCCGGCCACGGCTAACCGGCGCCACCTTCCGCGCCCACCTTCAGCGGCGCCTCGCCGCCGCCCTCTCGTGTGCAGTCCGTCCGACGCTCCATCTTCCAGCGCCGCTCCAGCTCGCCATGCACATGCAACAGCTGCGTTCCTCGCCTGGCCCCACCGTGACAGCGCCATGTCCACCCGTAGCAGCATCTCCGGCGCCGCTCAGCCATTATCCGTCCGGCTGGGAACCCCAGCCGCTTCATCCAGCTCGCCAGACGCTTCTGGCCTCCCTGTCAGCGGCGCCCGTCCTGGCGCTGACCTCCAAAGACGCTGCGTTTACCAGCTGCTGCTTCGCCGCCAACGCTGTTTCGCCCACACGCCGCCGCCTCCTCGCCCATGCACGCCTAACAAAGGCTGGCCTCACCGGCCATCTCATCTGTAATCTCGCTCGTCCCGCTGGCTCCATCCGGCCTGGGCAGGAGTCTGTTTTCCGTGAAGTCTTGAGTCCGGCCAGATCTCCGTCCCGCACTGCGACGCCTTCCGTAAACTTGTTGCGTCCGCGACGATCGAGTCCGTACTGGTTTCATTTATTATATATATCGCGTTAGGTCATCACCGCAGTCCGCAGATTCGATTCTCAATTTTGGTTCTTCTCCGGTCAGCAGCCATGGTCGCTTCCTTTCGCTTTTCTTCCGGAATTCTTCGACAATGAGTTAGATTCATAGTTTAATTCTTGCTTTCGAGTTTATTGAATGATTTCAGTAATCAAGTTATATTCTTGGGATTTATCGTTCTTGTGGAATCAACTTTATAGTTCATTGTTTATGCTTTGGATTACTGCTTTATCGATTCAATTCATAGTGATGATGAATTAGATTTCCATGTTCCGTTGATTTATATTACGTAATGATTTCGCTTTCGCTTATTTGCAAGTAGATTTAGATTGTGGATTGACAAACCCTATGAATAATATGATTGCATATGCTTTTGTTTATCGCTGATTTATCGCTTTCGTAGTTCAACTAGGGATCGACAACCCCGGTTTAGATTTATCGCTTTATTAGTTTAGCTCGGATTGACAACCCCGGCTTAGATCATTGTTTGATTCTCGTATTTCTATTCTCGCATGTTCAACCCTTGTTGGCATTAGAATGTTTAGGTTTTAATCGCTCGTATGACATGAACAATCGCCTGTTAAGTTTTCTTGAGAGACTACTCCGTACCTCAAAGATCGGAGGAATGCGTGAAAAGATAGATGTTGGCAAGACGCAGCAGCCCAAGAAGCTGAGGCAGCCCAAGCAGCAGGTGCAGGACCATCACATGCACCTACGGGTGATATGATCATCTACGATACCACCGTACCATCAGATGAAGACCGTGACCAGCAGGCAGATGCAGGAGGGGATACAGAGCCCCTTATGAGCGACACTGATCCTAATCACCATAGCTCCTTCCCAAAGAATATGCATCGGGCCAAGGGTATAGTTCTTTTCGTGAGGAGTTTGGTCGGTTTAGGAGTGAATTAGTCACATCGACGTAGTTCCGCCAAGACATAACTTCTCGGTTTGATCAAGAAAATCAACGCCTCGATGCATGTAATCAATCGTGGCACGAGTAGAACCAGCTATTGGAACACGATAACCAGCAGATGATTGAGCGTAATCGGCGCATGGCCGCCTGAAGCCCAAGTGGAACGCATGGACTACCTTACATGGCGCCTCCTCCACCATCGTTTTCCCGACCAATAGTGATTCTTCACTATTGGAGCGTTTGTTTTTCCTTTTGTTTGTGTTTCGCCTCGCTTTCCTTGTTTCGTTGTTTTGCTTCTCTCTGCTTTCGCTTTTGTAGGTCTTGTCTTTTGTTGTTCCCCGTTGCCCGCTCATCGCCTTGAAGTCTCCTCCGCCTTTCTCTATTATTTTATCCGCAATGGGTCCTCGCTCTTTTAAGTGGGGGTTTCTATCTGTTGGTTTGTTTTGTTTGTTTTCGCCGTTTCGTCTTTGTTGTGTTTTGTCGTTTCTTAACTTTTCTTTCGATTAGAGACGATTTTATCTTTTCAAATCAATGGTGTATGAAGAATTATGCCTTAAGTGAATTAATTGCGTTTGATCCGAATTTCTTTGCATCTTGGTATATGGTTTTTAGTTTAATGAAACTTAAGTGTCAATTGAAGCGTGGGACATAATTAGAAAGTCGAGTTTAGACAAGGTGTGTGATCGGATGTCATATGCTTCAGTAAATGGAACCCGTCTCTTGTATGATCTTTCAAGAAAAAGTGGACAATTTAAAAAAAAAAAAATAGAAGAAAAGAAAAGAAAATATGTCATTATTGTGAAATAAGTGGGCTTAAAATTGAATAAGGGCTCTACCCTCTTGCTTGTGTTGTCTCTCGAATGGAGACTCTTTGCTATGGGTATAGATATCTACGTTAGATACTCGAGTGTACAACTCAAGGTTCCACCTAACGATTATCGCCCTATAATCGGTTTTAAGTTACACAAGTTCTTATTTGTTGTTGTCATTTGAGATATCTTACATGAAAGGGAACCATATAAGTTGTATATTGATGTCCGAAATCATGTTGAGTCGAAGCACGCCTATTCTATGATAAGTCACATGTTGGATTGATAAACGAGGATCATTGTATTGAGAGCTATATTATTGAGACGCATTGAAGGGATGTGAATATGTGATTGATTCTAGTTGAAGTATTGATTCTATGTGTACCATTCCTTTCAAGAAACTAAAATTTGCTCGAGGACAAGCAAAGAGTTAAGTGTGGGGTGTTGTTTTGCATGTTTTGTTCTGCTTTTCCTTGTTTGTTTTCGACGCCTCGATTCAATTGTTGGTTATATTTGAATATCTTTTATCGAATCATGTTCGCTTGTGTTTTGTGCGGTAGGATTGCGTTGAGCTTTTGTTGCCCGAAGAGCGCACCCAAGCGCCGGACTCGGCGTAGCCGGCGCTGGGTGCGCAGCTGCGTCGCCCGCTTCGAAAGAAAGACGCGCGTCCGGTGCTTCGTTTGCGTCCGCGCTGGCACGCCAGAGCGCTCGCGTCCGGCGCCTCAACTCCGTCCGCGCTGACGCCTTTGCACGTTGTCCCGAAAGCGCCCGCCCGGTGCTTTGTTTGCGCCCCGCCGTGAGTAAATCAAGACTTCGCCCGCGCGCGTCTGCGTCCCGCTGGGTTGTATGCACAAGATTGATCCGAGCTTACAAGGCCCGGCGCCGATCGAGTCCGCGCTGGTTCCTTTGTTAGCAACGACGCGTCCGCTATTGGGATCGCGTCCGGCGCGGCTGCGCATTATTTGGGCCGATATATATCGTTTTTCTAACAAAACCGACCTTTCATTATTTCTTTTTTCCGTCTTTTGTGTTTTTGGCGAGAGCAGAGAGATCTTCATCATTTATTTTATTTCCATTGCTTTTCCTTCTCCTTTCTTTTGATCGATTCAAGAATATTGTACGGATATTGGATTCGTGCTAGAAGTTTGCTTATCAATTTCATCGTTCGTTTTGTTCGTAAGTTTCTTCTATCGCTTTGCTCTATCTTCTCGGATTTGATTGTTTTTAATTCCTATGTTGGTTATGATTAGTATTGATATTCGTCTAAGTAATTTTGTCTTCCGATTTATCTTTTTCATTCATGTCTAGGGTTTACAATTTCGATTACAAGTTCTTCAATTTAGGTTTAATTCTCGCCTAGTCAATTTATCCGCTTTGTCAATTTTCGCCTAGTTAATTCGTTTTTCATTCTTTAATTTTTCTTGCCTAGGTAATCTATCAACCCCTTTTGAGATTAGAGTGTTTAGGAATTTAATTGTTTTTGTGTGGCAACTTAGTAACGCCCTATTAAGTTTTCCTTGAGAGACGACTAGGGTTAGCTTTCCCTATTACAACACCTCATTCGATTGTGAGTCAATTAAGAGTATACTTTTAGTTGAAACACCCGCCTCAGACATCATCCTCTATCTCCTCATACCCATACTGATTTATCCACTGGTAGTCCTCGGCGACTTCTTCGACAGATCCGAGACGACGCGCTTATTAAGGACCTCACCGATCACCAACCATCCCGAAGCCCCTGCACAGAATAGCCCTCCGCAATGCCCAAGAATCTCCCTGCGAGCTCGCCACTCGGCCTCCCGACGCCGAGCCTCATCCAACTCAGCCTTTATTAAGGCGACTTGACCTCTGCGGCTTCCGCCGCCTAGCCCTTGCCGCCCATCGCATCGCCGCCGCCGCCGCCCGCCGCCGCCGCCGCCCGACACCACCGTATCCGCCGCCTGCATTTGACGAGGTCCGGATCTTTGCCTCGGCCTCGCTAATCTCTTGGATGAGAGTCTTCCTCCTCCATTCCTCGAGCATCTTGGGCCACCCGTCAACCGGGTTAACGGCCCTTTCAAGAAGTCCGCTATGAAACCGGACATCCGGGCCATCCGGCAGACATCTTCGCCACCTCGCCGACACGACCTCAACCCCTATACGTAATCGCATCAGTCGAAGAATACATTATTTATATAACTTCACAAGGAAGAAGGATAAGTACGCTACCTCGGAAAGGTAGGGGAGCTCACGAGAGCCAACGACGACACATTCGGTCGACAAAGAATCGCGGCCTCGGGATAGACGCTTAACCTCTTAAAGCGCTAAGAGGTGCGGCTCAAGACTTCAAGCCTCCTCGCCGCTGTGCATATCCCGACATCCTTCAACGCCGGTGGAGGGAGCTCGACATCCTTCAAAATCGAGGAGGGGAGCTCGGCACCGGCACTCGACTCCTTCCACTTCTTCTTCTTATCCCTGATCAAGTTCACTGCAAAAAATAAAAAGGTCAGACATACACACACGGAAAATCATGCAACAAAAGACAAAAGAGAAGGAGGGGCCTCACCCTTCACCGACTCCACCTCGGTGGTAGGATCATAAGGGCTAAGCCCCGCAGCTGCAAGCTCGGCCTCGGTAAAGGCCTCATCCACGAGACCTACTTTGTCCAAAGGCCTCCCAGCCACCATCAATCTCATCAACCACCACATCGGCGATCTTCTCCGATCGCCATGTAAACTCAGAGATCCATCGAACCGACAAAAGAAAACTTCTTCGCCAGCTCGAGATCTTCGACTTTATCTTCGCTTTGATTTACGACGGTGATAAATAATACCACCCGAACCACCCTTCGCTTGTAAAAACGAGAACAAGCCCCAAAGTGAAAGGAAAATTATGCCGATAGCATAGACACCCAGCCCACCAAATGCCGGAAAGAATTTGGCGTAAGTTCATAGTGATATGCCGAACATCCGTGAAGTTCGACATATACGAGGATAGGAATACGAAGACCAGCCCGAGGTCGCCTTTCACACGATGATAAACCCTTCCGGAGGCACAAGCCCTATGCTCCGGACGGGGCAACATAAATTATATCGTAAATATGGTATTGGGAGACAATCTCCTTTACATCGGAGGTTGTTAAGATGGAAGAAAAGAAGACACTTTACCAAAATCCCGAAAGGGAAGACGCAAAACCGCTCGCGAATCCGACGCGCAAGATGCATACAATACGAAGTTCAAGATTTAGAAGAAGAAGCCATAACTTATTTTTTTTTTTTTTTCGAGGATGATGGTGATGAACTCGGGGACAACAATGGCGGCGGTTATCGCTTTTCTCGTAAGTTTGAAAGTCTAAAATTTTGAATAGCAAAAGTGATATGAGAAATGGCGATCAAGGAAGATATTCCCCATTATACGCTTTATCGGGAATCCAACCGCCGCCGATTAAATGCGCATTAAATGCGTATCCCGTGTCCCGTACTCAACGACGGAAAAATTCCGTGTTTCGCCTCGCTAACGCCTCGTCGGTGACGCCAACAGAAGACCCCGCTTAACGCCCGTCGAGAGGCCACCAGAGAGACCGCTAACGCCTCAACAGCGGTGAAGCAGACAGCAGACCTAGGTTAAACGCCCGTAGGTAAGTCGGGCCGAGGACCTCGCTTAACGCCTCATCGGGAGAGGCCACTGGAAGACCTCTGCTTAACGCCCGTCGGTGACGCCAGACGAAGACCTCGCTTAACGCCCGCCGAGAGGCCACCGAAGACCTCGCTTAACGCCCGCCAGTGAAGTCACCGAGACCTCGGCTAACGCCGTCGGGTGAAGCCGAACGAAAACCTCGATTTAACGCCTCGGCAAGAGATAGTAACATACAAGACAACCTCGGCAGATGCCTCGCAAACGTGGCATATGACTTTAAACATCGACACATACCAAGTCGATCGTCGCACACCGCCCCGGCATAAACAACTCAAAACCAATACGACTCGCTCGTCTTTTTTTTTGGGGGTTGTGATAGGATATGGCCCAACTACTGTGCCCAAGCATCGTGCCCAATACGGTAAAGGCGTCGTCAAGCTCACCGACAAGTTCGCCCAAGAAGACCCCTAAACCCGGTGGGAACGCGAAGGCTCGGCCATATCTAAATGAATCCTAGTTCGAGAAGGGATAGGATTAAGATCCTATCCTAGATCTCGAATCCTATTTAAAGAAGACCTCGGATTTAAGATCTAGGTCTAAATAATTGTGTATAAACAGAGGTTAGATTAGATTTAAATAGATCATTCACACTCTTTGTAATCGCTTTACACATTCAATACACGAATACTCTCTCTCCCCGTGGACGTAGATCTTATTCATAAATCGAACCACGTAAATCCTTGGTGTTCAAGCATTTATTTCCTTTACGAAATTAAGATCGATCAAAAACCATGAACAAGAAGATTAACTTTCTCAAGGCACTCTTTAGTTCTCCAAAGTTTTCTTTTAAACAAAAAATCCTTAAGACTCTGTTTGTTTGATACGAAAGTAAAGTTAGTAAAGTTAATTAAGAATGTGATTTCTAGGAAAATGATTTTAAGAAAATGAATCATAATAGATTTTTATCACCTGTTTGGAAAATACTAATAAAGTTGTTAGGATTTTAAATAATAATAATAATAATAATAATAATAATAATAATAATAATAATAATAATAATAATTCATAGTTCTAAAATTAATATTTTCTAAAATAAATTTTTAATTGAGAAAATAATAATGATACAAAGTAAGATTCACAGTTCTTAAAAATTAACTAATACTTTCTTAATGTAAGTTATTAGTTGAATAAATAATAATAATAAAATATAAACTATGGTTTGTATTTCGATAAAAAATAAAAAAATATTAAATATGTTAGTAGTGTAAGAATTCTAAGACTGCAGAAAAAGAATACATAAGATTTATTGAGAATAAGAATCATAGAGTATTACACTATTTTTCTTGTTTTCAATATTTTTTTACTTTTCTTATCTTTTAAAAATATAACCAAATGCAGAAATTTAAAATTTTGAAATCAGATTACTTTTTCAAGATAGAATCCTTGACAAACAAACGCCTTTAAGTCATTCTTTTTCTTGAAGTGAAGCACTTTTTATTGCATATGTTCAATTTTTTTTCCACTTGAATTATTTCTATAATATTCATATATATGACTTTAATGTACAACAACACTGAAATCCACACCAACCTCTAGAATCGAACAGCTATGAATAACTTCCAGCAGTGCAAAAAGTCTTCATACAGTTTCAAGATAATAGAGAAAGTGGAGAGAGATTGTGCTGCATGTATTCAATCCATCGCTATAGAGCAATATAAATTTTTATTTTATTAGAATTTAAAATTCAAACCTATAGGAATATAATAGTACATCTATTTTATTTTTATTAATTTATTAAAAGAGTGACTGTAGCAGAAAAAATGGAAGCTATATTTAGAATCACTATAGCCTCAATTTTAAAAATTAATAGAGATAATAATAAATGTACTATTTTATCTCAATAACGCTTAATTTTAAATTTTATATATTCACGTGTTTCATGAATTATAACAGAGGATTAGACATGATTGCAGAAATTAAAAAAGCATCAAGCTAGTTAAGTAGAAGTCTTAATATCAAGAAAAAGGAGGGGTCGGAATTTTCCTAAATAGATAATTTTCTTTTTCCCAGAAATTCAAAAAATGAAGTCCTTTTCATTTTATCATTGATGAGCTAAGCATTTTGTTAAGTGAAAAAACATATTTTTTCCATATTTCTTGCATCAATGCATTGCTTTAACAACAATTGAATATCACCTTTAAAATAAAATGACGGTACTATGTGAAGATATGCAGGAGGACTACATCATAAATCTTAATTAGAATGAGGTCTTTATGTGTGTGGTTCTCATACAAAATTTCAGTTACATTGTGATTCTCATGCGTTCTCTATTAAAGACGTCCTTATATAAGACTTTGTCTAAATTAAATAGTTGAACATTATGATTTCATCCATGGTTGGATTTAAGGGATGTTTGAGGGAGCTTTAGCACCCCCAACAAATTTCTTTGATTTTATATGTATCAACATATACTTTTTAGTAATTAAAAAAATGTGATAAAATATATTTTGTGTTTTTAACTTTTACAACATTTTGAAAAATATCCTCACCTTAAGTTCATATATTTAAATGTCCCCAATTTTGACCAGATTTTGAAAAATATCCGATATAATAGAAAAATATCTCCAACTAAAATGTATATATATTTAATAATTTAAATGTCCCAAATTTTGACGAGATTTTAAAAAATATTCCGATATAGAGATTTCAACAACGGAACTGAGTCATCTCGCTTGGAATATAACTTAAATGATGTGGAATTTTTCACATCACTAAAAATAACATCATTTCACATGGCTAAATATGACAAACAATGTCATTTATATATATTTAATTTAGTCATGTAAAACGATGTCGTTTTTAGTATTGAGGTAGTGAAAAAAATTCATCTCATTTAAAAGTTATAACCCACGCTAGAACTCAGCAAGCAGATTTAGTATTCTATCGTTGTAATGTCTGTATTGAGAGTTTTTTTAAAATCTCATTAAAATTAAGAATATTTAAATATATAAACTTAGGTCGAAAGACGTTTCTCAAAATATAGCAAAAGCTTGAGAGTTCTCAATATATTAATTTTAAGTTAGGATATTTTTAAAATATTGAAGACACAGACAGACTGTAATCATCTTGAAACGAAATTTGAAAAATCAAGAACTTAACAAAAAATAATATAATAACTGATTGGACCTGGAAATAAATTTTTTATCAAATCCAAAATTTCCGTCGACCGCTGCACTTGCTTTGACTCGAGCTAGGGCTTTTCACGTCGTCACTGGAAAACCACTCTCAAATTCCGATCACGCGAAATGTTCAGTGCAATGCGTCCCAATCTGAAATCGACCCGCCGGCGCTTATCAACGTCGCTTAAACGCCGCCACATCGAGGACGAAGGCGACTGGCTTTACTCCTCCGAATGGTGGATAGGCGACTCTTCTTCCAGCCGCACCGTTTTCAGAGAAAACTCCCGCCATGGAAACGGTGTCGTATCTGTTCAATCTCACCCTTGCTCCAAACCAGTACGTCTTTACGCATTTATATGTACACGTTTGTATGTGTATATATCTGTTGAGCTATACATCCATTAACAAATAGCATTGATGCAGGACAGATTTCACTGGGAAGAACTGAGAAATGGCTTGATCAGAGGCGCCGTGAGATATTTCCAGGTTCAAAAATGGCGGAAAGTTCAGAGTTTGTGGCTATGAATGGAGAACGCTCCACTTCAATGACTTCACTCATGAAAGCACCGTTAAAGTTTTGGTTGCGCGAAGCGAAGAAGGAGATAAAGCTGGCTCTGAGTGCGTTATGCAGCAGCCACGTTGCCTGGCTGTACCATGTAAACTCCGCCATAACTTTTCCTTTCTCAACTTAAGCAAGTTCAAAGTTTTGTTTCTATTTGAATTTTTTGTGTCCTACTTAGTTTTACTTTGCTAGATCACTAATGACGGTGTCAATAATCGTATATTGAGCTCAATTTGCAACGAAGAGTCTGGAAAGGAAGTATGGATTGAAAAGAGTAGATTCAGAAAAGAATTGCACGTTCATAATCATATTTCTATATCTTTCCCACGATACTATATGACAAAAACTTATGTGCATCCACCCCATTAGGGTTTATCAATTCCTAATTAGAGTTTATTAATAACCTATTTGGATTGATTAATCACAATTAGAATTTAATAAGGAAGGATGCACCATGCATCCGGATGTACCGGAATATGCCTCATAATATCTATAATACATCTCATTTTTGCCTATGGGAAAGCATGTGTCTCAGGTATGCGATGCGTACGTAAATGTTTTGTTATAGAGTGGTAGTGGTTTTGGTTACAGTGTTTCTGTACCGTGGGTGTATAATACATCTCTTGTTGTATGTCGAGGTTTGGGCAGACCTAAGGATAGTACGGACTGGAGTTTGATTTTGAACACTCTGATTTCGAGAGGTCTTGTAGTAGAGAAATTGGTTAATTTGCCATTTTCTTGTTCGCAGTATGTCAAAAGAGGTTTTACTCCGCTGGAGTGATCATTCATCAATATACAATCTGTTATTTCGATTCTTATGGGAAAGTCACATTTTGACATCTTTGGGAATTTTAACAAAAATATCAATATATCATGATATCGATCATTTATAATTTGATAATTGACACAATTCCGTTTTGGACTTTGATTTTCGGTACCCGTGACATACTGCCCGAATTTAACATGTGACGTGGAATTTATTTAATCCACATCAGCTCAAAGTCATTGTGTTTTGACTCAATTAAAAAAGTTTTGAGCAGCTTATTAAGCACATTAAAAAGCAGTTTGTATATTCTTTTGTAAAATTATCGATTGAATGTTGGACATCAAAAATATATTTAATAAGCACTACCCATCCCAAATCCAAATGGAGTACTGTAATAGCGACTGCTTCCTCCCTCTCATTACTCACTGCTATGATATGGCTGAAGATAGTAGCTTGACGGGCTCCTCTTCCGGCCCCAGTCCCCCAGAATCCGGACCTGACCCTTGCCCCATTTGCCTCGCCCCAACAACTCAAGAATCCTATTTGGATCAGTGTTTCCGTACTCCTCCATGCCGTTTCTCTTCTGCAATATTTTTCTTGTTTTAATTAAATTTTGATTTTGTTCTTATTTTCAGCTTTTCCGACTCAAATTTTACATTCTTGATGCATTTACTTTGTTATAGTGGTGTCTTGAGCTAAATTTCTTTCTTATATTCCCAGAGTTGATTTGCAATTAGTTCAGATTGTGCTCTTGAGATTGAATCCTCCGACTATTGCTGAGACTGTGAGTGGCGGAATTCGATCAAATTATCCCCTGTAATATATTTTAATCGGGTGAGGTGATGAAACATTTTGAAGTGCAATAACAAAAAAGGAAATTGGTTCCTTAAAAAGAAGAAGAGGGGAAAATGGAAAAGGAAAACACAAACAAATCAGAATCTTGTTTTAAAAAGTAAGCCATCATCTTATGCTAGTAGAAAATCTTAAAAGGACCTAGTGACTTTTTGGTGATATTGGATCTTTAATTCTTATGATGATGGAAAATAGTTATATGGAGTGAAATTCGGTAACTTTATATGTGATGCTTGGAAGCTACATATCTTGTAGTTTTTGCAAGACTTTGTCTGGGCCTTTAGTGTAAGCTGTCTTCATAAATATGCTGCTTTGGAATTTCATCTAGACTGAAGAGGATATATTGTGGTCTTCAATTATCCAATTATGTTTAAGCTAAAAAATTTCAGATAAATTTTGCCATCACTGCCTAGTAAAATGGATCAATATAGTTGCACGCGGGCAATCTTGTACATCTTCATCATTGATGTGTCCTTTGTGCAAGGTGAGCTCTATATTTTGGTTTTCATATACTAATTTGATATTAGTCTTAGTTGATAAAGGATTTTATAATTATTTTCTAAAATCACGTTAAATTTTCTTTAACAAATTTCGTCACCCTTGATACTTCGTTCATTTTTATGAAACCCATCATGACGAGATCTCATTCTTGTGCACATTCGTCACGATAAAATGTTTCCATATGATAACAAATTTCGTCGCCCTTGATTCTTTGTAAAGAACAATCCTTGTTGATGCAATTGTCTGCATGGAATGGTAAGGACATTTTAGCAAATTTTAATCGGGATATAGAGTAGCTAATGCTGTGTAGTAATAGTTTCTTAGGATTGTCAGTTTTAGTTACTTATCTGGCCGCCTCTTACACAATAGTTTTGCTTTTCCTTCTATCAACATTTTTGTCTAGGTTGGAGGGCTTGTCGAAGGTCTTGTGATGTCTACATCCTCTTTAGAGATGAATGAAAATATGTGCTAGTGTATGTATGTTTCTTAAGGTTCTCTTTAGTCGCAACACCAAAAAGGCAGAGATATGGCGACCAGAAAAGATAAGAGACGAACTGCCAAGTACATTTATTTGTTAACAGTTACCGGTGGCTAATTTATATCTGCTCTATTCCTCTTCTGGGCCGATTTTATCTTATATTAAATTCTTGTATATCTTACTTCAGAGAGAGAACTTCTCCATTATCTATGCATATGATGGAACTTTGTTTCAACGACAATATGTTGGCAAGAGTTTACGAAATAGGTATGGTGGAGTTGCTTTAGTTTGAGGCTATATCTATGAGTTCTTCGTCTTTACCTTTTCTTAGTTTCTCGACTGCAAATTATACAATTTAATCTTCTTCTTTTTTTTTGCGCTCATAGATATAGGCTGAAATGCTACTACACTGATCCAGGCTTTTCTTTTAATTTCTCTGCTGTTGAAATTGCTATGTTCAATCTGGTAAATTAGCTTTAATGAACACCAGGGTTGTGTGGTGGCAGATGATATTGCTGAAAATTTTGTGCTTCACTTTACTGGAAGTTTCACAATTATCTACAGCAAAATCATTTCCTGGCTGACTGGTTGAGAAGGGAAATTCAGGCTGTAATGCAGGTAGTCATGCTTATATTCTCTGTTGTTTCTTCTCCAATCATGATAACTGAATTAAGTATAATTCACCATTCCTATTGCACTTTATAAGGTGGTTCATTTTGAAAAATAATCTACCAGGACTATCGTGGTAAGTTTTAATATGTAAATTGTTTGTATGGTGGAAAAACTGACTCAATCGAAACCGTTACACGAATTACACCATAATTAATTATATACATCTGTGGATATAAATTATATACAGATAACAAATGAATGTGTCTAGATTTTCTTCTAATGCAGTCTAGTTTAGATCTTTTTGAAGAAGTTGTCACTCAAGAATGCAAAGATTCTTTCTTTATCAATACAAACCGGAACATTCAACAGTTCAGTGTTCATCTTCTATATGTTCGTTGTTTTCTTGTAGTTCTTCCAATGTCTTCCTTTTCATAATTGATAGGATACGGCCCAACTACTGGGCCCAAGATCGCGCCCAATACAAGTAAGCTCGACATCAAGCTCGGCCGGACAAGTTCGCCCAAGAAGACTCCTAAACCCGGTGGGAACTGAAGGCTCGGCCATATCTAAAAGAATCCTAATGGAGAAGACTTTGAATCCTAATGGGAGAAGACTTGAATCCTAATGGAGAAGACTTCAATCCTAATGGGAGAAGACTTGAATCGAGTCAAACTCATTATATTTGTGTATAAATAGAGGCTAGATTAGGCGAAATAGAAGATTCACACTCTTTGTAATCGCTTTACACATTCAATACACGAATACTCTCTCCCCGTGGACGTAGATCTTATTCATAGATCGAACCACGTAAATCCTTGGTGTTCTTCTCGCATTTATTTCCCTAACGAAATTAAGATCGATCACTCGCGCCGTCTGTGGGAAACAAAATTTTGTGTTTTCGATCAACCTTTGTTTACAGGGAATCAATCACGACGATGAACACCGAAGTCATACATCCAGTCGACGGCAACAACAACAAAGAACAACGGCGGCACGAGCTCGGCTTGGGAAGAGCCGGTCGAGAACTTCCTCTCGTAGTTCCAATACAACATGATCAATCACCGGCACAATCCACATGTGCAAACTCTTCCCGAGTTATCGATCGACAACGCCCGTCGGTGGTTCGACTATCTACCTCCGCAAAGATTGGATCTTACAGAGACTTAATGGAAGTCTTCCATGAAGGTTCTTCCAAAAGTCGAGTCCAAAACCACCTCGGCAGCCTCCTCACCGTGAGGCAAGGCCGAGGTGAATCCATCGGCGACTTCATGACTAGTTCATAAGGAGAGCCTAAAAGTCGAGTATGTGACGACCTCCTCATTATCTCGGCTTTCGAACGGCATCTTGTCGGGGCCCTATACAAGGAGATCGTTACACGAGCCCCGCATCGCGTCGGGCGTGGCGCGATAGCGGATCGGTTCGCCAAGGCGCACGGCGGACGGAAAGAGCGTGAAGGCGATGATCGAGGAACCGAGGCAAGAATCCGGTAGAAACCGAAGAGAAGAGACCTCGCCACATTAGAAGCTCGACGAGCAACAAGTAGCTTCGATATTATAACCAACATGTTAAATCCCGACAATTCCAAGTAGGCGACCTCATCTTTTGATTTATTTGCTTCGTGTGCTTGCATATTTCATTTGTCATTTATGCACGCTACCTCTTCCCATCATACTATACCTCTTCGGAGGAAGAACTATACCCTCTTGGAGGATCTAACTATACCCTCTTCTGAGGATCTAACTATACCCTACGGAGGACTAATTCCCTCGACGGAGGTCGATTACCTTCGTTTCATACGAAGATGAATTTAACGCGCATGCCTACATATGAGATCGATTTCCTTCGCTTATGTCAAAGACGGTACTCTATGTAGATGATAAGGGACCACCCTCCCGATAACCTCGCAAAAACAGAACCATTCCTACATACGAGATCGATTTCCTTCGCTTATGTCGAAGACGGTACTCTATGTAGATGATAAGGGACCACCCTCCCGATGACCTCGGCAAAAACAGAACCCATACCTTGACGAGAACGGATACCTTCGCTTATTTCAAGACGGGTATTCTCTACGAGGACTAACTACCTTCGTGCGAACGGATACCTTCGCTTATATCAAAGACGGATACTCTCACGAGGACTAACTACCTTCGACGAGAACGGATACCTTCGTTTATATCGAAGACGGATACTCTCTACGAGGACGAACTACCTTCGTACGAGAACGGAATACCTTCGTTTACTTCGAAGACGGATACCCTCATACAAGGAAGAACTACCTTCGTACGAGGACGGAATACCTTCATTTATTTCGAGGACGGATACCTTCGTACGAGGACGAACTGCCTTCGTTTAATACGAGGTCGACCTCGCCTTCGTCACATCTTATATCTATGTGAACATCCATTCGGATACACCGCAAATTACCTTCAAAAGGGGACGCCCTTGCGAAGAGAGCATACAGATTACTCATTCATTTGAAACATCTACATGCCAGCGACATCCAAATCGGATCTCGTACACGCAAGGCATACAGACTACTCATTAAATTGAACGTCTACATGCTCGCATACAGGTTACTCATTAATTTGAAACACCTACATGCCAACGACGTCCGGATCGATCCCGTGCACGCAAGGCATACTGTGTTACTCATTCATTTGAAACACCTACATGCCAACGCGGCCCGTGTCGGATCTCGTATAAATTACACCCCTTTATTTGGGAAAATATACACTTCTGAACGAGTCTAAATACATTTACGACCAAAATGAAGTCCTAAGCTATGTTAGTACCTCTCAAGGGGGAAAATATACACTTCGGAACGAGTCTAAATACATTTACGACCAAAACAAAGTCCTAAGCTATGTTAGTACCTCTCAAGGGGAAAATATACACTTGAACGAGTCTAAATACATTTACGACCAAAACGAAGTCCTAAGCTATGTTAGTACCTCTCATGGGGAAAATATACACTTGAACCAGTCTAAATACATTTACGACCAAAACGAAGTCCTAAGCTATATACAAACTCATTCGGGTTTCCGAGTCTGCCTCACCGTGTCTCACCGAAGCTACACCATTTCGCACAAAATCTCGTGTCGGCGACAAATACCGAACGAACTCGGTACCTTCGACCTAATCGACGAGGTCGGTGCCACGACCTACTACATGGGCTCCTTCAAGCAGTGCGGGGATGCTCCGACCGAAAGGGCACCTCGGGCCGAGGTCGAACCCCGCCTGGGTTCGCTGCTCGGTCCGCCCCTACCACCTCACCGCCGAGCTGGTGCCCTTCCTGATGATCGGCACTCGCGGGCGAGGCCGAACTCCTGAATCGAGATCCGCCGGCTGCTAGAGCCGCAACCTCGCCCGAACTGACAACAGTGCTCACGGACGGACCTCGGTGTCCTCAACCGATCTCGATTTTCACAGACCGTCCTCGGTCTCCACGACCGTCCTCGGCCTCTGTGCCACCTCGGCCGCCGCCACAGACCGTCCTCGGTCTCCTGTGCCACCTCGGCCGCCGCCATGCAGATCGTCCTCGGTCTCCGGACCGCCCCTGCCTCTGTGCCACCGCCGCCGCCACCAACAGACCGTCCTCGGTCTCCGGACCGCCCTCGGCCCTCGTGCCACCTCGACCGCCGCCGCCAATGACCGTCCTCGGTGCCTCTCGACCGCCTCGGTCCTCCAACGGCCGACCACGGCCGCCGCCGCCACCGCCTCCGCCCCGCCTGGGCCTTCAGATCGACCTCGGCCTTAACCGACGTTGGCCTTGCCGCCGCCGAGCCCCGCCTCCTTCTTCGCCGCATCCCGAGCCTTCACCTCGGCCTCGACCTCGACACGGTTACATATTCGACTTGCGGTGCGGCTGCCGGCACAACTGGCACAACACCTCGGAAAGGTGAAGCGGCGACACAACTTCGCACAACGCCCGGAAGGTGAAGCGGCGACGTACAACTTTGGCACAACGCCGGAAAGGTGAAGCGGCGGACGTACAACCGCACAACGCCTCGGCAAGGTGGCGCCCGACAAGTGAAGCGGTCGAAGACCCCGCTTAACGCCTCGACGGTGAAGGCGGTCGAAGACCTCGGCTTAACGCCCGACGGTGAAGCTACCAAGACCTCGACTTAACGCCTCGTCGGTGAAGCGGTCCGAAGACCTCGCTTAACGCCTCGTCAGGTGAAGCCAGCAAGAAGACCTCGGCTTAACGCCTCGTCAGACCTCGCGCGCCGTCGGTGAAGCGGTCCAAGACTTCGCATAACGCCCGTTAGGTGAAGCCGGTCAAAGACCCCGCTTAACGCCGATAGGTGAAGCGGTCGAAGACCTCGACTAACGCCCGTCGGTGAAGCGGTCAAGACCTCGGCATAACACCTCGGCGGTGAAGCCAGTCAGAAGACCTCGGCTTAACGCCTCGTCAGGTGAAGCCAGTCAGAAGACCTCGGCATAACGCCTCGTCAGGTGAAGCCAGAACACCTCGGCAAGAGATACAAACAGCACACGTGACCTCGGTAGACGCCTCTGCAAGCACGACATACGATATATGATGTCGGAAGCATTGACACGCATAAAGTCAGGCCCAGAGAAGAATGTCAACAGATCGTTCACGCCCCGCTTCGTCATAAACAACCTCCAATCCAAAGACGACCTCGCTCGTCTTTTTTGGGGGTTGTGATAGGATACGCCCAACTACTGGGCCCAATACAAGTAAGCTCGACATCAAGCTCTACCGACAAGTTCGCCCAAGAAGACTCCTAAACCGGTGGGAACGCAGAAGGCTCGACCATATCTAAAAGAATCCTAATGGGAGAAGACTTTGAATCCTAATGGGAGAAGACTTCAAATCCTAATGGGAGAAGACTTCGAATCCTAATGGGAGAAGACTTCGAATTGGAGTCAAACTCATTATATTTGTGTATAAATAGAGGCTAGATTAGACGAAATAGATCATTCACACTCTTTGTAATCGCTTCTTACACATTCAATACACGAATACTCTCTCTCCCCGTGGACGTAGATCTTATTCATAGATCGAACCACGTAAATCCTTGGTGTTCTTCTCGCATTTATTTCCCTAACGAAATTAAGATCGATCAATAATCTTCTTCCACTTGATTTGAATATGAGGATTCATTTTACTGAATTTATATATATTGTTCGCTCCATATGCATGCATCACGTACTTGGTATTATTGTCTACATCTTAAATTTCACATATATTCTTCAAATGTGATTGGCAGCGCAACTGGATGATTATCTCGTTTCCTCAAAATCCATCATTCAATGTTGCAGGGATTGGTCAAAAAAGACAAGGGCTTTTCGGAGCGGCGGTTTCGGATGCAGTGAGGCCATTTTTGACAGGTAGAACAGAGAGGTTTGTAGAAGAGTTGGAACTGTTTGTAGCATCAGGTCTCTCAACGTGGATGCTCATGAACCTAGACTTGCTGTACCCTACTTGTACATCTTTGATGAAGATTATCATCCTCATTAAATTTGAGTATTAGTGCTGTTGTTAATGGAGCTTTTACTTGAAAAAATAACTTTGATCATGAATTGACTGTTTTCTGAGATATTTGTGGCCACTATCACATGTACGTACAAGAAATATGGACCTAGAGATGTTCGGATATTTCAGTCACAAAGTCGCTACTCCATCATTAGATTACCCCGTTATATGTGAGCTGAAAACATGAGAATATACATATATAATATGATATATTATATTTGTCTATTATATCCATCTTTTCTTTTTTCTTCAAATATCGACAATCATCTAATTATTACCGCGGCTCACGCCAACCGAATGAACGAAAGGAGTAATTGTGCAATAAAACCCCTTTGAAAAATCCCGACTACGCCACTGGCTATATGAGAGGTTACACGTAGCGCACATACTCCTCGTAGAACCAATAAAATTACTCTCTCCTTCCACAAAATTCATTTACTTATTTCATTTTTGGGTCTTCCACGAAAAACGTTTACTTTCCTATTACGAATATAAACAATTCTCATAACCTTTTCCCCATTCTACCCACTTATTTACAAAAAGATATGTTATGATCTACTTTTTTTAATTCCACTTAACATTAATATACTCATTTTTATCCAATATTCTTTACAATTGTGGGTCTCATTCTTCACGACCTCTATATTTATTACAATTTATTAAAACACATGCTACTAAAATTTGTAAAAGAATTTGATGGATGGAGAGAATATAAAATTGGGGCATTAAGATTTCCATAAATTTAAAACTAAATACCAGTGAATGGAAAATTTCTCGAGAAATATTGGTGATAGAAACCAATCCATCAAAATAGTAATGCATATCACAACAACGCATAAGCATCACTCTCTGAATATAATTGTGTACAACATAATAATAACTTCAAACCAAAACACACCATGTTCGACAAATGTAATATTATTATACAAGAATATTTGAATAGATACAAATAGTGAAAGGAAAAGAAAAACCAAAATGCTCTAAGAGCGTCCCAGATCCCAATCCTCACACGTAGAACTATTGAAGTACTCCAACCTTTTCTATGTATCAGACCATTTTCATGTAATTAAAAAGAACAAATAATTGACAAAATCTTCCAAACTAATTAACCTGTGGTATATATTTGTCAACATACTCAAAAGGGACCGTTACCTCATTGGCAAATTTCATGAAGAAAGAATGAGAAATTGGTAGAAAAATAGAGAAGCTACGACCATCAGAAACCCGTTAGCGATGGAGCTGAGTCGAGCAGTTCCACTTCAAGGGCAGGCCGAAGGAGCCCTGCCGGTGGTGGTGGCGGTGGAGATGATGTCGAGGAACGATTCGTGGTCCCAGGCGTGGCCTCCGGGTCTAAAATGGAAGGCGCAGGAGCATCACTCGTTTTGTTGCCTTTGTTTACGGGTAGAGTGTTCGATCCGCTAGCAGTATCGTAGCCTGAGATATCAGTAGTCGAATGCTTATCAAATCGAGCTCATGGTCATAGAAATGGATGCATAATATTGCGAGAACGATAAACCAAACTTACAGTTAGATTCTGACCACCCCAAAATCATCTCCTCGCGATCAAAGACTATTTTGTAGCCAGTCATGAAATTTTCTGGGAATATTTCAAAAAAATTATAGAGTTCGTCAGCAAAAACGAGCAGTAATAGTGGTCGGAAGAAGACTGATGGCACTAGAGATGGTTTTATATAGATGACTAATAAGTTCAAGATTCAAAAAATTGTTCAAACAAAATTTAGATGCTTTGTTAATTCTTTTCTGTCACTTTACACGTAAATTCTTGGTCTATCACGAAGAGATAAATGCGAATCAGCAACACAGTTAAAGAAAATCAAGTAAATAATTTCAATACTTACGTCCAATGATGTTTATATCCTCACTTTTGACAATAGCCAAACAATATGCATATCCACCCTACAAATGAATAGAGTTTTTAGCACATTCTTTGATGGCAAATTTCATAAACTAGGCTGATGGTATGTGCGATGCACGTAGTAATACTGAACTTAAACAATAAATATATATATGAAAAATATATAAATCTTTTCACAATTTTCAAGAATTTTAGAAACAAAAATATTCTTCAAAATTATAATAAGGATATTATAGGTTCGATCTTATAATAGTAATAGATAAATATAATATACCATGTTAAACTATTGCCTTTTGATTTAATACTCCCTCCGTCCCAAAATATGTTCCTGAAAATCTTCGATGCAGGTTTTAATAAAAATTGTTTTAAGTGTTTTGTGAGTGAAGTAAGAGTCTCACATTAGCATAGTGTTAAATTAATTAGTGATAGACCATGAGTGGTAAAATATATAAATAAGTGGTATTGTTGATGATAATAAGTAGGAATAATGGTGGACCATATATGATAAAATTTGTAAATAAAGGGTGTTATTGAGAGTAATAAGTAAGAAGTATTTTATGAAATAGTTTTCGTAAATGGAAAGATAACAAATTTGGGGGACATACCAAAAAAGAAAACTAGGAACAAATTTTGGAGAAGGAGGGACTATATAATAGGGATATAAT
This sequence comes from Salvia rosmarinus, assembly GCA_036937905.1. Classification (NCBI taxonomy): domain Eukaryota; kingdom Viridiplantae; phylum Streptophyta; class Magnoliopsida; order Lamiales; family Lamiaceae; genus Salvia; species Salvia rosmarinus. Next base: position 42,834,960 of record CM072820.1, read on the forward strand.
AGGCAAATCAACATTTGTAAACAAGGCTCTTTTTATATACGTATAGAGTAATCTAATCTACTGAAGATTTCTCACCTGCCGAGGAATCACAATTGTCGGCATATTAACATAAAATAGGTCTCCACCTTTAAACGTAATGTTCAAGTCCGGAGCATAATAGCTATCTTGTGTTGCACTGCAGACAAAGGAAATAATGAGGTGAGAACGACCCAAATCAAACATATATCGGCCCAAAACTTTGTCGACTAATTCAACTGACCTTAGTGAATAACAGTAGTCAAAGATAATCTTCCTCTCAGGTTGGTAACGTGGCTCAGTTACTTGAGAATTGAACTGCAGAGGAAGAAATCATTTCAAGACTTGCACGAAAAATAAGATTTATGCAAACGTGGTAATACTATACATATATATATATATATGTATATATATATGACTTACACCCTCTGCGATAACAGAATAAGCCGGGTTGTTCAAGTATGTGAAGGAGGTGCCAGAGTCGAAGATTGCTGTGAAATTGACCTTGCTAGAATTTCGCCCCACAACTATATTTGTCACAGACACATTATAGCTAGGACTGCAGAAAAGAACAAAAAATTGATTACACGATTAGGATTGCCAATGCACGTTTTGCAAAAGCATATTCGACTGCTCACTGTGATGAATCAACGTTGATTGGAGTTGTTTTTTGATCGGGGGGTCCTTTATCGCCAAAAGCGATTCTTCCAACTCCATCACGGCCACCAAAACACATCGAGAAAGAATTTGCTGCGAGCCCTTTGTTGGATAAGATGTTAGGGACCGATATATCGTCCATACCAAGCCCGAATAGACCATTAATAGCAGCACCGTCAAGAAAATCGCCCGTTTGGACTATTCCACATCTGAAACGAGCAATTACATATTATTTAGAGGGTGTTTGGCTAAGTTTATTATAGAAAGCTTATAATCTCCAACAACTTATAAGATGTAATGTCTCAATAGCTTATAAGTTGTCAAAGTATTTGAATAATTGAACTTATAAGCTATAGAGAGAATAGTAAGTTAGAGAGAGAATATTAGAAGAGTATATATTGGAAATAACAAATCATAGTAGGGTTATTTTTACAAATTCAATGTTGCTTCTAAGCTTATGAAAAAATAAGTTATTACTAAGTAACTTATTTTTTGGGGAACTTATAAGTTGTTGGAACTTATTTTCAGAGATTATAAGTTATTTAAGAGTTTATTTTACCAAACACTTCTCAAGAGCTTATTAGTATAAGCTGTTTTGACTTTTGAGGAACTGTAAGCTCAACGAAACACCCTATTAGTCTCTATTCGAAGGTAATATTTTGAATTAAGAGCAAGTCCAGAGAAAGAGGAAACATGTACCCTAATGTAATCGGGGCGCTAGCGGATTTTTGCGGATTTTCATCCGTTCCCAAGTGCAAAACATCATCTACTAATATCCCGGTACTCGAGGTATTGCTGGAGAGGTACACTTCTTGATAGGCACAAGCGTTGCGTCTCAGCGCGCATGCTCGTCTCCGTCCACACATAGTGCTATTGCAGGGAACGGGTGCACTAGTTGACGATACATTAGGACTGTATATGTTTAGCTCCGTACTCTGTTTCCATTAAATAAAATCGACAATAAGCAGAGAGATGTATGCTTGCAAATCAAGAAAAACAAAGAGCATTAATATTGATGTGAAATTTCTGAAGAATTGGAATGACATACCTTCCCTGAAGTTGAGTTCAAGCTACGCACACAATCCGTACAGTCGCATGGTAGCCAAAATAGGTCACTTCCCGTGTCGAGTGCCACAAGAAACGACACAGGCGGGGTACCCACAGAAACGAGTGAATAGTGCAAACTGCAAATACACAAAACAGACATATTATAAGATAGAAAGATATGCAATTACTGTTTGCATTCAGTTTTTGAGGTACTTTATAGAAGGAAAAACCTAAGACACCCAAAACTTTAAGACAGGGAAATTAAGAAAGATCAAGCAAGCATATGATTTTATCACTAAAGCCTAAAGCCATCACTATAGTTCTCTTAAAATGATAACTAATAAACCGAGAAGGTGAACTCTGTAGAACTAAGAGGCAGCTCAACAACTTGACCTATACATCTCTTAAATATGATATATTTATACTGAAGCAATTTATAATTTGTTGAGGCAACAGTTTTTAAGAGAGAGTTGTAGCTCACCTACTAAGCATTCAAACAATAAAATAGGTATTTTTGGAACTCTCTTGTTAAGCTCAGCATGCCTTGTGTTTCCTCTCCATCACCCAAAATTTAATTAAATAGATAAAAGACAACGATTATTCTTCACCACTACATACTACTAATTGTTTGATTAATTCAACTCAAGTTCAGAAGCACTCATGCCAAACCACAAATGATAGTACAAGCATATCTCTTGACAGTAAGAACACAGTTCTACTAAGAAAATAGTGCATGAAATTGGTTTCCGAGCCATCAATACTCAAATCTCCACAAAAAAAACCGATTATCTCAAAAGCTATTGAAGAATGAAACACAAAGAGTAAGTTATCTCAAAATCCATTGAAGAATGTTATAAAAATCATAAAAGCTTCTCAAAGATGAACTTCTAAGTGCACAAGCACATTTGGGGGAGGGGAAGCAGACCAAGAACTTCAAGATTACTTCACGCCGATAAACATACAAACAAAAGATGCTATTATGCTTACAACTGTTGATTCGTGAACTAAGTGAAAGTCGAAGGGTGTATCCAAACTAGACTTTTATCGTTATAATTTTCTGAGACTCCTTCAAAATCTTAATCAACAATCCATAGACACAGTTCACCTCTCCTTTATTATAGCAATAGCAATTCAAAAAACTACCCTTCATAAAATAACCAGATAGATCAGACAACCTCGTACATTAAATTAGACCAGCATCAGATCATACACTAACAGAAATTAGAGCAAATAAATCGAATTAAGACCAGAATTGACCACATAGTTAATGAAGTCAAGAAACGTACAATCCGAGAGATGTGAGGCGGTAAGTCTCGTTGCCGCCGAGGAAGGTGAGGAAGGGGCTGGAGGCGGGGGTGGTGGCGAGGCGGCGGGCTTTGGAGAGATGATCGCGGTGGGCCATGGCGGCGAAGTAGTCCAGACTATCCTTCTCCGGGAGCCCCCTGACGTCCAGGAAGTCCTTGACGGTGTCGGAATACCGGTGGTGGACATCGAAGCCGAAGAGGCCGTAGGCATTACTGCCCCCAAAATTGATCCAACACACAAACAGAATCAGCAAAAAAACAACCGAATCCTTAAAAGACATGGTTAGTTAGTTAATTCCTGTTGGGTGCTCAGACAAGTACAATCGAGAATTAAACCCTGGCCCAATTGGAGAGCGGACAGTGGGTCAGTGGTGATGAGAATGAGAAATCTCAAACATGTATTTATATGTGTAGAGAGAGGGAGTCGTGCTGTACCTTGAGAGGGAGAGAGAGAGAGAAATGGTCAAGTCAAATACAGAGTGTATAAGAGGAAGAAGGCAAGGCGGTCATCATCATCGATAATACATGTATGTATTGCCATGAATCGGGAAATAAGAAAATGGGGGAAAAAGAAAGTCGACGCGACACGATTGTCTCCATTTCTTAGTTTAAACAGTTAGTGCGAATGTGGCGTGTTGAAGCTATGGCAGTTGTTTGTGGGTCCGCCGCTACAACGTCGAACCTTCCTTCCCTGAGTTCCCTCACCTCCATTTACTCAACAGCAGTAAAGAAACTGGACTTTGATTTTTTTTTTCTTTAATGATATTTAACAAAGTTAGGTAGCAGACTTTTTCTGCTACAACTCTTTTGCGTCAGTTATTCCTTTTCTTTGGGTGCCAATTTTAATAATTTGTAAGTAAAATAACATTTTATACCTTACAATATTGGTCAAATAAAATACTTTAAATTATTGATAATTATGATAAAATATATGAATTATCTGAAATTAATAATTTCAGATATAAAATTATTAATTTTCCACTAAATTATTTAGGTGCATTTATCCACTAAAAAGCATTAGTATAAAATTAATAATTTTCCATTTTGTATAAATTATAAATATTTATCGCTTATTTTCATTTTGGACTTGAAACAACGTATGATAATCATCCCAGTATCAGATTTACTACTATAATAATTAATCTTATCATTTGATAAACATTTACTAGTAGATTTGTATCAGCAGGTTTGGCTATCGTAGTTTTGCTCTCGTGTGCCAGTTTTGGAGGCAGCCTTAATTTTCTTTCGTTGTTTCTTCCTATTTGTCTTTTTTGATTTTATAATATACTTTTATTCCGAATATCACTAACATAATTTACTGTATTAACACAAAAACTTCTGTACATTCGTCTCAAGACCATGTGAGACGAACAAAATATCATTTATTGTTAAGAAGAATTATCATTTACATTAAAGAAAATTATTATTTGTTTTTTACCCTATAATTTAGAAAGTATAATTTATATTGAAAAAATATATCATTTACAGTGAAGAAAAATATCAAAGTCCATATATGTGGACGAATATACATGCGACTAGGGATATCAATGGGTGAGTTTTACCCTTGACCGTAACCAAGAATAAGTAATGGTTCTGGTTCTGGATCCGACCCATTAGACACTGGATCCGGACCGGACCATGACCATCAACTATGGGTCTTAAGCAGTCCGGATCTCAGCGGGTCTGGAACCAGAATCAAACCAGAACCGGATAAGAACCAGAACTAGAACCGAAACCGTTGCTTTATAATTTAATGTGTTATGAGTGATTTTGAATCGATATGGATAAAACTAGTTCATCGACAAACTTATTCAAACTTTAGCTACTCAATGACGGATTTTACCTGACCGTAACCAATAAATAAGATTGGTTACGCTCAAACTGAAACAAGATCCGGACCGGACCGCACCATCAAACTATGGATCTAAACGGTCGGGTCTCGAACCGGAACTAGAATCAAAACCACTGCTTTAAAATTTAATGAATTTCGAACGGTTCTGGATCGATCCGGATAAAAACCACTCATTGACATCCCTACATGAGACCACCTTCTTTATTAATGGGGAATAGACTACAGAGAAGACAACACTACAACAGTCTAAGGGTAAAGAGGCGCCTAATAAATTTTATTAACTTTGATGTAAATAGATAGTGAATTTATGAATTCTAATCTTACAATCTTCTGATAGACGAGTATACGAACAATTCTTAATGTTCGTGCATTAGTCCAAATGCATGTATAGTGAAGGAATATTTTGTAGCTATATATAATTTTATATATTTTTACGTACTTTAGTATAATTTATGTTCAATGAGTATATTTCATTTTTGCCTTAACTATATATTTGTGGTAGTTGGAGATTACAGTTATGGAAAAGGAAAGGAAAAGAAAAGTCAATTTTTGCACCTAACTTTTCTTTTGGATTTCAAGGCCGGTGCTTGTTATTATTAAGTCTTGCATAATTTACAACAACTTTCATCATTTGATTTCGGAATTGATGCTAGTGTTTTCCTAATTTTAGTTTTACACTTGCCTTTTATTTTATTTTTTGTCTTAAACAAACTCTTTGTCTCTTTTCTTTTCATTTTATTACATGTGTGTGAATGCCACGTTACTCAACGACAAACCATCACTATAAATAGGGGCGGAGTATATAGGCCTGATAGGGCCACGCCCAATTTTTTGAAAAATAGGTATATATCTGATATGCAAAATAATATTTGAAATGTTTGTCTAGCCTGATGGTTAAGTTCCCCTTCTAATTTTCGGCGAACCGAATTCAAAACCCACCAACAACATTTCTTCTCTTTTTTTTCCTTCTTTCCTAGTTTTTCTCTTCCTTTTTCCTTCTTTTTCTCGTTTCCCTGTTTTTGCTCTCTCTCTCTTTTTCCTTCTTTTTCTCGTTTCTTTTTTCTCAAATCTTTCTTTATTTCCTTCCTTTTTTTTCCCTCCTTGTTTCTTTCTTTTTGGTTTGTACTTTTTTCCACCTCTCTCTATTCTATTTCTTCTCTTTATTTTGAGATCTTTTTTCTTTTTTTCTTTCTTATATAATTTGTTTTATGTTAATAAAATAAAATATATATGCAAATAATAACACTATGTGAATTAATTCTTAGCTAAACATGTGTGCTCTCTATAAATATTTAATAACTAAATACATTGTAGTCTAATGGTTAGAATTTTTATCTCATATTTAGGAGATCTTGGTTCGATTCCTTTTAGTTACATGTTTTCTTTTTTATTTTTTCTATACTTATTTTCTTTTATTTCCTTTATCTTTTTCCTATAATTTTTTTTATGTTGATAAAATGCTATTTCTTTTCTTTTTCTATAATTTATTTTATATTGATAAAATAAAAGACATATGTAAATAATAAAGTTTTATATGTGAATTAATATTACCAATCAAATTTGTAAAAGGATTATAATAAACTCATTATATTATTAAATTATTATTATTTTATAATTTTATTTTATTATCTTTTAAAATTATAATTAATTGGACCCCAGAAAAAATTTCCTGGCTTCGTCACTGACTATAAAGCTTGCCTTTCTCATACTTAATTGACTACAAGACGTTCAAACTATAATTGACATTCCCCTTCTAAGTTTACGTATTTCGACTTGTAATTCAGAACCCTCATAACCTTTAATTTAATTTGTTCTATTTTAATTTATTTCGTCATTAAAAGAATTTGGGTTGATTACTGATAGAATCATAAACTTTTATCATAGTTTGAACTTGAATTGTAACATTAATAAAACAAACTTAAAATTTTGTTGTAATTTTCTCAAAACATAATTCAAAAAATTAAAATCTACATGGCACCTGAAAATGTTTGCGCGGCTGTAAGTGTAACGTAAAATATATATTATATAAAAATAATTAATCGTCGAAAGAGAGATAAACTTTGACCTATTTTTATTTTTTCAATCAATTGTTTCAAGTTTTTCTCGAGCAAAACTTCCGACAATATTAAAACCTATTCTACATTTCTCATTTCATCGGACACTTGGAAACTAGTAAAAATTAGACAGATGAATTCATCTCTAGTATATAACTTTTTTGAGATCTAAGAACTAATGTGGTTCATCTATTTTTTATAATTTAATAGTCAAGATTAATTATAAATCATTTATTATCTTCATATTTTAATGGTTACCGTTTAACCATATGATCAAGAAATTCTACATATTTATTTACGATAACTATTCTCATATGCACAATCACTATAATTATATGTACAACAATATCAATTACATGAACACAACAATAACTTGGAATATGATAGCATACAAAAGAACTATGATTACATGAACAACAATATGAATTACACGAACAACGAAGAATAAAATGTGAAATATTCAAATAGCAAAATATAAGGATTTGACTATTTTATCATTAAATAATTATGAATTATCCGTCTTATTCAATCTAATAGTGGTTATTGGTTCTTAATTCTTATCTAGAAGCAGCCTCTATATATAGGGTCTGGTTATAGAGAGAACCACTTTAGATAAGAACCAAGAACCAATAACCAACATTAGATTGAATATTATCATAAAATTCATAATTGTGTAATGATAAAATAGTCAAATTCCTAAATTCTCGCTAATTTGGATATTCATATCCCAAAAATATCTCACATTCCATTTGGAGATCGTTATCCCGAAAATTTTTCACATTCTATTCTAAGTTGTTCGTACAAATCATGTTATTGTTCATGTAATCATAGTTCTTGTGCATGTGAAATCTTTTTACATTCTAATTCATTTTTTGTTCATGTCATTCATGTTATAGTTCATTTAATCATAGTGATTGTGCATGTGAGAACGGTCATCGTAAATAGATATATAAAATCCCTTGATTATAGGGTTTAAATCTGTTACCGTTAAAATATGAGGATAATAATAATTGATAATTAATTATGACCGTTAGATTATAAAAATGGAAGACCACATTAGTTCTTATTCTAAAAAGTTAAAGTTCTCATTGATCGATTTCCTATGTATTGGTTATTGTGATAATTACATCTTTTTGAGAACTTGATAATTATGCCAAGACGTATAAAGTTGATGCATATAATATATAAAACAGACTGTGGTAACATTGCACTCGATGTCATCATTGTTCAACAATTTTAAAATGTTTTTATTATATGCATCAACTTTATATCATATATATAATTCTCAAATTCTTAAAAAAAATATAATTTTCATTTGATTCACTTTCTCTCACTATATTTGTAGGAGCCAACAAAATTATAGAGTAATCATCGAATCGTATGATAATGATAATATATACAGCATCATCATGTTCAGATTAATTTAATAAGCATATTAAACTGATATATGATCTTATCCAACACATTCAGAGAACGTAGAAAATAATTGATACAGTTTACTTAGTCTTCGTCAATGCGTGTAAGTTGTCGGGATAAATATAGTTAAATAGAGAATCTCAGTTGTCCGAAAATTTAGAAAATTAAATAAAAGCAAATTAATTAGAAGCTTAACATTCGAAATTTCTGACGATTAGGTCCGCTTTTGAGCATGGTTAGACTAACTATATATGATTGCAGTGATTAAAGTCAAATGATATTTTTCTGATCTGAGGAATTCTATATATTCTGAATTATGTTATTTTGCTATAGAAATAAATTTTCAGGGGTGAAAATACTAGGTAATAAAGAAATATTGCATAGCATATTTGAAATTAAATTACATAATATTGGTATAGGATGCGGTTCCTAGTAATTACTTGTCAAACAGATATATTAACAACTGATTGATCATGGTAAGTGAAGGTCAAAATAGATGGAAGTTTACATTTTGAAGTAGAAATAAATAAATAAATAGAAAGTCGTCCTACCCAAAAGAGATGAAAGTAAAATTGTCAAAATATATACTAGAAAAGTATAAGTAAAATCCTATGTTAATGTTGTTAAAAGCAAATAATTAAAAAGGCATCATTATATGTGATAGTAATCGATAGGATATGCCAACCATCGCGCCAAAGATCGTGCTCAATACAAGAAGGCCGACATCACGCCTTCGGCTGGACAAGTTCGCCCAAGACCCCTAAAACCCGGTGGGAACGCAGAATCTTCTACCATATCTAAAAAATCATAATTCGAGAAGGGATAGGATTAAGATCTATCCAAGATCTCGAATCCTAGTTAGAGAAGACATCGGATTTAAGATCTAGTCGTAATAATTGTGTATAAATAGAGGCTAGATTAGACGAAATAGATCATCCACACTCTTTGTAATCGCTTCACACATTCAATACACGAATACTCTCTCGCTCGTGGACGAGATCTAATTCAAAGATCGAACCACGTAAATAACTTGTTTTCTTCGCATTTATTTCCCTAACGAAATTAAGATCGATCATCGGCGCCGTCGTGGGAACGAAAATTTTGTGTTTTCGATCAACTTTCATTTACTGTGGAATCAATCACGACGATGTATACCGAAGTCACGATCCGTAGTCGCCACGGCAACAACAAAGAATAACGGCGGTCGGACACGCCGAGCTCACTGAAAAGCCGGTCCCGAATCGACCCGGCGGCATGTCCACACCTCGACGAACAAGGAATCCCATCCGCATGAAGAAGCGGGATACCGGCGAAGGAGATCGCAAGAAGAACCAAGGAGAATCTCCAGCTCCTCCTAGATAAACCTTGACGACGCCGTCAAGGGGTTTCTCGAGAAAAACAAGGAGAGCTTCCTCCAATACCTCGGCCAAGTACAAGGTCGGCCGCATCCCGAAGAAAGGAACGCCGAAGCCTCGTCTAAACACGAGGCACCGCGACGAGGTGGATCCCCCAGCATCCAAATCATGGGCGCTAAAACCTCCGTACAAGTCGGGGCCCAAACCAACCGCGGGAGGGACGAACAACGCGGGAAAGGACGTCGCGACCGCCGCGAGGCCAGCCCTTACTACCAAAAGGAGTTCGATCGACGAACTCCGCCTCACTCTCCAGAGGGCGGTTTCGACGGCACGGAGGATAGTCACCCTGTTCTCAAACGAAATACTCGACACCCCGCTCCCAGACAAATATCGGGTGCCGAGCATCACCCCCTATGACGGACTAAGGGACCCGCAGAATTTTCTCTCGCAATTCCAGTACAATATGATCAACCAACGCCTCGGCACAATTCATATGTGCAAGCTCTTCCCGGAATTACTAGTCGACAACGCCCGCCGGTGGTTCGACAGTCTACCTCCTGGGAGCATTGGTTCCTACCGCGATCTGATGAAGGCTTTCCATCGAAGGTTCTTCCAAAAGGCCGAGTCAAAAATGACTTCGGCACATCTCCTCACCTTGAGGCAAGACCGGAACGAGTCCATCAACGACTTTATGACCAGGTTCAATAAAGAAAGCCTGAAGGTTGCAGACGTGAACGACCTCCTCATCATCTCAGCCTTCCAGAACGGCATCCAGCCCGGGGCCTTATATAAAGAGATCGTCAAGTACGAACCCCGTACTGCCACGGAGCTATGGCGCATAGCCGATCGGTTCGCCAAGGCGGACGAGGCTGATAGAATGAAGCGAGGCGTAAAAAGCGGATCCTCCGAAAATGAAGAAGAGAAGAAGGACGAGAGACCGTAGCTGCGCCGACGTAAGCGCCTGGAAAGAATACGTCGCCCATAGAATCCGTGCTCGGACCGCGCAACACCCTGAACGACCTCAATACACTCCTTTGGCGAAGCGAGGCGTAAATCTACGAACTCCACATGGATAAGTTCGAGAAACCTCGACCAATGACAGGGGGGTCAAAATGCCGAACAAATGACAAGTATTGCTCCTTCCATGAAGATTACGGGCACGACACGAGGAATGCCGAGACCTCATGGAGGATATCGAGATGTTAGTACAGACGGGGCCCCGAGAAAATACAGGGCATGACCGACGAGCCGAGAAGACGAGGCCCCTCATCGAAGCCAAAAGGAGGAAACAAGTAAGAAGAGGAATTGTGCCCTAACAAGAAGACGAAGAAGCGAAGACGAAGAAGGAGACGACGAACCGCAATATGACGGAGTCATCTCCACTATTACGGGGCTCCCCCGAGGAGCCACGAAGTCCTCCTTGAAAACCGAAGCTCGAGGTCCACATATCGGCGAACCGGCCAACAAAAGACTCAAAAGTGACGAGGCGATCACCTTCTCCGAAGAGACCACCATGCTGCGGTAGTACCCCACCGTGATGTTGGTAATCCGAGGCGGTGGTCGCGAACAAGTTGGTGAAGCACGTATACATCGATAAGGTGGCGCGGTAAGCATCATTTTCAAGAATGCTTTGATAAATTAGGAGTAGAGGAGGCGCCGCACACGAGCACCGCCGCCGCCCAAGCTTCGCTCAAGAAGAGACACGCCGGAAGGGATAATAGAGCTACTACGTCACGGTAGGAAAGTTCAAGAGCTCCACCAAGATGGTACACTTCTTCAGTAGTGAAGGCCAACTCATCAGATAATATCATACTTGGGCGAGATTGGCTGAGCACTGTAAGGCGCTTATGCTCAACATACCACCGACGATGAAGATCCCCACAAAAGGTGGGGTAGCCGTGATCCGAGGAGATCGAGCAGGCAAGGAATGCTTACAGTAGCCTACGAGTGCAAGTGGCTCCAACCCCGCACCCAGTGCATAGCAACTAAAGATACCCGAGGAGTTGGAAGTAAAAGAGACAACGCCTATCTCTGACAGCCCGGTGGAGGAGTTCACGCTATACAAAGACGAGCCACTCAAGGTCGTCAAGATTAGCTTTACCGAGGCACCTGAATTAAGGGAACAAGTTATCCAACTTCGAGAGAATTCGAGACGTGTTTGCTTGGTCGCCTCGACACGACCGGGTCTCTCCGAATATCATCACCCATGTGCTTAACATCGACCGAAGACAAAACCGGTTCGCGAAGCAACGAATTTTTACAATTAACGAAACCAAGTCATCCATGACGAGGTAAATCAATTGTTAAAAGCTCGCATATTGTTCGAAGTCAAATATCCGACCTGGATAGCCAACCCGGTGATGGTGAAGAAAGGAGGAGGGATGGCGAATGTGCATTGACTACACTGACCTCAACAAACATTGCCCAAAGGATTGCTATCCCCTTCCCAACATCGATAAGAAGGTCGACGCATTGGTCGGGTTCGAAGTCTTCAGTTTCTTAGACTTGTATAAAGGGTATCACCAAGTCTTGATGGATGACGCAAGACGCGCCAAGACAAAGATTCATTCTGCACTTTAGAGTCTTCGATACGTAAAGATGCCATTCGGACTTAAGAATGCAGGGCTACCTATCAAAGAATGGTAGACAAAATATTTCACCCTACATAGGTGGAATGTAGAGGTGTCGTCGGCGACATCGTAGTAAAAGCAAGGAGGAAGCCGCATGTGTCGTCGACCTCGGATCGCCCTCGCTTACTTCAAAAGTCAACCTCAAACCGAACCCCGTAAGTGCACGCTTGCGTTCGGTCGGAAAATTTTAGGATGTTGGGTTTCACAAGAAGGGTTAAAAGCCAACCCATCCAAGGTTCAAACCATTCTAGAAATGAAGACGCCAAGACCATTCACGATGTACACAACCGACGGGCTGCATAGCCGCACTAAGTCGCTTTCTTTCAAAGGTCATGACAAGCAAGCCGCCTTCTTCAAGGTACTCAAAAGGCTCCGAGTTCTCCGAATGATACACATAAGTCCGTCAAGATCTCAAAACTACCTCGCCAAACTTCCTAATCTGTCGCTCCGAAAGAATGAGAGGTCCTTTCCTATACCGCCGGACGAAACAATAAGTGCATCTTGTACGAGAGGAAGGACGTCGACCCGGTATATTTCATCACCGAGCATTAAAGGCCGAAACAAGGTATCAACCTCGGAGAAGCTCGCCTAGCATTAGTAAATCTTTGCAAGGAGACTACGCCCATACTTCCATGCACATCACATACAAGTCCTCACCGCCATCCACGGCAAGTGTTGACGGCCGAAGCTTCGGGAAGAATTGCGGTGGGCAATTGAATCGGGCGAACATGATATATCTTTTCGCCTCCGCTGCCATCAAAGGTCGCCTTAGCGACTTTCGCCGAGGCTCACCGCCGAGAAACCAAGCCCCGAGTCCGCGATCGACAAAGCCGGCCAACCGGTGGAGAAAACACCGAGGATTGCCGGCAAGTCTACGCTGACGGCCGGAAAAACGGTAATGAGGGTATTCGCTCCTGGACCGGATGGCCAAGAGATCACGACGCACTTCGGTTCTCATTCAAAATACGAACAACGAAGTAGAGTATGATGCCTGATCGCAGGACTTCGCACGGCTCAAAGTCTTCGACACGAGCAAGAAAGTTCATAGTGACTCTCAAGTCATCGTAAGCCACATGTTGGGAAAGCACGAGGCAAAAGGCGAGGATGAAGAAATACCGAGAAAGCCAAAAGCTCACAACAAACTTTCTCCCACTTCCGGATAATTCGCATCCCAAGGGAGCAAATGGCCGGTGACATCTTGAGCAAACTGGCCTCGTCGTCAACCAATCCGCCAATAGAGGAAGTTCAAAACCGAAGCATAGACGATGCTGATGAAGGAGCCGAGGTCAACGTGGTCTCAGATGAAGAGCCAAATTGGATGACTCCCATTCGAGATTATCTGGAGAAAGGCGAACTGCCCCATGACAAGCTCGAAGCTAGAAGGATCCTGAACAAATCTCTGCGATACGTACTTGAGCAGGGGGTCCTATACAGAAAGTCATATCTCCAGCCTCTCCTAAAGTGCTTGGGCCCGAACCGAGCTGATTACGTACTACGGGAAGTACACGAAGGATCGTGCGGAAGTCACATCGGACCCCGAGCCTTGTCAAAAAAGGTCATGCGATGGGGATACTATTCACAACAATGTTCAAGACTCACTCAACCTTGTGAAAGGTGTCCGAGTGTCAAATTCACGGAACGCGCCAAGGCTACCGCACCGACCTCGCCTGCTGACAAAGCCCTCGCCATTTATGCAATGGGGATCGACATCGTAGGCCCTTCTCAGAAGCACCGGGCAACTCCAATTCTTGATTGTCGCAATTGACTACTTCACGAAGTGGGTGGAAGCTAAGCCCTCGCAAAGATCACAAGCAAAACGCCTCAACTTCGTGCGGAAGAGCATAGTATGTCGATTCGCATCCCTCATATCCTTCTTTCGGATAATGGGACACACCATCGATAAAATATTCAAAGACCGGTGTCAAGAGCTTGGATCCAATTAAAGTTCACCTCGGTCGCCCATCCTCAAGCAAATGGTCGATCAAGTCACCAACAGGACAATTGTGAAGGGTCTCAAAACCCGCCTCGACCGAGCTAATGGTCTGGGTGGAGAATTTACCACAAGTCTTATGGTCATACCGAACAACACCCGGACGGCGAACGGAGAAACACCCCTACATCGGGCGATGGAACCAAGCAAGTGATCCTCGCAGAATCGGAATACCGAGCCCCGCACCATTCACTCTGCGCCAAGCAAATGGGGAAAATCTACGAACTAATCTAGATCCGCTCGAAGAAAAGAGACCTCGCCACACAAGGAAGCTCGGTACAAACAACAAGTGGCTCGATATTACAACCAGCGTGTCAAGTCCCGATAGCCCGAGTGGGCGACCTCGTGCTCAAATAATGAAGTCGAAGAAGCCGCAAAGCTCGCAAACTGGAAGCCACATGGGAAGGACCTTCACGGGTCGAAGAAGTCCTCGGAAAATGAGCCTATAAGCTCGCCCATTTGTCCGGTGAGCAAATACCCAACACATGGCACATCATTCATTTGAAGAGATATTTTGCATAAGTGTCAAAAGTCGAGTCTTGTTCGCTCGAGTCCTGTTAGGTCGAGTCCGAGTCTTGTTCGCCTTGTTCCATTACCTCTTATCAATAAAAATCTTTTCTTTTCTCTATCTATTTTTGTCTTGCATGTTTTCATTTGTCACTTATGCACATAACTCTTATAAAATACCCTCTTCGAGGACGAACAATACCCTCGACGGAGACGTACTACCTTCGCTTAATACGAAGACGAACTTCAAACGCGTAGGGACCATCCTCCCGATAAAACTTGGCAAAACAGAACCCATACCTTGACGAGGAAGGATACCCTCGTTTATTTCGAGGACGGATACCTTCGTGCGAGGACTAACTACCCTCGCTTATTTCGAGGAAGCTTCGTATGAGGATGGATACCTTCGCTATTTCGAGGACGAATACCTTCACACGAGGACTAACCACCCTCGCTTATTTCGAGGAAGCATCGCACGAGGATGGATACCTTCGCTTATTTCGAGGACGGATACCTTCGCACGAAGACAAACCACCAGTTTACGGCAAGGACGAGCTATCTTCGCCAAACAAGGACGACCTACCTTCTTATATTGGTTACGGTAATTGAAGACAAGTGCTCTCAAAGAGTTAACACAAAGCAAAAATAATTTTTATTTCAAAGTATACAGTTTGTACATCAAGAGGACGAAGAGGTCCAGAGGTCGAAAAGCTTAGCCAATCCCTAGCAAAATCGGGATTCAACAGAGCATCTATACTAATCCTACCTCTATCTCGTCCTCGATCTACGCTATGAGTCCCGCCACCGACCCGGCCACTGACGACTCACCGCTAGATCGACCTCGGCCGCTCGACGACGCCCGACTTTGGCTCCTTGAGGATCCACGTCGCTCTTGGGCCATAACACGCTCTCTTGAGCTCGCCATTCGGATCGTCAAAATTAATGTAAATTGTAGTCCCGGCAGAGAGAAGCCCCTGAAGAAGAAGCATCATCCGATCCGGTTGAAGCGGTTCTTCGAGTTGTGGTTGTCGAGCAACCATGTCTTATATATGCCCGAGTCTTTTCAATTCAACGAACGCTCCGTAAAATGCCAGATTTTTGCCGTACTCACTGCACTGCACCTTGCAATGACGGCCTCAACAACCTTAGCTTCGACTCGTGAATGGTCATCCCACCACTCGGTGGATGACTGCACTGCATGCTCCTCACTATCAATTTAGCCTTCCTCATGGCGACCTCGAACGCCTCCTCCAATTCCAAAGGCGAGCACGGAGCTCGCCACGCCTCTCTGGCAGCTCTATACTTAATATCGCCTCCACCGCACATGGCCCACTGTCCCTTTATATGGAGGAGTTCGACCTCTTTCAATTCAAGAGCCCGCGATAAGTCTTCGATTTGGTTCAACCAACGAGAAGCATCAAGCATTTCGTGGAAAGTCGAATAAAAGATAAGTTTCTTCACATAAACTTGTGATTTTATTATGCCTTCGTGCGTAAACCAATGTACATATACATTCAAAAATAAAAGAGGATCAACTGACCCCTCCAGAAGCTTCGGGCCTATCTACCTCGACCACCTCCTGAGCTTGGGAAGCCTCGACCTCATCCGCCCTGACTTCGGCTTCTTTGGCTTCGGCTTCATCAGGAACTCCCGGGGTCTCGACGCCCTTCAAAGCTTCACGCTGCGCCTTCCCCACCCTTAGCTAGATCGACAATTAAAGCGTCGGTCGGGATCTCGGTCCATCGACAGCACGGATCGACTCCACGTCAGCAGAGCCGAGGACGAGGTCGCTGCGCAGAAGACGGGCAGATTCTTCCGTGCCGCGGACAAGGACCTCGAAATAGGCCGCCCGATAGCATCTTCCTCCGTCTCCTCATACCCATACTTGGACTTATCCACCGGGTAATCCTCGGCGACTTCTTCGATGGCATCCGAACGGCACGCTTATTCAGACCTCGCCACGCCGAGACCATCCCGAGAAGCCCGCAGACAGAATGCCTCTCGCAAAGCACGAAGCATTTCCTGCGAGCTCGCCACGTCGGTCTCCCGACGGCGAACTTCCTCCACCTCGGCCTTCATCAAGGCAACCTCGGCCTCCGCCGCCCGGTCTCGCCGCCCGCCACCTCGGCACTCGCCGCCTCACCAACCGCCCGTCACAGCCGCCTGCTCGACTAGGTCCGGATCTTGGCCCCAGATCGCAAATATCTTGGACGAGGAGAATCTTCCTCCTCCATCTCCCGAGCATACCGGCAACCCTCGTCAAACCGCGAACGACGCCTTTCAAGTAATCCGTTATAAGATCGGACACTTTGGCCATCTCGGCGGACACGCCTCGACATCTTGGCCATCTCGGCAGACATGCCCGCCGCCACCTTCGCCACCTCGGCGAAACATCCTCAACCCCTATACAAAACCCATCGGTCAAGAACACATTCTTTATATTACTTCACAAAGTATAAGAATAAGTACGCTACCTCGGGAAAGATACGAGGCGGTCATTGGAACCGACGATCACACACTCGGTCGGCATCAACCGAGGCCTCGGGATCGCATGCTTCACTTCTTCAAGTGCTTAAGTGGGCTGCGGTGAAGGGACTTCAAGCCTCTCCATTCATTTCGTGCATGTCCTGGACATCCTTCAAAGTCGAGACGGAGCTCGACACCGGAGCTCGACACCGAGCTCGACTCCTTCCTCTTCTTCTTTTCTCCGAACAAGTTCACTACAAATACAACAAGTCAGACATAGACACGGATAATCATACGAAAAGAAAAAAGAAAAAAAAGAGGGCCTCACCTTCACCGACTCCACCTCGGTGGCGGGATCATAAGGGCTAAGCCCGCACCGCAAGCTCGGCCTCAGTAAAGGCCTCGCCCACGAGACCAACTTTGTCCAAAGGCCTCCTCCGTGCCACCGTAGCTCTCGTCAACAATCACATCAGCGATCTTCTCCGATCGCCATAAGAACTCCAAGGTTCCATCGAACCGACTGAAGAAAAACTTCTTTTGCCAGTTCGAGATCTTCGATTTTATCTTCGCTTTGAATTTACGATGGGGTGAAAATAATACCACCCCGAGCTACCATTCGATTGCAAAACCGGAGAACAAGCCCCAAGGTAAAGGAAAATTATGCCAATGGGCATAGACACCAGCCCGCCGATGCGGAAAGAATTTGGCGTAAGTTCATAGAGATATGTCGAACATCCGTTGAAGTTCGACATATACATAGGATAAGGAAGAAGAAGACCGCCTTGAGGTCGTCTTCAGATATCTGATGACAAACCCTTCCAGAGGGCACAAGCCCTATCCTCCGGACGGGCAACAAACTCAACATCGACGAATACAGATTGGGAGGCAATCTCCCTTATATCGGAGGTTTTAAGATAGAAGAAAACAAAGAAACTTTACCAAAATCCCCGAGGGGAACTCGTATACTACACGACAAAGGAGGCAAACTGACACGGGTAAAAACATGCAAAACCGCCGGCGAATCCGACGGCGGCACGGACACAATACGACGTTAAGAGGATTTACTAGAAGAAGAAGAAGCCATAACTTACTTTTGTTTTATCGAAGATGATGGCGATGAACTCCGAGACAACAATGGCGACGGTTACACGCTTTTTCAGAATATCAAAAGTTTGAAAGTCTGAAAGTTTGGAAATGGCAAAAGTGATATGAGAAATGGCGATCAAGGAAGATATTCCCCATTATGCGCTTTATCGGAATCCAACCGCACACATTAAATGCGCATTAAATGCGTATCCGTGTCCGTGCACTCGACAACGGCAAAAAATCTCGTGTTCGGCCCCGCTAACGCCTCGACGGTGAAGTCGGTCGAAGACCTCGGCAACACCTCGTCGGTGAAGTCGACCGAAGGCCTCCGCTAACGCCGACGGTGAAGTCACCGAAGACCTCGGCAACACCTCGTCGGTGAAGCGGTCGAAGACCTCGACAACGCCCGACAAGTGAAGTCACCAGAGACCTCGCTTAACGCCCGCCGGTGAAGCGGTCCAAGACCTCGACAACGCCTCGTTAGGTAAAGCCGACTAGAAAACCTCGACTTAACGCCCGGCAAGAGATACAAACAGCACACACGACCTGCAGACGCCTCTACAAGTGCGGCATTCGATATATGACTTCGGAAACATTGAAACACACCAAGTCAGATCCCGAGAAAAATTCCAACAGATCGTTCGCGCCCCGCCTCGACATAAACAACCCCAAAACCAACACGACCTCGCTTCTGCGTCTTTTTGGGGGGGTTGTGATAGGATATGACCCAACTACCAGGCCCAAGCATCGTGCTCAATACAAGTAAGGCCGACATCAAGCTCGGTGCGGACAAGTTCGCCCAAGAAGACCCTAAAACCGTTGGGAACGCAGAAGGCTCGGCTATATCTAAAAGAATCCTAATCCGAGAAGGGATAGGATTAAGACCATATCCAAGATCTCGAATCCTAGTTAGAAGACCTCGATTTAAGATCTAGGTCGAATAATTGTGTATAAATAGAGGCTAGATTAGGCGAAATAGATCATCCACACTTTGTAATCGCTTACACATTCAATACACGAATACTCTCTCTTGCCCGTGGACGTAGATCTAATTCAAAGATCGAACCACGTAAATCTCTTGTGTTCTTCTCGCATTTATTTCCCCTAACGAAATTAAGATCGATCAGTAACTATTTATTTGTAAATTGCACATGGCAAATAAATTGTATAATTGTTTGTTTGAAAGTACAAATGCGACCAAAAAAATAATAATTAAGAGTTCGATGCGGCACAATAAAAAATTCAATAACTCAATAGAAACTCAGAGGTAAATAATAAGTTTTGTTGATTTACTCCCTCACCCTCACCCCTTTTACGAAATAACCATCTATATAAGGCGACAATTGTCTGTAGGTTAGCAATCCAACCCATTAACTTAGCAAAATTAATTCAAATGGCTCTCTAATCTTTGACAAACTCAAACTACTCGATTATATATAGGTCAAGTCATTATACAAGCTTGGACTTCAATGAAAAATATTGACTATATATATATATATATGGAGGGTTAACGTGAAAACGATTTTTATCGTGAGAATATGAAAATTAAAAAATGATAAATTCGTTGTCAAATTTGATGAATCTCCTGATAAAATTGTTGAATACAAATAAAATAAAATTTTCACCCCTCATAAGATTCAAATATCGGTGAAAATTTCAAATTTTTTGATTCGGTAACTTTTTCAGTGGATGCATTAACTTTCATAGAGAATTCATTTTGTTCATAAAGAATTTTCGTAGTTCTTAGTTCTCATGTTAAAAATGATTCTTATTTGAATCTCTCTCTCTCTCTATATATATATATATATATTTATATATATATAGTTGAGTTATAATAAAAACCTATTTTTTCGTAAAAACCTAAAAATCAATGCATTTCATCTATAAAGTTAATGCACTTTATATATAAAACTAATGCACCCTTGAGTTTTGGTAAAAGAAAACACTATTCATCAATATTTCGTAGTGCATTAACTTTATACTTAAAAGTGCATTGGTTTTTAGGTTTTTACGAAAAAATAAGTTTTTATTTGAACTCTTCCTTATATATATATATATATATATCATGTGAGAATGGATATATTGGTGAGAAATAAGAATGAATAGGAGCCCTTTATTATAATAGATCGATGGCCTAGATTTTATTCTATAAATGTTGTTATCATTAAATTCGTGTGCTATGATTTATTCAGTTATTGAAATTAAGGAGGTTATTTCTGTAATTTTATTTGTTTAAGAATCTATAAATTCCTAATTGTATGAGATTTGATGTGGATATGGTTAGGACTTCCTTTATCTGCAATTTTTGGTTCATCATCTTTTCTCTCTCAAATTTTATTCATCTTTTTTCTATCTCTCATTAATTATTTATCATAACTTAATGGAAGTTTCAGGTTATACTTTGATTATTTTTTTCACTTTTTGCGCTTGAATTTCGATAATGATTGTTGCAAAGCTTTTTTGTTGTTGTTGCTTAATTAAACAAAATGCTACATATATCACAATATATATCCAAGCTATGTTTAATTAATCAAATGCAATGTATTATAATTAAAATGCTACAACAATACAAATAACATTTTACTATAAGATGATAATATTTGAAACATGTGCTACATAAAATGAAAGTAAAATACAAATAATGAACAATGAAGACAAAGAACATATACATTTTTAACATAAAGAAAAGAATATGTAATATATGTGCTAATGATTGTTAGAAGCGTGCAAGAGAAAATATGAATGAAAAATTTAGATTGATAAACTTGTGCGAGTTTAAATGAACAATGTGCAATTTTTCGACATATATGTGCTACATATGATGACGTTTAATAACCCATGCTACACTTTATATCAAAAATTCAATATGAAATAACTAAATGCTATATCATCTGCAGACAATAATTCTAATAGTAATACAAAAAAAATGTGAAATAAGTGTTAACAATTGTTAAGAGCGTGCAATAGAATATTGGAATAACCAAAATCTCAAAATGCTAACATGTGCATAGTTTAAATGACGATCTAAAAGGATAAACTTTTTAGATATTTTGATTTGAAATGAGTTGATATGAAAAGATTTGGATCTTTGAGAAAGATCCCATTAAATTCGGTAAACATGGAGATGAAATGTTTTTTTTATTATTTACCCAATTTACCCTTCCATCATGTGATTTGTTTAATAGAAACGCAGATGTCATCATTAAAGCTGAAAAGGGATGAATGATCTGGATCGTTAATTTCGATTCAATTAGGCCTTGTTTGATAGACATGTTAAGATATGTTAAGATAGATAACGAACAAGATATGTATTGTAGATTATGTGAGATTGATATCATATCTTGTTGTTTGGTAAATAAGATATAAAATATAGATAGCATAAATTACTCGTTTGATACACTAGTTTAAAATCTAGATTAAACAACAAATTACAATTTTAACCTTTTGAAAAATTGAAAATTAGAAATACACTGCAAGCAAGCCTCTGCTCACCCTCAACCAATCTGTGCCCTCAGAGGTCACCCCCAACACTTCCTTACCTTCGGCTAATCGGAAAGACCTCAGCGACGTACTGGTTCGGAAAGCCCTCAACAACGCACTGGTTCGATATGCCTTCGAATTGGGTAGGGTTTTTGAAGATATGAAATTGGGGAAAAGAACGATGGCCAAAGTTGTGTTTGAGTGCCAAAACCAGGGCTTGGCACTGTGTCAAGCCATAGTCAGTCATTGTGCAGTATTCCAGAGCAAAAGGTGGTAGTTTTCCTGTTCGCATTGAGCTTCTTTGGATAATATCGAGCCCCTTGCAGAAAGGAATGATGTCTCTTTGTTTGATGGAAGATGGCTTCTCAAAACCTTAATATCAGAGAAAACATGTTACGAGATGACTAAGGAGATGAAAAGAAGGTGGAACACACCATAGGCATAAATGCCTCTAAGCGATTCTCTTGAAGGCCCATAGCATCAAAACTTTCAAGACCTCATCATAAGAAGTGAAGAATTCTTCTCCATCGACTTGAAGCATGCCCCACAAGATTGAAACAAGCTAATACATCGAACCTTCGAGATACCAATGCTAGCATTCCGTAAGTGAAAAGTTGAACAACTTAAGATATGCCTTGAATTGGGTATTTGAAGATCCGAAATTGGGGAAAATAACGATGGCCAAAGTTGTGTTTGAGTGAGGGTAGTATTGTCTTTCCATCCTCATATCTCGTATCACTATTCGTTTTGATTAGGTAACTCCCAAATTTCAACATTTGCTTTTACAAAGAGGAATAGTGAAATTAAACGGCCTTAAAATTAAAGCGGGCTTGACGGATAATAATCTAATGTACCAAACAAGCACATAAGGCAAGATATATTACATATCTAGGGTTTATCTTATCTACCAAATAGAGCCTTAGTAGCTAGAATATATTCTCATTTCTTACATATATTACTATTCTCACCATAACCCTTCTATATATATATATATATATATATATATATATATATATATATATATGAGAAGTATCAAATATATAAATTCTCATAATTTTGATAATTAGAAACCAATTTAGTCCGTAGCTCTTGAATCTTAATTCATGGATGATCTAGATTGATTTTTCTAATAGGATATACTTTCTTTGTGAGATAAAAGATAATTCTTCTCTATTATTATGTTTTTATGTATTAAATAATGCTTTTGAATATTGGATAGAATGGGGATGATTTTTACAAGGGTCTAGTTTATAGAGAAAATAATATTTTATCCGTAAAAATATAGTCATAGAGAAACCATCTTATGCATAAGAAAGCACATCCCCTAATTAATTCATTTTGTTCATAGCAAATTTTCATAGTTCTTAGTTCTCACGTTAAAATGATTCTTATTTGAATCTCACTCTCTTTATATATATATATATATATATATATATATATATATATATATATATATGAGATGGATCAAATGAGAACCCTATATATTATAAGAAATGAGAACCAATCTTGTTCATTAATTTGGCATGATCTAAAGGTCACAATTTAATTGTTATATTTAGTAATTATATTTTCTGACATTTTAATAAGGTTATAATAGTAATTTCGATATATATTGTAACCGTAATGTTCAGTTTTTTCAGGGATTTTATCTATGAATTTAGGAAATTTCCGATTTATTTGTTATCATGCTTAATATCTTTTGCATATCTTTTCAGATTGTAGTCTCCTACGTTTTTTGCACTGTTTTCGTTAATTTTTAGAATGCTTTATGCTTGAATTCTTGGCGTCTGAAAGCTACTGATTGTTTTCTGCAGTAATGGCGTCAACAAGTAATTTTTTCTTTTCATCGTTTTTTGCTCATTAGTTGTGTTTATTGGTTTGTTTATTAATGGTTCTACAGAGAACATATACAGACCATATTTTGTGCATGGAAAAAAAGATTATGTGCTAAGAAATTTATTTTATGTTCACATCGATAGTCGTTGTTCATGTATGCTTAGTGTTTTTTAAAACAACGTGTATATATTTTAAAACAAACATGGATTAATTATGTTGGCAGGTATTGTTTCTCGCTGTTCTGCACATATTCCATTCTTTTTATTCGTTCATCCAGATTTGCACATCAATTGCAATTAACAATTCTACTACAGATTAAAAAACCCCAATTATTGTGCATAAAATTAAAGATTGTGTGTATGCAAAGTAGTTATGTGTTCACATATATAGTCGATATTCATGTTTGCTCAGTATTATTTCAAACAATGTATAATTATTTTACCACAAACGTTGATATTTTATGTTTCCAGGTATCGAAGATGAATCCGACATAGTGCAGTGTGATGAATGGATTTTTCCATTTTGTGACGATATACTGAAGCCAAAAATAGGTAGGGCTTTTCGCAACTTGGATGAAGGGGAGAAATTTTAAGATGATTATGCAGTTGCTTGTGGGTTTGAAACTCGTAAAAGCACACTTAAACGTTCAAGAGACAATACGGTAATTCTGTTCAGATTCATTTTATGTACGCGTGAAGGTTCAAAAGATAATTCAATTGTTCATTTAGATGATAGTTCGTCAGCGTAAACGAGTTCGATATTCAAGCAGAGTGGGTTGTATGGCTAGAATGGTGCTTCGTTTTGAGGTTGTTGTTGGATATAAAGTTCACAAGTTTGTTGAGGTCATACACATTCCATGGTATCGGATGCATATCGACATCTAATGAAGAAAAATAGTGTCATGCTTTGTAGTATCAGTGACTACCCCAATATCTATATTAGTAACACTCTCATTTTCTGCAAGATTATAGAAGTCATTACAGCATGCACAATAATTATTAAACTAGCTAATGTTAATTATTGTTAAACTAATTATGAACAAAGCAGATAAAATTAGTCACGAATCTATTAATGATAATACCTTTGTTCCACTTTTTTCGATAGTTTCATTTTTATGCCAAGCTTACGTGCGAAGCTTTACCTCATGACCTTCCACCTAATACAAATAATAATTAACACCTATCACAAGTATTTCTTAATTCCAAAATCTAACAATAATTATTATTGATAACACTTACGTCTTAACACACTATGTTTCTTCCCTGAATCTTCAGTAATCATAGCAGTTACTACATGGAAATAATATATTAATGAACATCAAAACATCCGAATGAACTACTACATGGAAATAATATATTAATGAACATCAAAACATCCGAATTGTTCATTGAATTTGTATTACCTATGCATGTGTTGATAATTTTAAACATTCAGTATACGATTATATAAATAAAAAGAAACAAGAACATAATTTATAACATTAACAATGTTTAAACAAATAACAGTTTTTTGGGTAAATGAACTATAATAAATAAACATTCAATGGCAGACACTTTTTTATCATTATCCTGTACCACAAATGTCCATTAACTTATATTCAAACAAAAAAGAATGTACAGTTATGGCTAAAAAACAAAATTCGAGCAGGGGACCACGAACCACCAAAAACAACTAACGACATAATCGAATCACAAAGAAACTCCCACATGTAGGGGAACAAGGAAAAAATATTTCAAAAAGAGGGACCGACATATGAACAAGAATACGAAAAATAAGTTATCAGAACAAATGGATAATACACTATTTGTTGAACCCCTTTTTTGTGCAGATTACAGAACGAGTTTTCGAAAACAAAAGTTGTTATCGCTGTTGTAAAAACAAAGTTATTCACGCATATTTAAATATACAATAGAAGAAATAAAAAAAATTGTAGAACACTTACAAACCTGAAGCACTACTTAATAATTTTAACTGATTAACTTACAGTTTTTCACACGATGAACAAGAACTGTTCAAAATCGTCTCGAGTTTTGCAGGGAATTACACTATTCCTCTGTGTTGAATTTTTTGAGTATAATGAATGCGAATGAGATTTTACAGAGCGTCGTTTGATATATTTTCCTCTGGTTTTGTGCACAAGATTTGATTTCGGGGATATAATAATAAACCTTTCTGGATTCATATCAAATATTGCATATATTCCTTCACATTTACCGATATGAACAAATATTAATGATAGAAGGAAACCAAATCGTTTCACAGCACTAATTAAGGGAAACGGGTGAGTAAATGGGACCCACTACCATTAATTACTGGATTACCCTCTTGTATCGAGTCATCTCCAATTCGGCCGAAAAATTTGATTTTCAATCTTTGTGCATAAAAATAATATCAGACGTTAGATTGAATGTAATCAATGGCTACAAGTAGTTCTCATTTCTTAACTAAATATGTGTTCTCCCATTAACCAACCCCTATATATATATATATATATATATATATATATATATATGATTGGGTTCTCGTAGTACCCAATTTTCAGATAGTATGTAGTACCAAATCTAGACCACATATTTTGAACATATGACCGCACCACAAACTGACACGTGACAACTCATTTTTCTTTTTCTTTTTTTCGCAAGGGACAAAATGAGAAGAAAGCAAATCAGTCTTCTTCTTCCATTTTTTTTGAAATGGTAGCGGACGGCGGTGACTACGACATCAACGGACGACGACGAACAAAAGCAATAATACATTCGAACAACAAAAAACAATAAATTTTGAAAGAAAAAAAGAAGAAAAAAAATTGATGGATTTTGAGAAAAAATAGAAGATGAATTTGATAGAGGATTTTGAAGAATCGAGAGAGATGGTGGTTATGATGGTGAAATTCATTGATTAATCGAGGAAAGAGACGGCGAAATTGATGGAGAAAGATGAATGGGAGATTTGCTATCGAAAAATATAAAAGTGCATTTAACAAAACATAAAACGCATTTAACAAAACATAAAAGTGTATGTTACACGAAACACAAACATGCATTTAACAAAGCACATTTATGCATTTAATAAAACATGTTCATGCATCTTACAAAATATAAAATGCATTGTTGGCAATGGCGCATCGGGACGACAGCGAAAAGACTGCCTTGTTGGCTACTGGATGCACGATTCAACCTACATGCATTATTGTGTTCAACTACATGTATTTTGTGTTTATTTAAATGCATTGTTCGATTCAACTAAATACATGGTTTGTTTTTCGTAATCACATAACAAATCAAATTACTAATCCACCCTTACTGTAACGAAATCAGCGAAATTAAGCTTAAAAAATCCGAAAAAATCTACACCATGGGATCTATGAGATGAGTGGATGAGATTAAATACTACATACTACTCAGACTCGGGTATTATTTGATCCATCATCTATGCACATATATATATATATATATATAGAATGTGATAATATTCATTATGGTAATTGTTCCAATATACAGAATCACTATAATTATATGCACAACAACATGAATTATATGGACATAACAATAGTCATAGAGTGTGATAACATGCACAAGAACTACGATTACATGAAAAAAAAACATGAATTACACGAACAACAAAGAATAGAATGTAAAATATCATAGCGAAAATTTAAGGATTTGACTATTTTTATCATTAAATAATACCAATTGATGGGTCCCGTTAGATACGTACTTGTGTATGGGGGGATACACTAGTTAGATAAATTTTAAACTTTTTTTTATGATAAGAATAACTGATTGATTAAAATATCTAATCGGGTAATCGAGTCCAGACTGGTATCAGTACTGTTGATCAGTTCATATAGGGAATGTTTTGTACTGAGTGATATTAGTCGGCAAACCTATTGACTGCTAAGGCAGCAAGTCAGTAGGACTGATAACTGATGTACGTGCAGAATGTGGTGGTTACTGGATTTTCCTTACAGAAAACTGAGACTCGATTTTAAACACTTTATCAAATATTGATTAGTTAGTTTTCAGTTTTTATCTTTTCAGTATCGAACTGATACTAATAGAGGGTCTCAAAGCAATGATGTGTTGTTTTGTGCTGCTGTTGGCAATTCACTAACATGCAATATTAAAGCAGAGCTGAAAGTAAATAACACGTTGAGTTTTACGTGGTTCAGAGAGATCAACTCCTACGTCCAAAGATTGATTGCTTAGTCAATCCACTAACTTCGGATTGGTCTTGTTTACGGGTACAAGAGTAAACCTAAATACCGATTTCATCTTACAATATCCGCCTAACTTGACATTCTTCCTCGTTTCTTGGTGCTAGGAACCACTAACTGCTTTCAGGACATAGTCGACTTAACCTCTAGCTTATGGGTGCTAGAAACCAAGCTTTCAACAACTAACACTTTGTTATATACATGTCCAAACTTCTACTCAACTATGGAGGATTTTATAGAGTAGTTTTCAACTAGGCATCCGAGTTTTCACAGGACTATAAATTCAAGATGTTTAGGCTTAAGATATACAAAATATCTAGGCGTAAGAAAGTGTATGTTGGAGTATCGAGCTAATAAGTATATGTGAGTCTTGAGATTTGCTGATACACTGATTACTTTCTTCTTCGAAATCGCTGTTTGATTTGCTTGAGCTTTGAGTTTTGAGATTTCAATTGTGTAGCGTTTCGGTAACCTTCAAATGTTAGATTACGCACAATATGAGATAAAGGAATATGATTAAAGTTATTGGAGGGACTACCATTCAAATCCTTCTATTTATCATCTAAATTCTATTCATTGAGAATCCTCGTACATCTTCTGACAAAGGTCGCATCATCGTAGACTGTACCTCTGTAATTCTGAAAAGATGGTATAACACATGAGGATCTTCTGCAGATACGCTATAACATGTGACGAGTCAAATACTTAAGGCTTGGATCATTTCGTATTTCTTCAGTTGAGTTGACTCCGTATTTTGTGAGCATTGACTTCGGGATGGGCGATCGAGGTCAGATCTCCTTTCATCGTGATCATACTCGTCTTTTGTCGTTCATAACTCCTGAGTCAGTATAATGCATTCAGTCTGACGTAGATACTAATAGTCAGCTTGACTATCGATAGATAGTTTTGACTCCTAACGATGCGCTTTGACGGTACCCAACTTGAATCTTTGGTAAACAACTTTGACTTTCACAAGGCGGTGTCTTTGATATATAACATAGTCATATCCCGACTCTTTCTCATCCTTCACGATTATTCATCTTGATCCCCATGCTTCAGTTTTTCGACGTCAGTCTTCGACTTTACTCCAATAGCTCTGATCTTCAGCATTGCGTGTACTTCCATCTTCAGACATCGATTGACTTTACGTAGGTCTTGATGCGTAGTACGCGATCCTTGATTGAGTTGTCATCGATACAATGATACGATACTCTATCGGATGGTGACTCTCAACATCGCTTGAACTCCTTCGGTCTTGGAGTGCATCCAAGCCGATAGTTATTCTTGAAACTTATAATAACTCCAAAACAAGTCAGTAGCATTAGTTACTTCAACAAGACAATCATCAGATGTTTTGGGATCTAATCAAAACACACAGTTAAGATATATTAATTCCTGATACTTAGGAATTTTCCAATATTCTCGATACTTAGGAATTTTCCCAACATGCATTATAGTTATAAATTATAAGTGTGCATTACAGTTATAAGTGTGCATTTCAGTTATAAATTATAGTTGTGAATTGTCCAAATGCACATTTAGAATCGTCTAAATGCAGATTCGATAATAGTAAAACTTAATATTGTTCAATTACCTATTTACATGCACATGTGCAATTGTCTAAATGCAAATTCTAAATTTTCTGACTGCACATTTTTTTTACTAATATGTTTAGATGCACATTTGAAATTGTGTAAATAAACGTTCGAATGAGAGAGAAAGAAAATAGAGAGAGATAATGTGTGTGTGTGTGTTTGAGAGAGGGAGGGGAGGAAAATAGAATAGGCATTTGAATAAGAGAGAAAAAAAGACAGAGAGAGAAAATGGAACCGCAAATTTAGGAATTATTGAAGATTTGGTCTTGTAAAAAGAGAAATTAATTTTACATTCTTACCCTTGACATGCTACATCATCAATCCACGTGATTGTTGAAGATTTAATATTGATCATGAATTTTTGTGCACCTAAGGCTGTGATTTGTTCTCACATTCACATTATAAGGGGTATCAACTCCATAACCAATCCACACACACATACACACACATATATAGAGAGTTATGTTTAAATGAGAACTATTTTTATCCTATAAACTAAGAACCAAATGATCGTATGAAAATTGATCAATCCGTTGGGAAAGTTACTGAATCTAAAAATTCAGAAATTTATTTTCACATTGGTACAAATCTCATGAGGGGTGATTTTTTTTTAGATTCAGTAACTTTCCCGTTCTCATGATAAAAATGATTTTTATGTTAACTCTCCCCTATATTCATCAAATTCAATGCAACACTGTTATATTTAGTGCTACATTTTATATGTTGAATTTGATGCAACAAATTTATACATTTAGTGCAACAACTCTATATGTACTACATTCTTATTCTTACGAATATTTGCATTCTTACGTGATCCATCTTATATATATATTGCGTACTTCAGTTAGCAAAGACATCATCCACTAATCAAATATGGAGTATCATTAAGTTGAATCCTTTTAATTCAAATATTGTAAGAAATGAAAATGTATGAATAGGTAAGATCGTTGTTTCTAGAAAATTATGTCAAATTTAAGGAAAAACAGGAGATTCACAAACTTGATTCTAACATATATGGTATCCACAGACATCTATTTACACGTGAATTTATTCTGGTTTATTATATATATGTATCATTACACATTATGAAACTGTACTGGAGAGGTGAAATTTTGAGATAACAAACTAGTCAGCAAGAGGAAACAAGTACACAAAATATAAACAAATTCTGAAGGGCTGCGGTGCATATTACATAATACATATACGTAATTCCTATTAAAAATTGTCAATATTTTATAAGTTGAGATACTTCAATAAATTATGAAGCACCACTACAATATTGAATATATATAAATAAATTCTTTTAAAAGTTGTGGACCAATCAAATTAAAACAAAATGATAAAACCGAAGTAGTACAAAAATAAACAAAATTTACCATTTACACTCACAGTTGTAGGGTTGATTAATATGAGACGTATATAACTGAACTACTAAATCAAACTGATACTTAGACTAGCTAGCATTAACGATGACCAGTAACACACTTAAATGGTCGAACTCCATGTCATCAATTTAATTAAATAAACAGAAACATTGAAATAATATTAGAGGGAGATAGTCGACCATGTCAACTATGAGACCATCCTCTTGGTCTCTCTCTTCTTTGTTTAACCTGTGGAATTG
Organism: Salvia rosmarinus; assembly: GCA_036937905.1. Classification (NCBI taxonomy): domain Eukaryota; kingdom Viridiplantae; phylum Streptophyta; class Magnoliopsida; order Lamiales; family Lamiaceae; genus Salvia; species Salvia rosmarinus. The sequence continues at coordinate 42,866,090 of CM072820.1, forward strand.
AGACACTTGTCTTTTTTTTATTGGTAAATCAAATTTTGCATAGATATATTATAAAATTATTATCTCTTTTAAATAATATATTAAAAAATCAAAATATATCAAAATTCATATTATTTCGTTCTCTATAAATAGAGATCAAATTTTCTATATTCCATTGTCCTATTTTATATTTCATATTAGTTTTTCATTTTTATGTTATTATATTTTTTCAATAATAATAATAATAATTTATTTTAATTTTTATTGTAACTATTTATATAATAATTATTTAATAAAATAAAATAATATAATAAATGATTGGGTGGTTTGAGTGATCATTGATAAAATATCAAACCTGACGTGGTTGGGTAGGAAGAAAAATAAAATTCAAAATGAGAAAGAAATTAATTAAATATTGAAAATATTGAATGGAGGTTGATAAACGTAATCTCAGAAAACACACATCTTATATAGAAGGATTCATCAAAACAGTATGATTTTCATCCAGATATTTGAAATCTTGTTAATGTGGGAGTAGGTTTTGTTGATATTGTCCCTCCTTAATAATTATAATAAAACACAAATATAATTTACATTAATTAGTTTTTTTTAGCGGTTATCCGAATTAAGGTGAAGTGAATATTTTTCAATGACTTATTCTTCTCTTTTTTTTTTGGTCAATTTAATACAGAAATTTAAAGGTCACGTCACGGTGGACTCGAACCCGAGACTTTTGGCATCGGGCATTAACCACTCTACCACTAGGCCAACACACGCACACGACTTATTCTTATCTTTGTTGTGCGTGGAAGGTAGGGATTGATTCGTGTTTAACGTAGCAACTGCGGATCAAACTTCATGGTTTACTTTGAAAATATATTGGTCATTTAGTAATAATTTAGTTGACTTGCATGCATGTATTTTGTCCATTACCTGTTTAAAGCTCAAGACGTGTCTAACTACTTCCTACTTGGCCATATATAACTCACTTTCATTTAACTTATACAAGTTCACGTTTTCTATGAAATAATTAATATCTTTGCATTTAGTATTTCGATTGTGGATTTTATACTTTACGTACTTCTTTCTGATTTTTGTTGTGATACAGTACAACTCTTCGTGAGGCGCGGGACTTCAAATTGGGATGTTACTATGTAATTATAAGGAAAATATTAGAGTGTAAGAATTTAGGGTTTCACAGATATGATGCAGTTGCGTGATCACGGTGGTTTCTTTCAATTTTTTTTATGCTAATTTCAATTTTTCTCATTCCTTCAAATATTTTAAATGAAATAATTATTATTAATTTAAACTAGTGATCAAGATCGTTCTTAGATAAAATAATTGAACAATGTGATCAACGCGTGATACTATTCACACAATTATAGTTGCTTCTTTCAATTTTTAACATCAATTTCACTAATATCTTTTAATTTTTTATATTATAGTATCTTTTATGAAATAATCGAACGATATGCTCAATGTCAACTTTGTTTATGTTTACTATAAGTATTTTGTTATATTATTCTATTCTCGTACTATAATGCACGAGAGTCATATATTGAATTAATCTCATGTCTTCTAAAAACAAGTATAATAAGAAATTAGTGAAACTGGAAAAAATTACAAAATAGAATGGCCATAATTGTGAGAAAAATGCCATACTTTGTTACATTTTTTATTAATTCATAACAATATTGGTCATTATAGAAAATTAGAAGATATTAGTAAGATTGAAATAATAAATTAGAAAATAGAAAGAAATGATTATAATTATGAGAAAAATATCATACATTAACCACATCGATTGATTATTCCATAAATTATATTATATTACAAGAAATTAGTGAAATTGAGATTAAAAGTTATAAATAAAAAGTAATTACTATAAATTTGAAAATAATGTCATACGCTGATCATGCCAATCAATTATTTTCATAAAATACAAATCTCAATACATTATTAGATGTATTATAATATTTATTTTTAATCTATGTAGTATATAATTCGATTATCATTAATTTATACTTTTATAGTTGATAAATTTTGTACTATAAAAACAAATATAAAAACATTTATTGTAAAGATATATAAGTTTCAAAGTGAACTATAATTGTAAGGTGAATTATAATAGCTTATCATATTTATCTAATAAGAAATTATATTATTAAGTTCATATTTTGATAAAATATTTATTATAAAGATATATAAGTTTTCCACATAAAATGTTTAAAAAGTCTATATTTCCAAATAATAAAAAAAAAAGAAGTAAAACATTGTACAAATTATGCACATAAATAGGTTGTGAAAGAATTATAACAAAATAACATAGAAAAAAACATGCAGCCCAAAATTACGCACGTAAATAATCATGTACAAATTAAAAGTATGCACGCAAATAGTTTAGTGATTTTTTTTGTCTTTATATTGTTAGGAACATGAAATGAAAAATGATAAAAGGAATATTTCCAGAAAATGTGTGCTTTGTCTTATGTAAAATATGCTTTTGATTCTATTTTAATCATAATATAAATATTAAATAGCATTATGAAAATGCCGGTAGAAAAATCGTACTATAATTAGCATAACCATAAAAGAAAACTCTGGAAAAAAATTCAGCCAAAATTGGATACAATTTTTTTGAAAAATTGTTATGATATGTTTCCGACAAAAAATATTTATAATTTAGATAATTGTAGAAAATATGTAAAGGGCATATTTGTAATTGATTAATATAATTAATTAAAAAAACTGGTTTTAAAAAATTGAACTGATCCCACTTAAAATTTAAGGGTATTATGTATGCACATAATATGTAAAGAATCATTACCCTTTTCTACAATATAAATTTCTAATACAATGTAATTACATATTTATTTGACTTGATGTAGTTACATTCATAACCATCGAACTGGAATTCGTTAAGCCTAATTGTTATTAGAAATGATCACGCTGTATAAAATTCAAACAATTTACTTATAAAATTGAAATTTCTACCACACTTACATAAAGTGAAAATTAGTATTTTTTCAATGTAATATAATTTTATATGATTTTCAATTCTGAGAGGACATGTCTTACCCGAAGATGTCCGATTTTTTTATCCATTTATATACCGCCTATATATATCATGATTAGTTTTTATAGCTTAAAACCAACCGGTAATTATATTAAAGAAAATTGTACTTTAATGCTAAAAAGAAGACAATAGTACTTTATAAATTAGATTTTGGATAGAGATTCAACAGAAGCAATTGTTATTATATTATAATATATAGACGTGTCAAATTAATTGTCAATATCATTTACCTACTTCTCTCGAAAGGTATATGTGAAACTTAAACCCAAAAGTCTTTGGTACTTTTCCGGCTTACAACATTTTTTTATTCAACAAAACTCATGTAAATTTGTCCTTGTCATGCGGATTCACAAAAGTATTATTTACTGTTAAAAAAAATATTAAAGTATTATTTATTTTTTACCCTATAATTTAGAAAGTATCATTTATATTGAAGAAAAATATCATTTATACTGAATAAAAATATCAAAGTCTGTATATGCGGATATATGTACGTAATACTACCTCCTTTTGATTTTGTACTTACTGCTCTATAATTGCATAGCAACGCATATGCAATTAAGATTTTATTTTTGGAGTGAATGGGTGTCAAATCATTATGAAATCTAATATGCAAAACTATAAAACAGCATTGTAATTTGTTAAATGAGCAAATTAAAAATTAAGGATAACTCAATATAGCTAGGGTTATAGTCCCTCAAAACTTTGATCACTATGTAAGCTTAAGGAATACATAATTACTTGGAAGTTCTCTGAATTCGAGTATACTTTTGTTTTACTTATGATTTCAGAAAATCCCAGTCATGGAATTGTAATTGAGGAATATCCCAACACCAGATTCTTAAATATATATTTTTCCCTCCCCACGCACTAACTAAGCTGCTAATCTCGTATATGTTGACTTTGTTTCAGAGTTGATAATTACCCAATTCTTAATTTCCTTGAAATTATGAGCGTTTACTTCTAAGGTCTCCCCTCTGCCAGTGGCTGATTATTTAATTTGTTATGAAATAATATTCTTGACTGATGCTTTTATTTATTTTATTTTCCTAGCTAGTCAATGACTAAATATTGGATGAAATAAAGAAAAAGTAACTATGTTTAGTATTTGGTAAGGAACGTGCTATAAACCTATTACAAGCCTCTCTAGGGATTACATACATTATAGAATTAACTCTCAAGAGTAAAATGTAGAGTAATGTGTGTGTTATGAAGGTTGCATATTTCTTAAATAATATCCATCTTCGAACTATTCAACTAGTATCTCATTGAAAACCTAAAAGAATTTATTGTCACCATCGATTGAGATTTTATTTACATCTGCATCATTCAATATATATCTTATCTAAAAATCTACAAAATTGAATCACCACCATCCACTCGAATTTCCTTCACATCTACACCATCCAATATATATCTTATCTAAAAAAAACTAAAAGATTGAATCACCACGATCCGTCTGGATTCCCTTTATATTCGTAACATCCAATCTATACTTTACTGAAAATCTAAACCACTCAACCTCTATAAATTTAGTCTATTATATACATACTTTCACACAAAACACGATTTTACATTTTATTGTTCCTTTTGTATATCTTTGTTTAGTTATATTTTATCATTCATGGCTACTTCTCGAAGTTTAAATTACTCATTTGATTAAGATAAACATCTTTGTCGTGTGTATATTGAAATATCTCAAGATTCAAAAACATGAATATACCAAAAAAGATAGTTTTTGGAATCGTATTATGGAGGTATACAACTTCGAAAAATCTTCTCCAAATATGTCTAATTGAAGTAAAAGATCGGTTGAAACTCGCATGCAAATTATTTTGAGTTTGTTTTAAAATTGAAAGTATGTGTACAACAAGTGGAATATCCCAATCCAAGTGGTTGGTTTGAAAAAAGATATTATAAGTAATTATGTATACAATTGGTTTTTTTTTTTTTTATCTTACCGATTCTAACATGTTTTGTTCATTATGCAGTTTACTCGTGCAAAAGAAACGATGACACAAGTAGCAAAATATCTGAAAGGATTCAAGTTCAAGTATGTGTGACTCATTATGAAATATTTTGTAAGTTGACAATACTTCACAAAACTCTTGACAACAAATGTATTCATTCCAATCATAAACGTTACCGGAATCTCTTATCTCACTTTATGTATTGTCTTTATTTTCTATCAATTTCAGTGATGACAGTGACAATGGTTCCAGACCACCACATCGTCCAGATGGTGCAGAAAACATAAAAACAAGAGGGAAAAAATAAAGATATATATTTACGATTTTTTCAGATCACTCTCACAAAGAAATAAGAGAATTCAGGTCCAAATGATGTTTTCAATCTGTTTAGGGCAATTTCAAGATTTTGGAGGATCTAAAAGTGACGTTAGAGGATCCAAAGGCAATCTCGAACCTTAATAGTGTTGCTTGTATTGTTAATTTAATGTTATTGTATTTTTAAATTGTAATTTTAAGTTATTGTAGTTTTATGTTGCTATAATTTTATGTTATTATATTTTATGCTGTTGTAATTTTAGGTCTTTGTATTTTTATATTGTAATTTTAAATTTTATATAATGTCTTTTATGTTTAATAAAACATTTATTTAAATGTATTAATAAGTGAAACTAAATATATATCAACAATAAAATTTAATATCGACAAGATATTTAGAATGTACTATAAAATGAATTCTACAAATTAAACAAGATAAATAATCAAAAATATTTGCAAAAGAAAAGAAAAAGATGAGAAAAAAGCAAAACTAAGCAAAAAAAAAGAAGCAAAAAGAACATGACAAAAACTGGCGTTGAACGGTACCTATTACGATTTACGAGAAGTGGATTCCTGTTCAATCATGGGATTTAAGTATAGCGTGGAGGGATCTATTGGAGAAGAACTCACCGTCATTCAAGTGGCTGTTGATGCTCTAAAATAGTACTCCCTCCGTCCCATTTAAAACGTCCCCTTTCTTTTGGACGCGGTTATTTAGGAGAAAGGTATAAAGTAGTTAAAGTGTTAAAAAGTGGGTAGGGTCCACACTTTTTGAAGAGTAAATTATTTCCTAAAATGGAATGGGACATTTGTATTGGGACAACCCAAAAAGGAAAGTAGGACATTTTAAATGGGACAGAGGGAGTATTAGAAACAGTCACACTTCAAATTCTTTATTTTAGAAATTTTAAATTTATTTTAGAATACTTTCAAGTACTTATAATAAATTTTAGCTTTCAGCTGAATATTTAAAGAAATATTCCTCAAGGCCTTTGTCTTGAAAGAATTATATAGCCTAAAGCACTTATTTGGAATGTTTTACCGATTCTCACACCCAAAATCAATAAAATTAACTTAGACACCAAATTATCATATGTGGATGAGTTCAGGCACCAAAAAATTGTTCTTATTCCTAAAAAAAGGTTTATACTGTATGCTTAAAAAGCTATAGTTTATACTTTAATATTTTAATTCTAACATTTTTTTTGTAAGTCCTAATCATATTTTAAATGTTTACCCTCATAGAAGAAACGGTCTTATCAAAATGCACAAATTTTGCACAATGTGTTTTGGGTTGAGTGTTTTATTGTGACTTTTTTTTGTGAATTGGTGTTTTATTGAGTAATGGGTGAAATTATTTTCATCACAATTTGTGGGCCTCTCTTGCAGTCACTCTTATATTTTTAATGGGCCAATCATCAAACAGTATATGGGCCATCGCTAGTTTGGTTATTTATATTGGTTTTAATAAATTACCCAAGGAGGATACAACCCCCAAAACGTGATCGACTTACTAAAAATCGAAAATCTTGGAGTAAATAATAAATTACGTAAGACCATCACACGAATCAAAATTTACCCATATTTATAGTCGGTGCTGTATTTTTTTCTTTTTTTTTCTTCCTTTTCAAATTATAACTTTTTTTTGGGTCATTTCTTCAAGAGACTTGGTCTTTTAAGTAGGGATGGAGAACGGTTCGAGTTCGGGTAATTGAATTGATTTTTTCGGTTAATCGAATGGAAGTTTCAGTAAATTTCAAAATCAAAACTGAACCATTATTAAGTTCGGTTAACCGAAAATCACATCGGTTAATGGGGTTCGATTTTCGGTTAACTTTTATATTTTTTATTTTTCTTACTCAACTACATTAAATAGTCTAAGTATTAGATGAATACGATTAAACAAAATTTACGATAAATTAATTGTTACTTTATTTTTAATTTTATACAATTGACTTTAAATAATAAATACTTTCATATATTAATTAATTACTCAATCTATCATGCACGTGATTTAAAGTTTTGATATTATATGATTACGACTAATTACAAATTTTCTAGCCACTAAAAAAAACCACATGCTCACACAAACCTATTATTTTATTTTCTGATAATTCTATTGAATTTTACCTACAAATAAATACTCGACTTTTATTTATTAATCTTTTATGATGAGAACATAATTATAAGAAGAAGAAAAAACAAAATAAATTATTCGATTTTTTGATTATTAACTGTTCGGTTATCGATTAACTAAAAATTGAAAATATTTCCCACAAACTAAACAGTAAATTGAATATGCAGTGTTCGATTAACTGAATATAGTGTGGTTTTGGTTCAATTCGGTATTGACCGAAACCAAAAACCATTTCCCAACCCTAGTTTTACGTAATAACAATCATCCCGGTGAATTATGATAATAGAAAGTTATCATACGATTTCTATGGAAAAACCTTTTTAAAATTTCTCAATATTCGAATATATTTGATTATTCCTGCATTTAAGACTTTAGTTCTTCATTGTTTCTCGTCATTTGGTATTTGGCTTTGGTGAGGAAAAAATGTTGGAAAAGTGTACAAAACAGTACAACTTGCCGGGCGTATTACAACTCGAAATAGAACGGTAGAAGAAGATCAAACTAACAATGAACTTAAAACAAGAAAAATAAAAGAAACTGAAAAACCGTATTCTAATGCCGAGTCGAGGAGGCATCTTTCCGTAAGACGAGATACGCCCCGATACTGCTCTCGATTCTGGCGTATCGTCCCAAAGATAAAACAGCAGCGTCTCGTAGGTGGCAACACCCGTATTGAGGAACAATACGTAGAAGAAGAGAAGTTCTTGGAGCAAACAATGACAAGACAACAAATCACCGATGGTTTAATTGCTCTGATGATTTTAATTTTTATTTCTTCTTCTTTTATGATTGTATATCTGACTTATACTCATGTGTTTGACATAGATTCTTTCAAACGAAATGTTCTAAGTGTCACGAGAGGTTTTTCACTTCAAAAAAGAAGGTGTTCTACTAAAAAATTAGACATCATCATTCATTCGAAAAGGAATCTTGTTGTTGGTGAGAATGCTAAGGATTTCAAGACATAAGCATATGTGATTGTAAAATAGCATACACCTATTCGACATGCTCGTTGGAAGGACATCCCAGCATATAAGAGAAAGATGTGATGGAATGAAGGTATATATGTTATTTAATAAGAACTAATTACGTAATATAGTGTGACTTTTCTTTGTATCATATTAGTTATCTAAATATTATGATAGAAATTTTCTTTGTGTCATTTGTAATCGTTAGACTTGTCTGGTTGAGTGCAAAAATAAGAAGAAAAAAAGCTATTTTAAAGCCAATATATTATTTAGTTAGGATAATATCATGTGTTACTAATGTATGAAGTTGTAGTGACATTAATTACATGTGACTACATAATAGCTTATATAGTGACGATTATACAACGTGACTACACTATAGAAAATTAGTGACGCTAATCTTGTGTGTGACTACATAATGGGTTATTCAGTGACAAATGTATAATGTCACTAAATTACGAAGTTCTAGCGACAAAACATACATGTCACTAGAAACTCAACCTACAATGACAAACATGCAACGTGGCTATAGAAAGTAAATATAGTGATAATGACATTTTGTCACTATAAAAATATTTTTATTGACGACATCATCTGTCACTATAGTTTAATTTTGTAGTGATGATTATTGTCGGTCGTCACAAAAACTTTAGTGAAGGTGTTTATAGTCACGACCCAATGACAACCCTAAATGTCTTCTTTGGGCAGTTTAGTGACGATTTTACAAATATAATGACAACAATTATCGTCACTAAAACACTTTTTTTGTGGCATGATCATAATGGTTCTTCTCTATCATCAACCAAAAATTTAATCAAGATATATGTATCCATAATTTTGTTTAGAAATACATGTATCTGTAATCAGATTTGATGAGTCTATGTTATATTAAAAAATTGTTGATATTCTAACACAAAGAGCTAGTTACTCGTTCTAGATAATAAGATGAAAATAATAAATGTTGGAAAAAAATTCAATGGTCTAATTATTAATTACTTACGAAGTTTGGTGAAGGCGGCAAAGTTGTCACCTTTATTGAATAGAAATGAATCAAAGTGTGGACAACATTCAACTTAAAGTGTACTGTTTGGGAACAAAACGGCGGTGTGAATACAATTTGGGATTTAAATATAAATATCATAAATTTGCACATATAAGTTGACTGTGGCCTCACCAAACTTTCCTCCTGCAAAAATGACAACCATTTTAGCATTTTTATTCCAAACCTTGTTTCTGAGTTGTAACTGAACCAAAAATATACTCCCTTCGTCCACCAAAATCGTTCATTGATTTTGGTGGCACTGGTTTTAATAAACTGTAATGAGTATAAAGTAAGTGTGTATAAAAAGGTGTACTATGAGGATAATAAATGAATATATTAATAAATAGTGGGTGTAAAAAGGTGGACCATGAGTGATTTTTTGTAAATAAATTGATAGATTTAGGGTAAAAATGTAAAATTGATGTTTTCAAAAAAGGAAAGTGAATATTTTTTGTGGACGGACCAAAATGAAATTAAATGCACGAATTTAATGGACGGATGTAGTATTACATTTTGAGTTGATTGTTGAGTAATGCACGAAATTTAATCCAATATATAATTTCAATACAATTTTTGAAGATGCACAACTAGGGATGGCAATCGGGTCGGACGGGCACGGATAGTGCCGAACCACTTCCGTACCCGCGAAAATGATCCCCGCCCACGACGGGTAGGAGATTCCCACCATACCCGCGACCCACGGTGCCGTGGGTTGGCGGATACTGCATGAACCCACCACCTAAAAGAATCATCAATGGCAAATCTTGAGAAGCATTTCACACTTGCGCTCGTCCTTTATCTCTCACAATAGGTGCGTAACTAAAAGCAATTCTTCAGTAACTAAAATCAATTTTCGATTTAGAACATGCTTCCAACTTTAACGTATATAATGGTACCAAAATCATATAAATTCGTGAGCGGGAGGTGGTGGAGACGGGAGGAGCGTGGCGTGGGAGGTTGGTGCGGGACGGGAGGAGGTGCGGGAGGTTGGTGGGCCGGGAGGTTCAGGCGGCACGGAGGAGGGTGCGGTGGCGCAGGCAGCAGTGGTGGAGTGCAGGGAGGTTGGTGGAGCCAGAGTGTCAGGCAACACGGAGGCGGCGCGTCGGCGCGGAGGTGTGACCGTGAGAGAGAGGTGAGACCGTGAGAAGAAGAGCGGCGAAATGAAAGAGTGGGAAGTGGGAAAGAGTGGGAAGTGGGAACTAGGGTTCCTAACCTATTTTCAGAATTTGGAAATTAATTAATTAATAAAATAAGTTATTAGATGGGAGGGTTTCACGGGTTCGTGGGTAATTCACGGATATTTTTGTGGGTATTTTCGTGGGTACAATTCACGGGTACACGGGTTTCAGTGCAGGTAGTGTAAACCATTTCGCACCCATGAACTAGCAGTCTTAGCTTTAAACCACGAACATACCCACGGGCACAAAATGTCTACCAAACCCACGAATAATCGGGCGGATACCCGCGGGTTTTGGGTATCCACGGGTCGATTGCCATCCCTATGCACAACGCATCTGTCCTAATTAAATTCTTATTATACTATGATTAATAAGCACTAATTAGAGATTAATAATCTTAATTGGAGAATGATGAATCATGCTTGAGGTGGATACACTATATATTCGGAAGTATACAATTAATTAGAGGTTGGTAAATCCTAATTAGCACGGATACATTATATATCCAGATATACATATATTTTTTTTTGTCATTTTTATAACATTTTAATAATGTCAAAATCATGGCTTAACATATTTACAATCAATTTTGGCTCTATAAAGAATGCTATGGATACGAATAGATTTTTTTGGTGCATGTATTTTTAAAATATTGAGTGATCGGGAAAATAAAGGGTATATAAATTGATTTAGAATTAAAGGTGTTGCTGTTGATATTATCGACACGTTTCAAAGATCGGATTAAAATTATAAATTAAGTTTAAAGTCGGTGTTAATACGTATTATTTAAATGCCCGGTGGCTATGTTTTCGTCAAATTCAAATCGAATTAGTAAAGTACAATTGTAGACTTGTAGAAGATATTTTCTATGACTTTATTAGGTCAAACTAAACCAGCCATAATAGAATTAAACTGAGGGAGTTTTAAATAAATAAACACCTTTAAACATTTTGACATCAGTGAATTTTTCCATTTATTACTTTATTATCTTCTTATCTAGATGAGTAGCTCGGTCTTCGCGTAATTATAGATGCATGAATTTATAAAAGAGACTGTATATGCACGTTTTCTTAAGTTAAATTTTTGATTGATGATTAAAATATCATTATAAGCATGCCGAATTATTATCTTTGAAATAAATACTGACTGTTAAGTCAAAATATAGTTATTTAATTAGGTGGCTCCAATGCTAGCTTTTTCAATTGAAAAAGCTGGCTTCTTTCAACTTTTAGTCATTGGAAATAAATGACTGTGCAACTCAACTTTCTAAACTAAAAGTTGGGTTTTTTGTTAGAAAAGTTGTGTCATTTTTATTTTGCATTTCTTTATATTCATTTCAACGATTTCTTTTATTTCTTTTATATATATATATATATATATATTGTAAAGTCCATATAAAGTTCTTTTGTGGGTATATGATTGAGAAAAATATAGAAAGAAGTTGATGAATGTTAAAAGCGATGTAATGAACATATGGCGATAAAGAAGTTGAATTTTAGTTGTTACCATTGGAGTTATCCTTAGTGTAGGACCAATATCTAGTTGATTAACTTAATGAACACTAAAATCAAGTCGTCTAACTAGAATTTTGAACATGGAATTTAATGAAGGCAAATCACTTTAAATGTCAAATTTCACTCGCCAAAAAGTCTAATAACAATTGAACCAATTATATTCATTTATAAAAAGATAAAAGAAATCATGTGGCATTAAGGGTGTATTATTGGAGATAGCTCTATCAAACATGTATAATCTATAATCTATAATATTATAATTATTAAAACTTCTGCTCCTGATTAATTAAAAATATTTCAAAATCTAATTTGCAACACAAATTGATTTTTTCCCAACAACATGCCATAAAATAAAACGCAAGAGAGCGTGTGACCACGCGCAAGTGGTGCAAACAAACTCACCAACCAAAAGGGTCTCATTCAAAGTTGACACCCTACGCTTTTGGAATTCTCCGCCATTGGGAACCCGGCAGTCACACACTCTCACACACACAAAAACATCATATTATACACATTGCTGCTGAATAAATCCCTAGGTGAGGTGATTGATCCTAAAAGAGACGGAACAGTATGGAGGTCAGAGCCAGAGCGCCCGGGAAAATCATACTCGCCGGCGAGCACGCTGTTGTTCACGGATCAACCGCCGTCGCCGCCGCCATCGATCTCTACACTTATGTATCTCTCCGCTTCCCAACTCCCGACGGTACTTTATTTATCAACCCTCTCTCTTGCTGTAATGTTCATGATTGATGAGAAATGTTCGTTTTCGGGATTGATTTCCTTCATTTTGTTTTGATAAGTTCGTTGAACTAACTTATTGTGTTTGTTGGGGGATTACATGGCCGTAATTGGGGAAATTAGTTCTTCGTGTAGTTGCTATACACGATCGATTTCACAATCTACGTTAAGCTTGTCTCGAACTTCCTCGATAATTTATGATTCAAGTTGTAATTCCAAAAACCTGGTCTACCAAATGAAGCGTAATCAGTCAGTTGATGAACTGTCGACTAAAAGGTATATATGAAGGATTTGAATTCAGTTCCTTATGAAAATATTGATTCATGGAGAAAGTAAAACGATTGATATAACTGAAAGATTACTGTTATATATCACCATCATGGAATCAAGGCTCTCGATATAGTATATTAGCAGCTCACCTAATTTTCTTTCTTGATGATGCCATCTTGTATTATATAATTATCTGCTTATTAATTTTTATATTTTCCCTTTCTCACTTTTCGAATACTTCTTCGAAAAATAGATAACGACGATGCTCTAAAACTCCAGCTCAAGGATGTGGACTTGGAATTTTCTTGGCCAGTTGGGAAGCTTAAGGAAGTTCTGCCTGAACTGGGCAGCAAACCTGCTTCCACTCCTTCATCTTGTTCATTAGAGACCGCAAAAGCAATTGCTTCATTAGTTGAAGAACTAAATTTACAAGATGCTAAGATTGGACTTGCTTCAGGAATTTCAGCTTTCCTTTGGCTATATACATCAGTACATGGGTGTGTAGTTGAGCTTTATAAATGTTTCTGATACTTATTGCTAAGCACGAATGTGCATCTAATTTGGTTGCAATTCTTTCTTTCTCAGAGACAAGCCAGCTAAAGTTGTTGTCAATTCTGAGCTACCACTGGGCTCTGGCTTGGGTTCGTCTGCTGCCCTTTGTGTTGCACTGTCTGCTGCCCTCCTTTCACTATCTGATTCTGTGAAACTTGATTTTAGTCATCAAGGTTGGCAAACATTTGGGGACACTGAACTAGATCTGGTAAACAAATGGGCATTTGAAGGTGAAAAGATGATCCATGGGAGGCCATCTGGGATAGACAATACAGTAAGCACCTTCGGTATGTAAACATTCTCCTCCGATATCCTCGATCTTTGTAACCCCCTCAGCATTAAGATGAAAAAAAGAAAATAGAGGAACCTCTATGATCTATCATCAAGAACTTGGTATATAAGAAGCTATTAATTGACTGCCGTCTTAGGTGCAGAGTATGATGAATGATTGTATTCGGTCAAATTGTTTGAAATAATATTCTGGAAAACTTTTATGATAATCATTTATTATAAATAGCCAAAACACTAGATGAAGTTTCTAAAGATGGGGTACTGTGATAGTATTTTAAATGGTTGAACTTCAAAAGGAATAAAACCGGCATGAATAGAAGTCAAATGGATAGATGTGTCTATTTGCTACTCGCTATGTCCACCAAGATGTGTCACTTGGTGGATGACATAGGTTTTAATAAAATGTTTGGTAGAATTATTTGAGTGGAGAAAAGATCTCACCATGTAAAAAGTGAGTGGTTAAGGTTGAATTATAAGAATTAAGTATGGGTCCATGGTGGTTTTTTGGTTAATAATGAGTGGTTGTGAGGTTAAATTATAAAGATTGAGTGTCCCAAAAAGGAAATTGACAAACTCTTTGTGGATGCCGTATAAGACAATTATGATACACTCTTAGTGGACGGAGGGAGTACATGTTTTCGAGCCTAGAAACTAAGAGAATAAAGCATACCTCATAGTATCTGATTATATGAGATATGCTTCTTTACTCGGTAAACATCCAAACAAGGTGAATTTTACAAGCTAAATATTGCAAGGAATCTCATAACGGTCTTGAAATGCAGTAAATAATTTGCTATGTTTGCTGCTAAGCTTGAGAAAAATACTGGGGAAACTTTTCTTAGACTATTTCAACTAACAAATCTATTACAGGGAACATGATAAAATTTAGGTCTGGCGAACTCACACGTATCAAGACGAATATGCCCTTGAAGATGCTCGTTACTAACACGAAAGTTGGAAGAAATACAAGAGCATTGGTGGCTGGTGTGTCAGAAAGGGCAGCAAGACATAGTAGTGCCATGACCTCTGTATTTAAAGCTGTTGATTCGATCAGCAATGAGGTGGCCACCATCATCCAATCACCAGTTTCTGATGATCTTGCTATAACTGAGAAAGAGGAAAAACTAGGGGAACTGATGGAGATGAATCAGGGATTACTCCAGTGCATGGGGGTCAGCCACGGTTCCATTGAGACTGTGATCAAAACCACATTAAAATACAAGCTAGCCACTAAACTAACAGGAGCTGGTGGAGGAGGCTGCGTTCTCACACTACTACCTACCCGTATCCTTTTTTGTTTGTGCTAGTTTTTTCGTTGCTTGATCATTTGTTTAGTCCAAGTTCTTTGTCTTATTTCTTTAGACATCTTCTAAGTGAAAAAAGTTATTTTCTTGACTAGATGACCTAGTATTAGCAGGAACGGTGGTTGATAAAGTAATTGCAGAGCTAGAAGAATGTGGGTTCCAATGTTTGATCGCAGGAATCGGTGGAAGAGGCATGGAGATTAGCTTTAGTGGTTTCTCTAACATAGCCCAGAAGCAACACCCAAATGTAAGATCTGTACCTTATTCTTCAAATAACAATTTGCAGATCTAATTCTATCCTCTTGTTTCTGCGTCCGTGCGTATCGCTTTTTCATGCTGGACACTTTTCCTTGTATGAACTATTACATTGTTGTTTCAATCTATATTTTGCAACTGTACCACTCGAAAGAATTGTAAGTAAAGAAGACTTTTCAGCTTTTATCTGTTTGAATCCTTACAATTCTTGTGTTGTCTCGAGAGGTTGATCAGTTATGTATGGTTCGGGTACCTAATTTATAGTTATTGATGAGACCTTGCAAACATCATGTACATGCTAGATGGGAGCTATCTTTTGACCAATCTGATTGGACTTTAGCGCTTATTTGATTTATGGCTTCAACTTCAAATTGTTTAATTATGGCCCGCGTAAACAAATTTGATGTTGGAAATCACTCGTAAAACTTTTAGCACTAAGATGTAGTAAAAATAAAGCTACAAAGCTAGAAATATTTTTTATTATGAACCTAATCAGATTTATAATGTCGGAATTTTGAAGCGGGTCATAATGGCATAATTTTAATGTTATCGTAGTTGAGTTTTGTAACCTAATAATTGCACAACCGGCAATGCTGTACGATTTACATAATATATCTTAATTAAATAGATAATAACCTATAAATACATAGACTATCAGCACTTTCTGATATTGTACGTGGATTTTTTATTTTTTATTTAAATTCAAATACACCAAATTACAAGTTATTTTATTTTTTTCATGAATCAAATTTGCCCAAAATTAATTTTGACATGACACATCCAAAACTGATGTGGCAATTAATTATATGATTTTTTTTCAAGAAAAAGTAAAAAAATAAAAAATAAAATCCACCACCCCTCTCTCTCTCGGCCACTTCACCAAGTCTGCCTTCTCACCATCCTACGGCTACCATCGACCACCTCCTTCTCACTATGCCGACCTTCCTACCGAAATCAAAATCGAGACGCTCATCTCCACCACCATGACGAGCTCCGACCTGACTTGATCGAGTCGAATTCTTTGAAGTACTGTAATTAGTCAATATTTTTGGGATTACTTGAAACCAACTTTACAAACTTTAGCATTGGAATGGGGTGTTGCAGCTCATTGAAGGGTCACTTTTCTCTATCCCAAATCTACTTACTTTTAAGCAACTGAACTAAGTTTGTGTGACGAATACTTTTAATTTTCTTTTGTTTGTGTGTTCTTCTTGATTCCTACTTATCCTATCAATATTGTCTATCTCGTCCACAAAACAAACTCCCCGTTAGCATTTTAGCTAATAAACTCAAAAACTGTGATTTGGCTCCAACAAAATATCAAATTTTAGCGCTATTTTTAGCCTCTTACAGTATTGTTTCTCTATAAATAAAGCTGTAAAGCATTTGAAATAATGGGTGAAAACATTTAGAACATACTCATTTGACAAATTTTCGGAAAGCAAAACCCCACCTAGTAAGCAGGCCCGGCCTTGAGGGTGGGAGGGCATGGGCGACGACCTAGGCCCCAAAATTTAAAGTGTTAATGAGGAGAATTGCCCCAAATCTTAACATTGTTATCTAATTTAACCCATATATTAACATGTTACTATTTTTACCCATTTTAATTAAAATTACAAAATATCCTCCCTAACCATGGCCAATCCATTTTCCGGTGCCAACCATCCTCCTCCTCTCCGGCGACCAACCCTCCTCTCCCTTTTCCGTGACCCAACCTCCCCCTTCCCATCATTTCCGACAACCAACCCATTTTCGCGGCGTAACCTCCTCCCTTCCCATCTTTCCGTGACCAACCATCCTCCCTCCTCTTTGCGGCCAACCCCATTGATAGGATCGGCCCAACTCGGGCCCAAGCATCGGGCCCAATATAAATAAGCGACATGAAGCTCGGCCCAACGAGTCCGGCCCGAAGGCTCTGAACCGGTGGGAATGCGAGAAGATTCGGTCATATCTAGGAGAATCCTAATTAGAGAGATAGGATTCAAATCCTATCTTAGAATAGATCTCGGATTCGAGATCTATGTCATTATAATCGTGTATAAATAGAGGCTAGATTAGGCGGAAAATGATCACTACACTCTTTGTAATCGCCTCATATTATCAATATCAAATACTCTCTCTCTCCGTGGGCGTAGATCTTATTCATAGATCGAACCACGTAAATCCTAGTGTTCTTGCGTATTTAATTCCTTACGAAATTAAGATCGATCATGGCGCAAATGCGTGGGAAGCGAAATTCGTGTTTTCGATCAAAGTTTGTTCTGAATCAATCACAACAATGAGAACAAGAAGTCTTGCATCGGGGCATTGCCGGCAACAACAACAACGGTGACGAAACACGCGAGCTCGCTTGGGAAAAACCCGATCAGGATTCGACCCTGAAGGGCACGTCGAGCCTCGACGCGCGGCGATCCCATCTGCGTGAAGAAGTAGAATACCAGCGAAGGAGATCATAGCGGTAACCGAGGAGAACCTCGCGCTCGCATGATGAACCTTGCGGCCGTTAAGGGATTTCTTGAGAAGAATAAGGAGGTTTTCTCCAATACCTCGGTGAGCACAAAGTCGACCACTACCGAAGAAATTAACACGAAGCCTCGATCGCTCCTTTTCACACGCAAAAGGTGTAAGTATAGGGTAAGCGTATCGTATCCATGAGATTGCAATCCGAAAACGAAGCTAATTCAACGACAATTCATTATTATCCAAGCACGAATCGGGTGATAGGTTTGGGGCTTGAATTTAATCCAAAGCAAAGGTAACGAGACGAAATATAAAATAAAGCGATAAAATCACGAAGATGATTATAAAGAAAGACTAACCCAGGGATGCACCAATCCTATCCACAACGATGTTTATCACCTTATTACTAACCGTTTAATCCGGACAAGACGGAAGATCACATATATAACCAACAACTTGATTCGACAATTGCGGCGGTTGATTACTAATTTTCCTATCACGATTCGTCTCTAGAGGAAAATAAGCAACTCCAAAGGATCACTAAGAATATGCTTCCTACGACTATCCTATCTCAATTCGACTCGAGGCTTAATCGTATCATGCATTCGAGATCGATTGACAATTAATACAGTTACGTCATTAACGGCAACTAGATATGCATCAAGATTGATTAGAAATCAACACATATAAATAAGCACCATGAATCATGAATCATGCCTGGAAGGTAAATAACAACAGCAGAACTCACAACATATAGGATCGAATCATGCAAACCCTAGGATTAGAATAGAAAACTAGCCAGACATAATAAACGGAATGAAATACGAATTAACCATAAAAACAGAAATTAAATATATAAAACCCGTAGGGAAGCGTCGGATGAACAATGGTTGGTTTGAATCCAATCCCAAGCGAGCGAGCGGAAAAAAAGAAAAGCGATCGGACAAGCGTTCCGATCGATAGCAACGATAAACTAAACTAGAACGACGGAAAAACAATACTAGAATTAAACTAAATGAAGATTAAAGACTAAAAGCTGTAAAAACTGAGGAAAACTTAAGAAAAACGAGCTCTGGGGCGTCAGGGGTCTTAGGAGGCGCGAGTGGGGTGTTGCCATATATATAGGCACACCCCAAAACCCTAATTTTCCTTCTGGCGCGCCGTCTCGCGACCACCCTTCGCGGTCGCTAGGTGTGGTCGCGAGGTAATCCTCATGGCGGCCTTCTCGCGATGATCGCCTCTTGCGCCCGCTTGGTTGGTTCGCGACCGTGTCTAGCGGTCGTGGGAATCGATCAGTCGCGAGAAATCGTCGGTGGCTTTCTCGTTGGGCTTTCGCGGGCACATTCTGTGATCGCGGTATGCTGGGTTCTCGCTCGTGTTTCCTAGCGGCCGACCTAGCGACCGCTAGGTGGTCGCTAGAAACACGCCAGATTGTGTGTTTTGGCTCGTCGTCGTTCCTTGCTTGATCTTCAACATATAGACCTACACAACACCAAAAGAACACCCAAGAGCGATATCTTTAAAAATAGATAAAACATTAGGAATCGATACGTAAGCGCACATTAAGCGAGCTAAACTCATCTTCAAATATCAACTAAATCGTGTAAAATGCGTTTATCAAACCCCCAAACTTAAAGCATTGTTTGTCCTCAAACAAAAGCGAAACAGAAAGACAAACGAAGATCAACGAGCATAGCAAAGAGGATAACCATTCTAGGCCTCAAAGAAACATATCAACGCTCAAAACATTAGCGCACATGGCGGCGTTAGTCCACTCAACACAAACAACAATTTACGACAAAGCTCATTTATTTCAACCCTCACAAAGGCATGTGTGTAAAATATATAGGATACACTCAAACTCATAAAGAAATTAAGGGCGTGTATACACTCAAAGATCAATGCAATGCAACATCTTACCATAGGCTTGCGTTTCTCTAACATCTCCACGCGTCAAATGTGTTCAAATGAGGATCAAAGAGGACTTTTCATAGGTTATAATGTAGGCACATTGGTTAAGGTAGGATAATATATGGCTAAGTGACTCAAAAATATTCCAAGCACCCCGTTTATACTTTTAGACACATATGGACTTTGTCCATTTTCTCTTCTTTCCCAACGTGCTAAATCAACGTTTATGCCTCATAAGGTACCTATACTTTGATTAAAGACCCTTTATGCTCAACACTCATAGTGAACTTAACATTTTCTTTTCTTTTCTTTTCTAGAGCTTATAGGGTTTAACTTTCACGAACAAGGTACTATTCTTCACCACAGATGTATTTTCTAAAAGAAACTTTTCTCGTCATAACTTACATCAAAATTTCACCTTTTGATTCCATATCCATCTTCACCTCCTATCATCCGGTTTAATCGAAGAAAAGTCTAATAAAGGCTCAAAGAAGGCGACAAATGGTATATAACATCGGGTTAGTGTTTGGGTGAATATGTGGTTAACAAAGATGGCCTTTATCCTTTCCAAATTGAAACACATATTGCGGTCTCGACACGAAACACGGCAAGTTCTAGAAGATAATCACATGCATGATATCACACAATTAAAAGCGTATCAAGATGTTTATACGATGAAGCTCAAGTCTCACGGGTTAAGCAAATGGTGAAAAACAACAAACTAAGCCATCTCACGTCATTCATGCGTCATTTTCTAACATATCATGTGCACTATCATTAAATTTCACAAAATTTTCAATCGTCATTGGCCACATGGATTAACACACTTCACTTAACACGTTGATCGCGACACGAAAGCGAAGCGAAAAAGCGAAACACGACAAAAGAACAACACAAGCGAAAAACAAAAACAAAACACGAGCGAAACAAAAGCGTTGGGTTACCTCCCAACAAGTGCTTTGTTAACGTCTTTAGCTAGACCATCACTAACCTCGTCAATCGGCGTTTTAGTAGCAATAGACATCTTTCTCGACTTGTGGAACCTTCTAAACTTAGCATTTACGGATGACCACCACTCGACTATGGAAGTGGCCCCCAAACTTGAATGATACACTCGGAGTTCCATGCCGAGTCCACTTCTTCCTTTTCACAGCCTCTTGATCGGTCGAGTACCCTAAAGCGAGGCGTGATCGGCAGCGATCGTGATCGAGCAACAATCTTCCGGCTTTCCAGCGTCGTGTTGCTTGATGGCGTCGTATATAAATTTTGAGCTCCTCATCGTTAACACGAAGCGTGAGGTTTCCTTCCGCACATCAATCAGCGCACGACCGGTTGCTGAAAAGGTCTACCAGGATTAGTGGTTGTTGTTTGAATTCGGAATATCGAGAATAACAAAGTCGGGGAAAAACAAAATCGAATTCTTACCAACACATCTTGACGATACCTTTTGGATATGTGGATGACGGTCAGCCATCATCGATGAAATCTTAAATCGGCTTCATTTTCCTGGGTGTAGCGGTTGAAAGCGTTCAATGGCATCAGTTGATGCTCGCCCCAAGTCGCATAACACATTTGGAAAATTACGCTCGACGATCTCGCACTCTAGCGTGAAAGCTGGGATCATACGCTTCAAAGGAGCTTCTTTTGCAAGGCAACCTTGCTCTTCGGATAGGGAAATTTTCTCAAATTTCCCAAGTTTCTTCTTACTTGCAAGCGTCTTTTAAAATTTCATGTGGCGGCATGTTTATAGCGCTTCAAAGAGAGGCAAATTTATCTCAACTTTCAAATACCTCTTTGAAGCGAGCAAATTCCTCGTCATATTCGACTTGACAAGTCGACTCGGAAAGCAGGACCGGAGGAATATCGTGCGAGATTAGCCTCTGGGGTGCCTCGCGGTCGACCTCGCGACATTTGGGATGGTCGCGAGGAGTATCTGTCTTGCTGATCTCCTTGTTCGGCGTCGCGAGCTTGCAGGCGTTAGGTCGCTGCGAGCAAATCTGGCGCTTCGATGCTTGGATGGCTCGCGTGGTCTTGTGGTGGCGCGCTCGATCGCGGGCGTCTGTGGACAAAATTCGGGATGGCTCGCGATCGGGCTCATGATCGCTTGAGCTCGATCATGAGTTTCTGCGTCGAATGTTCTCTTGCTCTTCTTTCTCGGTAGGGCTCGGGTGGGCTCGTCCACTCCTAAATCGAATGGCGAAGCATTGACTCTTGGGTTCACTCCAGTATTACTCGGAAATTGGCCCGTCTTTTGTGGTGCATTCACTTGCGGCAATTTGACCGATTGAGCTTCCAACATCTTTATGTGTTTCCCCATAGCCGTCACGATCGACTCAGTGATTTATCTTACGCGGTGTTGGCGATGAGCAATCGATTCGTTGCCAATTGTTGGTTGCTTACAACCAACCTGCGCATCATGTCTTGAGACTTGGCTTCTCGGCTCTTGAATCGAGTTCGAGTATTGAAGCTTCTTTGAAGGTTGTTGGAAATTTGAATGACTCCTCGATTGATGTGGCTCACGTTCTCTTTCAATCGACTCTTCAAAAAGTGAACTTCTTGAGGTCGTCATATTTGAATCCTCTCAACAGCGGTTGCTTTGAGCGATGGCGTTCTCTCCGTTGGCCATTGATAGCTGTTGGCAGCCATCTCTTCTGTCTGACGGCTTATAGCCGTCATTGGTCGGTTTAATAAACACCCCCGTACGCATCCACCATGCTCCTAAATGCCGTATCGGTCCGTAGAAGCGTGTGATTTGTTGCTCCTTGGAGAACCCATGTTGTGGACATCGTCTCAATAGACCTCTGAATCTCTCCCATGCCTCGAATAATGATTAGTCGTGGTTTTGGCAAAATGAGAGATTTCGTGATGATCTTCTGCGCTTTCACGGAAAGTATTTGAAGAAACTTCATAAAGTTTCCCCAAGTGTCGATGCCACCGGTCCAAACTCTTGAACCAATCTTACTTTGGCTGGCAGAGAAAAACCGAACATCGCGCATCGAATCGTGTCTTGTGGCACCCCATTACGTTTGATGGTGTCACAAATGTCGAGAAACGTCTCGAGATGCGCATTGGTCTTCGTGACTCCTCCCAAAGCGCTCTCCTTGGACCATACTAATCGGGGCGGTTTGAGCTCAAGTATTGCATCTATATGCGGGCCCAACCGCCTCCTTGGAGCTGATGGTAGGATGTCGGTACATGTGGTTCGAGGTCTTTCCTA
The DNA here is from genome assembly GCA_036937905.1 of Salvia rosmarinus. Lineage (NCBI taxonomy): Eukaryota > Viridiplantae > Streptophyta > Magnoliopsida > Lamiales > Lamiaceae > Salvia > Salvia rosmarinus. The sequence continues at coordinate 42,889,270 of CM072820.1, forward strand.
CGAGGCGAGGACAATGATTCCATGTTCGTCATCGGTATTGCATCTCTGCAAGTCGGCTAGCATCGTCTGACTTGCTGGGAGGAATGCCCCGTTTTGCGGATCGGCGCCATTGCGGCCGATTTCTCTCTCGTCCTCTTCTCCTTTGAGAACTTTCGATCTCGGGATCTAAAATACTTGAGGTCCACGAGATCTTGTGCGCATAAACCACACGAGAAGCGAGAGAATTTAGCACCGACAAAAATAAATAAATATAATATATATATATAACTTGAATTAATAAATCCAAATCGTCAAATTATTCCTATGTGATCTTAACAATCCCGACAGCGGCGCCAAAATTTGATCGCTCCTTTTCACGCAAAAAGGTGTAAGTATAGGTGTAATGATATCGTATCCACAGTTGCAATCCGAAAACACGAAGCTAATTCAACGACAATTCATTATTATCGAAGCACGAATCGGGTGATAGGTTTAGGGGCGAATTTAATCCAAAGCAAAGGTAACGAGACGAAATATAAAATAAAGCGATAAAATCACGAAGATGATTATAAAGAAAGACTAACCCAGGATGCACCAATCCTATCCACAACGATGTTTATCACGCTTATTACTAACGTTTTAATCCGGACAAGACGGAAGATCACATATATAACCAACAACTTGATTCGACAATTGCGGCGGTTGATTACTAATTTTCCTATCACGATTCGTCTACAGGAAAATAAGCAACTCGAAAGGATCACTAAGAATATGCTTCCACGATTGTCTATCTCAATTACGACTCGAGGCTTAATCGTATCATGCATTCAAGATCGATTGACAATTAATCTGATTCGTCGTTGGCGGCAACTAGATATGCATCAAGATTGATTAGAAATCAACACATATAAATAAGCACCATGAATCATGAATCATACGGAAGGTAAATAACAACGGCGAGAACTCACAACATATAGGATCGAATCATGCAAACCCTAGGATTAGAATAGAAAACTAGCCGGACATAATAAGCGGAATGAAATAATGAATTAACCATAAAAGCGAAATTAAATATATAAAACCCGTAGGGCGTCGGATGAACAATGGTTGGTTTGAATCCAATCCCAAGCGAGCGAGCGAAAAACAAAAGAAAGCGATCGGACAAAGCGTTCGATCGATAGCAACGATAAACTAAACTAGAGCGACGGAAAAACAATACTAGAATTAAACTAAATGAAGATTAAAGACTAAAAATGTGTAAGCGAGGAAAACTTAAGAAAAACGAGCTGCGGGCGTGCGGGGTCTTAGGAGGCGCGGTGGGGTGTTGCCATATATAAGCACACCCCAAAACCTAATTTTCATACGCGCGCCGTCTCGCGACCACGCCAGCGTGTCGCTAGGTGTGGTCGCGAGGTAATCTCATGTGACCTTCTCGCCGCGATCGCCTCTTCGCCCGCTTGGTTGGTTCGCGACCGTGTCTAGCGGTCGCCGGAAGTCCGATCCGTCGCGAAATCGCCCGATGGCTTTTCGCTGGGCTGGCTTCGCTGGGCACATTCTCATGATCGCGGTATCTTGAGTTCTCAGCGTGCCTAGCGGCCGACCTAGCGACCGCTAGGCTGGTCGCTAGAAACACGCTTGATTGTGTGTTTTGGCTCGATGCGTGGTTCCTTGCTTCGATCTTCAACATATAGACCTACACAACACCAAAAGAACACCCAGGCGGTGTCTTCTAAAATAGATAAAACATTAGAAATCGATCGTAAGCGCACATTAAGCGAGCTAAACTCATCTTCAAATATCAACTAAATCGTGTAAAATGCGTTTATCGGCCTCGTCTAAACACGAGGCACCGCAGCGAGTGGATCCCCGGCGTCCATGTCATGGGCGCCGTGCCTCTGCGCGTTGGGGCCCAAACCAATCGCGTAAGGAGATGACGGCGCGGAAAGGACATCGCGACCGCCGCGAGGCGGTCTGGTTACCAAAATGAGTTCGATCGGCGAACTCCGCCCGCTCTCGAGGCGGCCGGCGGATGCGGGAATATAGTCGCCCGTTCTCAAGCGAAATACTTGACACCCCGCTCACGACAAATACCGGTGCGAGCATCGCCCTCACGACGGACTAAGGGACCCGAGAACTTCCTCTTGCAGTTCAGTACAATATGATCAACCAACGCCTCAGCACAGTTCATATGTGCAAACTCTTCCCGGAGTTGCTGGTCGACAACGCCCGTCGGTGGTTCGACGACTACCTCTGGGGCGTTGGATCATATCGCGACGATGACGACCTTCCATCGAAGGTTCTTCCGGATGCCTTGATTTAAGACGTCGTCGCACACCTCACCGGCGTGAGGCAAAGCGAGACGAGTCCGTGGCGATTTTATGACCGGGTTCAACAAGGGTGCACGAAGTCGAAGACATAAATGACCTCCTCATCGTCTCGGCCTTCCAAAGCGGCATCTGCCGGGGCCTGTCATAAAAATCGTCGAAGCGAGCCCGTACTACAGCGGTAGCTGGCGTATAGCGATCGGTTCGCCAAGGCGGACGAGGCGAGATAAAGCGCTTGAGAAAAAGGAGAGCCCTACGAAAGGAAGAAGAGATGAAGGGCGGGGAGCCGAAGCGAGGCGGTGCTTTGGAGAGGATCGCCACCCCATAGAGTCAGACTTGGACCGCGCGACACCTCGGGGCGACCTCAATACACTCATTTAGCGAAGCCCAAGGTAAATCTCTGAGCTCCACATGGACAAGTTGAAGCCTCGACCAATGACGGAGGTCAAACATCGAACGAGGACAAATCACGCTCTTTTCACAAGGACTCTGAGGCGTGACATAGAGAATCTGAGAGACCTCATGGGAACATCGAGATGCTAGTGCAGGGGCGGGTCCTTAAAAATCTGGCGGGACCGACAAGGCTGCGTCTGAGGCCCTCGTGAGGCCGGAAAAAAGAAGCAGTGAGAAGGGAGAATTGTGCCCCGCAGAAGGCGAAGCGCAACGAGGCGAGGGAGGAGATGGCGAACCCGATGCAGCAGGGTCATCTCTACCATCACGGGTCTCCCACGAGTTATGAAGTCCTCCACGAGGCCGGGGCCAAGTCCCCATACCGGCCAGGCTGTCGATAAGAGGTTCGGGAGGGGCAGAGGCAATTACCTTCTCAGGGGCGACCACAGCACTGCGGTGGTGCCCGCTGGGGGGCAGTGATCCAGGCGATGATCGCCAACAAGTTGGTAAGGCAGCGTATATATCGGCGGTGGCGCGTCGGTAAGCATCTCTTCAAAGAATGCTTTGACAAGTTAGGAGTAGAGGAAGCGCGCCTCACGCAGAGCCCGCACGCCACTCCGCATGACTTAAATACGCGGAAGAACACGCCCGACGGGTGATCGACCGCCGTCCGATGGGAAGGGCAAGCGAGCTCTACCAAAGTGGTGCAGTTCTTGGTGGGTGCCCATTCGCCATACAGCGTTATACTTGGGCGAGGCAATTTAGCGCGATGAAAGCGGTGTGCTCAACCTACCGCGACAATGAAAATCCCGCAAAAGGAGGGATGGCCGTGATCAGGAGGAGAGCGGGCTAAAGAATGCATGCGGTCGCCACGAGAGGTGCGAGGACTTGGTCCGGCAACCGCAAGCATAGCAATCAAAAGAAAGGAGTTGGGCAGGAGGGGCGTCGCGGCCCAGGAGAACTTCGGTGGAGGAGGTCGCATTGTGAGCTTGAACCATCAGGTCGTAAAGTTGGCTCTACGGGGTGTACCTCAACTAAGGAAGCGGATCATCCGACTCTAAGGGAATTCGGAGGCGTGTTAGCTTGGTGGCCTTGCGATATGACCGGGGTCTCGCCATCTATCATTACACCGTCTCAACATTGACAGCGATTGTAAAAACCGGTTCGGCAAAAGCAGCGGATTTTTGCGGCGAGCGGAATCAAGTCATCCACGACGAGGTGAAAGCAATTATTAAAACGCATCTTGTTGAAAGTCAGTATCCGACACGGATAGCCAACCGGTAATGGTGAAGAAAGGCGGAGGAGGATGGAGAATGTGCATCGATTATACCGATCTCAACAAACATTGCCCTAAAGGCTGTACCCCCCAACATCGACAAAAAGGTTGGCGCTTTGGTGGTGCAAGTCTTGACTTTACGGACTGTATAAAGGATATCACGGGTCTTGATGGACGACGAAAACGCCGAAACCAAAACGCCTTCATTACGGACTTGGTCTTCGCATCTGAAGATGCCATTTGGACTCAAGAATGCGGGGCTACCTATCAAGGATGGTAGATAAAATATTCGACCCTACATGGGGACGGAATGTGGAAGTGTGCGTAGATGACATCGTCGTCAAGAGCATTGAGGAAGCCGTGTTGTTGCCGACCTCGGGATCGTCCTCGACCTACTCGGAAAGATCAACCTAAAGCTAAACCCCGAAATGCACATTCGAGTTCGATTAGAAAAATTACGGGGTGTTGGGTTTCCTGAGAGGTTTAAAAGCGATCCATCAAGGTTCAAACCATTGTGGAGATGAGGATGCCAAAGACAATCCACAGCGTACACAAGTTGACGAGGGTGCATCGCCGTACTCGGCCGTTTTTCTTCGAAAGCAGCGGATAAGCAGCTCATTCTTCAAAATACTCAAAAAGGCTCGGAGTTCTCACGGAATGACATACACAAGTCCGCCGAGGATCTCAAAACTACCATGAACTCCCCACTCTATCAATAGAAAGAAGAGAGGCCTCTCCTTATACCTCGCCCTGCGGACGAAACCATAAGTGCGGTTTTGGTATGAGAGGAAGGGCCTTGACTCCCGTGTATTTCATCGGACGAGCATTGAAAGGACCCGAAACAAGGTATCAACCTTTGAGAAGCTTCATGTTGGCATTAATAAATCTTTGCAAGAAGATTCTGACCATACTTCCATGCACATCCCATACCGTCCTCGCGACCACCCTTGGCGCAAGTATTGACGAGCGAGCTCTCGGGGAGAATCACGAAGTGGGCGATTGAATTAAGCGAACACGACATATCTTTTTGCCCTCGTCGAGCCATCAAGGGTCAAGCTTAGCGAGACTTCCTTGTCGAGGCTAACCCGAGAAACCGAAGCCCCAGCAGTCAAGTATCAAGCGATGCGAAGCCGAACCTATAGATAAAACTCCGGAGGATTCTTTGGCAAGTCTCGTTAACGGGGCTTGAGGGCGGTGGCGGAGCGGTATCCTACTTTTAGGACGGATGGCCAAGAGATCACATATGCGCCGGTTCGCGTTTAAAAATACGAACAACGAAGTGGAATCTGAAGCTGCAATTGCAGGACTTCGCCAGCTCAAAGCCTTGTGCAGAGCCGTGCGAGTTCACGGTGACTCTCAAGTCATAGTAAGTCACATGTTGGGAAAATGCGAGGCAAAGACAACGGGATCAAGAAATATCTTGAAAAAAGAAAGCACGCAACAAGCTTTCTCGCACTTCGGTTAGTTCGCATCCCGAGGGAGCAAAATAGCGGTGACTTATTAAGTAAACTAGCTCAAGTCGTCGGCGAACTGCGCCCGATGAAGAGGTCCGAGCGGAAGCATAGCGATGGCGACCTTTGGAACCGAGTCAACATAGTATCGACGACGAACCTAATTGGATGACTCCCGTTCGAGAATACACGGAAAGGTGACTACCCATGACGAAGCTCGAGGCTAGGAAGATCTTGAGCAAATCTCTGCGATATATCGCTTGAACAAGGAATTCTCATAGAAAATCATACCTCCGACCTCTCCTAAGGTGCTGAGATGGGTCCGAACCGAGCTAACTCATTACTTGAGAAGTACATGAAGGATCGTGTGGAAGTCGCATCGGACCTGCGCCTGTCGAAGAAAGTCGTGCGATGGGGATACTATTGGCGACAATGTTCGAGGACTCGATCAATCTCGAGAAGAAATATCCGAAGTGTCGAATCCATGTATGGCGATGCGAGGCTACCTCAAACCGACCTCGCCCGACATACAAAGCCCTTGGCCATTTATGCGATGGGGATCGACATCGTAGGCCACTACGCAAAAGCTCGGGGCGGTTCAATTCCTAATTGTCGCGATCGACTATTTTCTGAAGTTGGTGGAAGCGAACCCTTGGTAAAGATCACGAGCAACGCCTCAACCGTGCGGAAGAGCGTCGTGTAATCGCCGGCATCCTCGTGTCCTTATTTCAGATAATGGGACACAATTCATGGATAAAATATTGAAGAATGGTGTCGAGCTTGAGATCCGGCAGGTTCACTTGGTAGCTCATCCTCAAGCAAATGGTCAAACCGAAGTCACCAACCGGACAATCGTGAAAGGACTCAAGACTCGCCTTGACCGAGTAAAAACAATTGGGTGGAAAATTTACCCAAGTCCTATGGTCATATCGTACTACACCTCGGACATCAAGCGGAGAAACACCCTGACTTGGTATATGGAACCGAGCGGTGATCCTGAGAGATCGGTATCTTTGAGCCCTCGTACCATTCAACTTCTCCAAGAAGCCAATGGCGATAATCTACAATGCTCTAGATCTACTCGAGAGAAAAGAGACCTGCTTACATCGGAGAAGCTCGATATAAGCAACAAGTAGCTCGTTATTACAACCCGGCGTGTCAAATACCGATAATTTCAAGTAGGCGACCTCGTACTTGAAATAATGATATCGATAAAAGCATAGCTCGGCAAGTGGAAACCACATGGGAAGGACCATACCGGGTTGAAGAAGTCCTCGGAAAAAGGCTGCGTATAAGCTCGCCCGTATATCCGGACAGCAAATACCGATGCGTGGCACATCATTCATCTAAAGAAATATTTTGCATAAGTGTCAAAAGTTGAGTCTGTTCGATCGTGTTATCGAGTGCATTGATTCGTGCGTGAGTCTTATTTTATTATTACGTCGGTCTCTATCAATAAAATCTTTTCTTGCATGTTTTGTTTGTCCTTATGCGTACTATATCTTCTCCATTTACTATACCCTCTTGGAGGGCGAACTATACCCTCGACGGACGGACTACCGCCGTTTAATACGAGGGCCGACTAAGCGTGCGTGAGGGACCACCCCAGCGATAATACTTGCGAATAAGGAACCGATACCTCCGTTTATTTCGGGGAAGAGGACTGCGGCGATAAAACTTGCCAAAAAGACCTATACCTCCGTTCACTTGGGGAAGAGGACCACCCGAGCAATAATTCTTGGCAAAGCAGGAACCTTACCTTCGTGCGAGGACGAAATACCTTCGTTTATTCGAGGATGAATACCTTCGTGCGAGGACGAAATACCTTCATTTATTTCGAGGATGAATACCGCCGTGCGAGCGAACCACCTTCGTTTGGGGCGAACTACCTTCGATGAATACCTTCGTTTATTTGAGGATGACCTACCCCGTACAGGGCGAACTACCTTCGTTCATTTCGAGACGAACTACCTTTATGCGAGACGAGCTACCGCCGTCTAAGCGAGGACGACCTACCTTGTTATTGGTTACGGTAATAAAGATAGTGTTCTCGAAGAGTTAACGAAGCAAACAAAAATAATTCTTATTTCAAAGTATCGGTTTATACATTCACGAGGACGAAGAGGCCCGGAGGCCGAGAAAAGCTGAGCGATCCTAGAAAATGGATTCAACGGTTGAGTCTATACTAACCCTACCTCTGCCGTCTCGATCAATCTTTGAGAGCCACGCCTAGCCCGACCTCTAGGTCTGCAAGGCGACCTCGGCCTCGAAGACACCCGACCTCGGCTCCCGAGGGCTTCGTCTCTCTTGACAATGAAACGCCTCTCTTGAGCTATCCTCCATGAGAAAAAGGCACCGGGGCAATGGCGAAGTCTAGCAGAGGCAGAAGAAGCCGCGGCAAAGTAGAAGCCTCGATCGTGCGAGCGAAGCACCCGTTCAAGAAAGGAATGACGAGCCATGACGATCTTGTACAAACCGCCGACCTTCTTAAGTTCGACATATTGCTCTCGATATTGCGAGAATTTGAGCCGTACTCGTTCCTATATCTCCGACAAAGGGTTGCGAGCTCTTCAACTTTTGCTTGACCTCGGAGATGGTTATCATACGTAGGGAAAACATATGTTAACCTCGCCCGAGGATCCATCTTGGGTGTTTAATTCACCATACATTGATTATAAACTAGCATCGTCTATATAATTAATCGCAACACGTGGGGTTTTCACGTGTTTACCTTTGGATCTGTCGAGATGGATCGAGCAGGATGAGCGGATCGAATGGTCGAGACTGCGTGCTTTGACCTTACGGACTGTATCCCGGATGCCCAATCTCCAGCGTCGAGTGAGGGCGATCTAAGGAGAATACTTGAAAATCACCCTTTGCTCTCTTCACTAAAACTCACGGAAAATTTTCTCTCGATCCTGTGAGATGACCCGAAAATATGTGTGGGATTAATGAGCATTAACTAGACTTTATCTCATACCTTATATTTATAATGCACTACCTTAATCCCATATGGAAATTACCATAATCTATATGGAAATTACCATAATCTATATGGAATATTACCATAATCTTATGATTATTTCCATACTCTCGGGATTATTACCATAATCTTATATGGAAATGATCTATGCATATACCATAAATATAATTATATCCTTGTGGGATAAAGAGAATAAAATCTTGCCTTAGAGAGCTACTAGGGGCCGATTTTCTTGAGCTACAGGCACTGGATGGGCCGACCGAGGATCAAATCTGAGGAATAAAGATGGGCGTCAAATAAATTAATTATCTTATGTTCAACCCGACATAAATTAATTTATAAACATTTATTCATGCCACTAGAGAATAAATCTTGACTTACCCTTTATTACCGAAGTTGAGTCGGAGCTTGCACTTACACATATGAATCCCGTATTTAAGATATCGAGCGTCCATTAATCATTCTGACAATCACCGCTTAAAGCGATTAATAACTTCATTTCGTAAGTAGTACCACTCAACCTTATTATTGTGCTTGAGCTAACTCAACTGCGGGGTTTAGTACAATAAACCTTTGAGCTCATTAAGGGGCGTCATCATCCTTAACGGATCGGTGACTCGTCTGAGATAACTAGCGTGACATCTGACCGCCACCACCCAAGATGCGGAGAATCTTGGGTTCGAACATATAACCCTCACTCATAACAAGTCAAAGTGATGGTCGACAACTCATACTCACCTAATACCTTATCGAGGTTTAGATCATACGTAAGTAACCGAGATCTTGGTTCTTCCGACGGTCAGGAAAGAAGAACACGTCTCGTTGTGATCCTTGATACGTGCGGGCGTGCCGGCATAGACAAGCAACTAAGTCGAGTCCTTCTTATCTATCTGCAGCCTAAACCGACAACTCGTCCTTAAGTCGTCTCGGTGTGAAACTTTTTATATCTCATTAAGCTTGACCAATCATACGGACTCACGTGATCTTCTACACATGTATTGATCTAACTTATATATGAGATAAGGGGACACAGATATATGCAATCAAGTATTCAAATCGAGATAGGAGATTGTAATAGTGGTATGGCTATGGCTAGAAAATTACGATGGACTTGAGCATTGCTACTGGCGAAAAGGTCTCATCGAAATCGATGCCCTCGATCAGTGTACCCTTTCGCCCTGAGCACCGACTTTAAAAGCGAAACCTCTCCATCGAGATCTCTCTTGCTCTTGTATATCCACTTACTACCTATGGGCTTCCTTGCCGTACGGTGAGGTGTCTTTTCATATACATCCATAGCCGTTATGGACTCGTTTCTAAGTCCATAGCGGTGTGCCATGATCTTGCATCAATATCTTATGCCTCCTTGTATGTCCATGGGTCGATTATTGCATGTTATGTCTGCTGGGACTAAATCAGAAGATTCACCCACGAACATAAATCGCTCGGGTTGACGAACAACCCTCCCACTCTGACGAGGTTCTGAGCACAATGGCAGCGGTGGGTGCGAATACTTGTGGTTCTCTAACTTGCACAACTTGCTGTGTAGGTACCAACTTATGCGGTCGATATCTCCGGTAGAACTCCCACTTCAATTTCTTGAAGTATCTGGTGTCGATCCTCCCACTAGACTCGACATCTCGTACCTTTGGCCTGTCGGTGGTGGAATATGATCATCTTCAATTCTTGAAGAATGATTTCAACTTTGGACTTATGATTTTCATATAATCTCTTCTAAGAATCGGGCATTAGTCTTAATAATGACCTTCGATCCTTAGGACTATAGAATAAACCACCTTTCGTTCCTCTAGGATAGCAATAAGCATGCCTTGCGTCGGATCTAGCCTCCAACATCGACTTTCTTGTTCAACACGTGTCTTTGGATGCCCAATATCCTTATGTGGCTTTAAGGCGGGCTTGCGCCCAAACCACAACTCGAAAGGGTCTTTTCGGTGACTTGGGCGATACTAGATTTAGCAAGTATGCCGCCGTCTCTAAGGCATACCCCGAACGAAATAGGCAATGTTGCATAGCTTCGTCATTGATCTAACCATTTCTAAAGAGTCATATTTCTTGGCTACGACACGCCATTTTGCTGTGGTGTGCCCGGTGAAATCTTGTTGGGAGGTAATCCCACACTTCACTAGATAGTCCATAAACTTCGTTCTTGAGGTATTCGCCACCGCGATCGAGCATGATGACTTGATACTTTACACAACCTTCTCTCCTTCCGCCTTAAACTCTTTGAATTTCTCAAAGCATTCGGACTTGCGGTGAAGCGGTATCGTATCCGTACCTTGAGTAGTCATCAATGAAAGTGACAAAATACTGCGTACCTCACGAGCTTGTGTGGACATCGGTCCGCACGGTCGAAATGGACTAACTCTAACATTTCTTTGGCTCTATAACCGCTCGGCTTTGAAGATGCAGTCGGTATCTTACCTTCTATCTGGGATTAGCGATCGGGAATGGAGTGACCGTGAGATTACCCAACTCCATTCTTAGCGATCTTTGGATCCTATTTAGATGATGTGACCTAATCTAAGATGCCGAGAAAAGTAGAGTCATCTTCTTGAAAGAAAACTTTCTCTTTTAGGGTTTGATGAAGATGACATAGTTATAGGTATTGTGTTTCTTGAGAAATAGTATAAAGCGAATTATATAAGGTGCCAACACGAGATAACCCGTCATTTCTTATGATAGAAACACCCTTATCAAAAAATACGAGAATATCCATGAGTAAATAATTTGAAGCTTGAAACAAGGTTCATGAAAATCCGGCACATATAAAACGTCTTTCAAAACTAAAGCCGTTGTCCCAAAACATAAATAAACATCTCCAGCTGCAATAGCTTGACTTTCGTCGCGTTGCCCATGGAGATCGTTATCTCGCCATCAAGCGACTCCCTTGTCGCGGGAACCCACGCAGGTGTAACAAACATGATCGATTTGCGTATCTACTATCCAGAATGGGTAGAACAAGTCGCTAAACATGTTTCAGTTACTAAAGCAAGCGTACCTTGAGCCTTGAGCATAGGGCACTTGGCCCTGATGCCCGATCTTACAAGACTTAAAGCACGCCACCTCATTTGGCTTCTTGAGCCTCCAATTGTGACCATGTTCTTGCTTCCATTACTCCACTATTTCCCTATTTACCACCTTTGGTACCCCTTTTCTATTTCCATTTTGCAGCGAAAATTTTGGGCCCTTAGATGTGCTAGCAAGAGCATGCTCCTTTTCCTAACTCCTTCCATGACAGAACGAGATCATTAAACAGCGACTAAGTGTAAACTCGGTCTTGCTCGCGATCGCATTCAGCGAAAGTTCTCAAAAGACTTGGGCGGTGTATTGAGGATGATATCGACCTTGGCCGTGTCAATACTCCTCCCAGCCCGATCGAGACTATCGTGAGATGAGTCATGTGGGAGACATGTTCGTGGACGAACTTCCTTCTTCCATCTTACACGCATGATTTCTTTCATTGTGTGGAGCGGATTGTCCGATCCGATTGCCCAAACTTACTCTCGAGACTTGACCAAATATCGATCGCGTCTACCATCGGCGATCTGCGGTACAAGCCTTTGGACATCGTAGTCATCATATAGCATTTAGCCATATTGTTTGACTTATTCAAAGTCGCTTGACTCTGTTGCTCATTAGTCGATCGTCGATGGGGCATCGGGTTTAGGATAGTGAGGACAAACATGTGTTCTTGTGATAAGAACATATTCCATGTTCGTTTCCACTCGATGAAATTTGGACGGATAGCAGTTTTGTGCGAGCATATTGATAATCGGCGTAAGAGACATATCCGAAAGCGATAATGTAAACACATAAGCATCGATCGCATATAATTCGTAACAATAATATTGTAACCTTTGATAAAACAATATTAATTGAAACCTCCAATCGCCGAGGAATTCCACATACGAGTCAGCGTGTGGGCGTTTACACATGAACCCCTCGACCGGACTAAAATATACCTTTTAGTCGTTTAATTTCAATCATGTCAACTTATCCTTATAATGATGAAATTAACGATTGGACCTTACTGAACCACATCACTATACGCAAGAAGGGACTTGGCGGGAAGTTGTACTTGAGGTGATGTCTAAGCAATGACCACAATTTTATGGCGGAAAATGAATTCTTAGAATTGGTATACTCACTCCGGACCATACCAGCTTCCAATTAAATTCTTTTGTTATCTCATTTATATCTATCTCTAGAGAACTTATGAAAATCGCACATGCAAGCCGCGTGTGGGCGTTTACATGAAACTCCCACTACTCAATAGATTTAAAATGTTTTATTAGAAATCTCATCTAACAAACTTATGATAAACAATGCGAAAGCAAGCGGCGTGTGGGCGTTTACTCACGGTCCGTCTCGGCTTTGTTTAGAGATCAAAAAGTGGAGGTCTTGACATTTTAATTTGAAAAAATTAATTTTCGGGTTGCTTGCTTAGTCTTTTTATTCAAAATGTTTGTCCATCGAGATCACGTAATCTGGCATGCTTTTCTATAGAACTCGATATGTAAAACATGCTCATGAGAATTCTAAAATATGCTTGATAGCGCGATAAACCTAGCATGCTTACTATGCGCGTCAATTCGTAAAACACTTAAAAGGTTTGTCAACGTAATATAAACATACATAACATCTCTGCATAATTTAAACATCGACATGCATATGAGCGATTAAAATAAAATAAAACGTTCATCATGCCTGATACGATGAAACACTCGCACATTTAAATCTAATCTATTACATAGATTTTCAAAGTACAGCAATAAACTTGACAGACCTCGCGTTGCGAACGCGGACGAAAAATCTGGAAAAGCAGTGCGGGCGGGTCGGCTTAATCTTCAGGCCAGCTAGAGGCCGGCTTGACGGCGCCCGACCTACATCTCGTCAATCGCCCAGCGTGTCACCGCGAGCTTCCCGCCATGATCGCTAAGGCGACCGCTACCGGCACCGGCAGACATGCGTGGCCACGCCCGAAACGCGAGCGTCTGGCAAAGGCGTCCGCCAGTAAAACTTCGCGACAGCGAGGCGCTCATAGCCCGGGTTCATCGTAGCGAGACGCGCACCGTCGCCAGTAGCTCGCGCGGTCGCGTAGCCTCGCGGGTAATCCTCGCGACCAGCGAGCTTCGCTCGTAGCGCGGGGATCTCGTAGGCGAAACAGCGTCCCGTCGCCAGCGACCCTCGCGACGCTTTCGCGACCGCAGGCTATCGCGCAGACCCGATATGACGCAGACGCTTTTCCCGTGCTTGTCGTTCTTCGTTATTTCATCTTTGTTCTTCTTTACGATAAGATTTCAGTAATAAATCTAATCTAACCATGGATTTTCTCATGGTGTAAAACAAAACCAACAAAAACAATAAACGAGCCGATGACAGATTCACAATTAATGCGTAATAATCACGTGAATTAATCCATGCAGCCAAGATATCGATCCCGTTCGATACCACGCTGTGGAAAACATATGTTAACCCCTACGAGGATCCATCTTGGGTGTTTAATTCACCATACATTGATTATAAACCTAGCAGCGTCTATATAATTAATCGCAACACGTAGGGTTTTCACGTGTTTACCTTCTGATCCGTCGGGCGGATCGAAGCGGAGATGACGGATCGAATGGTCGAGACTGACCTTCGATCCTGTATCCGGTAATCTCCTACGCGAGTGAGGACGATCTAAGGAGAATGCTTGAAAATCACCTGACTGCTCTTTCACTAAAACTCACGAAAATTTTCTCTCCAATCACATGACGATCGACCGAAATATGTGGGGATTAATGAGCATTAACCTAGACTTTATCTCATACCTTATATTTATAATGCCTCTTATCCCAGTATAAATTACCATAATCTATGTGGAAATTAGCCAGTAATCCTATATGGAATATTACCTAATCTTAGGATTATTTCCATACTCGTGATTATTTCCATACTCTGAGTTATTACCATAATCTTATATGGAAAGGATCTATGCATACCATAAATATAATTATATCCTTGTGGGATAAAGAGAATAAAATCTGCCTTAGAGAGCTACTAGGGCGATTTTCGAACTCACGACGGATGGGCCGGCCAGGATCAAATGCAGGAATAAGATGGGCCTCAAATAAATTAATTATCTTATGTTCCCAACATAAATTAATTTATAAACATTTATTCATGCCACTAGAGAATAAATGTCGACTTACCTTTATTACCAAGTTGAGTCGGACGCACTTGAACATAAGAATCCCAGATTTAAGATATCGAAGCGTCCATTAATCATTCTGACAATCACTGCTTAAAGCGATTATAACTTCATTTCTTAGTAGTACCTCAACCTTATTATTGTACTTGAGCTAACTCAACGCAGGTTTAGTCATAAACCTTTTGAGCTCATGGGGACGATCATCCTCAGCGGATACGTGACTCGCTGAGATAACTAGCGCATGACGCTACCTCCACCCACAGATGCGAGAATCTTGGTTAGAATCATTAACCTCACTCATAACAAGTCAGTGATGATCGACTCATAGCTCACCTAATACCTTGAGGTTTAGATCATCGAAGTCAGAGATCTTGGTTCTTCATGACGGTCAGAAGAACAGCATCTCATTGTGATCCTTCATACGCTGCGGCTGCCGGCAGACAAGCAACTAAGTCAGTCACTTCTTATCTGCGCTGAACCGCAATGACTCGCCTTAAGTCGTCCGGTGTAAACTTTTATATTCTTAAGCTCGACCAATCATACGACTTCGTGATCTTCTACACACGTTGATCTACTTATATATGAGATAAGGGACATCGGTATATGCAATCAAGTATTCAAATCGATAGAGATTGTAATAGTGGTAACGAAACATTGCATACAATGCTTCACCAAACCGCTGTATCACAAATCCAACACCTTCCCCTCGCTGCGATTTCTTCATACTTCTCAGATCCCGCTTGGCCGTCGCCGATCTCGAGCTATCCTCCGATTCCAAAAGCGAGCGGCTCGCGTCACGCTTCTCGGCGACCTAAGCTTAACTTCGCCTCCTCCGCACAGGACCGAGCTTGTCTTCCAAGCGAAGGACTTCGCCTCTGACTTGAGACGTCGATCAAAGCTTGATTTGACCCAACCAGGAAGATCGTGCATATCGGAAAGATTGAACACAAAAACAAGCTCCTCAGTTGACGACAGTTTTATTAAAACGCTTTAGGTTAATCAAAGCGACTCCTAATGATGAGCGATTACAAGTTGATCTACAAAAACAAAAAAAAAAAAAGGGATCACGGCCTCGAGCTACCGCCGACCCGGCTAGCTCGGCCAGATCTTGGGGAGCGTCGACCTCGGCTGCGGTGGCGTCTCTAGAGGTCTGCTCGCCTCACCTCTGAGTTCTCGAGCCCGGCGCCTCCGCCTAGCCTTAGTTACCGGATCCCTTCATAAGGTCGTCATGAGCGAATCATGGGATCGCGATCCACCGGCAAGCAGACGGACTCATGATCGGCAAACCGAGGAGAGGTCGACTCGCACGAACCGATCCTTTAAACCGCGACCAGACCTCGGCATCGCTCGAACCACGGCTCGTCCTCATACCCATACGTGACTTATCCACTACGGTAATCCTCGGCGACTTCTCAACGCGCCCGCTCGCGCCTATTCAGACCGCAGCACGCTCGCGACCATCCCAGAAGCCCAGAAGAATAGCCTCTCGCAAAGTGCGAGCATCTCCTCGCGAGTCGCCGATCGACCTCCCGACGCCGGCTCCTCTGCCGCCCTCATACCTCGGCCTCCCGCCGGCCGCTCCTCCGCCGCCAGCGCCTCGCCGCCCTCGCCTCCCCTACGGACCGCATCCGAGCGCCGCCTCGGAACCTCCGCGAGAAGAGTCTTTCGTCCTCCATCTCGCACGTGAGCCACTCGGTCCCGGGCACCGCGCCTTGGTACTCCGTCACGAGTGGCGCTCCCGCAAAAGCGGGCCGGCCGCTTCGCCCGATCCTGACTACAATGACCCAAGTCAAGATACCATAATTATGCCATCTTAAATATATACAAATGATCGCCACCTGGAAAGTGCGGTGCAGGTCGAGAACCAATGATCTCGACCTGGATCGAGCGGCCGGCGCATGATGCGCTTAAGCCTCTTGAGTGCTTCAAAGCTGAGGCGAAGGGACTCTCGTCTCGCCCACCCTCTAAGAGGTTTCCATCACGACATCCTTCAACGTCAAAGAGGCATTCCCACCTCGTAACTCCGCCTCCTTTCTTCTTCTTCCGCTATGCGACCAAATTCACTACAACGAGGAAAACAATACATAAGTACATCAACGGAAAACATCCAGCAACAAAAAAAGGAGAAGAAGAGACCTCGCCGCCTCGGCTCCGCAGCGTAGGGTCATAAGGGCTCACCCGTCATCGCTCGCCTCGAAAAGACTTCGCTCTACCAGCCGATCCATCTAAGGATTGCTCAAAGCTACCGTCATGATCCGTCCATATCCGACACTCACTGCTCAGCAAACCGAGGACCCAGAAAAGCGAAAAGAAAAATTTCGTGCCACTGAGATTTTCGACTTAATTAATTTAATGCGAAAGTGTCAATAATACCCCTACTTGGACATCGAAAGAACCTAAGGACGAGTCCTAGGTCGAGGAAAGTTATGGCGTGGCAAAGACACCTAGGCCGATCAAAGCGTAAGGGTTCGTCGGACTAAAGGAATGGCAAACAATTGTCGCAACTCAACATATATGGAAGCGGTAAGGAAGGCGAGCCATTTTCGAGTCTATCTCATACCGTGGCGTGCGTCGGAGGCATAAACCCTATCCTCCGGCCGGTGCAATAAAGCCGAAGGATTTGAATATGAAAATTAAGTGAGCTCTAGTCTAGCGGAGGCTAAAATTGAAGTAACCAGAAGAAACCACCATTGGACTGTGAAGGGAGGAGACATCGTCAGTAGAAGAATAAGCGCGAGACCACTCGCAGATTCATCGAAAGAACGGACATAACTGGTTTTAGAATCGAGGGAGGATAGCGTTGAACCTTGCAAGCGATAATGGCGGTGGAATTTTCGACGACAAAGAGTTTCGAGGATTTGAATTTAGAATGTGCAAAGTGATAGCGGCGATCATGGAAGTTATTCCCCAATGCACTTTATCGAAATCACGCCACATTAAATGTGCATTAAATGCTAATAAGGCATCCCGTGTTCGACCTGTTTAACGCCTCGTCAGGAAGCCGGTCAAGACCCGCGTAATGCCTCAGCGGTTACCCAGACGACTCTCGCATAACGCCTCACGAGGTGAAGCCAAAGACCTCGCACAACGCCGCGTGAAGCTGGCAAAGAACCTGTGCAATGCCTCGTTGGAGCCGGTCGAGACTGGCAAGCGCCCGACGTGAAGCGATCCAAGCGACCTCGGATAGCGCCGTTAGGTGAACAGGTCAGACCGGCGTCCGAGGTAAAGCCACTCGAGAACTTAGACGCGTCCCATTCGGCAGTCGGTCAAGACCTCGGATAGCGTCGTAGCGATGCCGACAGACTCTCGGAAAGCGCTCGTGGGAGAAGCGACCGCAACAACGCCTCAGTCGTGGTTGAAGCGGACATACTGAAGTCAAGATAGAAGGATAACGACTAGATCGACCATACTCCACGCCGTGCACACATCTCTACGGTAATTACGATCCCCAACCCATCACGACCTGCGCAAGTGCTTTTGGGGGATATGATAGGATCGACGACTCACGGCATATAAATAAGCGAACGAGAGCTCGGCCCAAACGAGTCCGACCGAAGTCACGAACGTGGGAGGCTTGAAGATTCGGTCTATATGGGAGAATCCTAATTAGAGAGAGATATGATTCAAATTTATTGTAGAATAGATCTCGGATTCGAGATCTAGGTCATTATAATCGTATAAACAGAGGCTAGATTAGACGGAAAAGGATCACTACACTTCCCGCGGCCAACCCTCTCCCCTTCCCATCTCGCTTTTCCGACGGCCAATCCACGGCAACCCATTTTCCCGCGCCAACCCATTTTCTTTGTAATTTTCTACGCCAACCATTTTGTTTTAATTTTTCCCATGAGGAGGGACAGCCGCAGAGAGGGTTGAGGGATGGTGGCCGTCTGGATGGTCAGTCAACAGGCATGTGAACTGTGATGATTTTTATGTTTAAGGATAAAATTATACAAATAGTTAAAATGATAACAACTTAATATATGAGATAAAATGATAGCAAACTTAACATAAAGGTCATATAAGATTTTCTACCAAATTTAAAATCCTAATATATATTTACTGCTAAAAGTTTAGCATTGTAAAAGGATTGGTGTAGTGGTTGGACTTCGGCGCTTACAGCACTCAAGTTCTACCCCCAGTAAATTCATTTATTCTTTACAGAAGAAAAGAAGGACCCATCTAATAGTTTAATACATGTTATTAATATATTTACATATTTTTATCTATTTGTTTATATGTATATAAATTATGGAACTGTCTATTGGTTAGGCCCTTGATCTTAGAACTTATTTCATGATTTTTGGTTTTTGTAAGATTTTTTGTACTTTAACAGGGAATTATTTCTTCAAAAAATTCAATATGATCTCAAAAAAATAATAGTAAATCTTTTATATAATTTGAATTATATATATATATATATATCCATTTGCACGGGTAATCGGGTCATTTTGTTCGTGATTCCAAACCCATGTAGATGTTAGACTGAAGACAACATGAAACCGTGAAGCTCCCAAGCAGGGAGGGCCAGGAAACTATGCCTTGGAAAACGATCGCTAAAAGTCCGCAGTGGTCGACTACTCTATCTATCGCCGAGCCTGGTATATGGTTGAAGTAGATTCCTCATTTTAATCAATCAAAACCCTTCCCAAACTGCATAAGCTTCTTCCAGCAAGATTTCTTCCGCATGTCCATGAAGTTTTGAAAATCCAAATATCTCGTAGATAGAGAGGTAGGAATTCTAACGAACCGCACTCTTCAGATACGTCAGAGTCCATTGATGAGTATGGGTGGGGAAAGCTTGAACCCAATTCCGCAAAGTGATGAATATGAGTGCAATTGAAATTCCTTTATGAGTTATACATTTGTGCATTGATAAGACCATTCACTATTTCAAGCTCGATCTCCCTGATAAATCATATAAAAGAGAAACCATGAACCATAATAGAAGAGCTTGCCTCAATAAATATTTAATAGTAGCCTCTATGGACCGTACATCTTTCTTGAAATTTTGCGATCAATACCATATTTTTGTTGATATAAAATTTATTTTTTCAAGAAACTTAAATAGTTACTTCAGATAATTTGATTATTATATATAATATATATATATATGTGTATATATTATTTTTAACTTATAAATTATGATATTTTTAATTATTTTTTATTGTGCGAGACTGAGTTATAGTTTTTAAGTAAAAAAAATCTTATGCGAGGGTTTTTTTTTATATTTAAATTTGAAATTTTATCATGTTAGCATGTTTCACATATACATAACGTATTTTATTTTATTATAAATGAATGGTCCATATTCAGTGTTTCGCCTTATGCATTTTCTTTGTTAGACCTAAGACTACCGTAGTCGGTAGTAGTAAGTCACATGCTGTTACTATGTCATTGTATAAGTAGGCTCTGAAACTTGCTCCCAATACTTTTTTTACTTTCTTTTAGATTAAAGCCCAATTATTACGTAGATAGAAACCCATTGCCTAATCGAATTAGGAAGCAGATCTCCTACACATTAAATGGAGGTCTAAAATGTAATTTAACATCCTCATTAATATAAGGTTAACTAATTATTTAATTTGTAGCCCGGTATTTAAATTGATTTATTCTCTACTGTTTAATGAATATTAGGCAGTTGAACAGCCTATTGTTAACTTAACTTAATAGTCTGTTTGGCTTAATAATTATCTCAAATCTACTAGCTTTTAATCAATTAAGCTAAATTATTTCAAATCTATTAGTTTTTTTTTGAAACGAAATAAGGATAGATTAACACTAACATGGAAAAGAGAAGACCCTCCACAAACCATCGGGTTCTTCCCAAACATGCGTGTATCAAAGGCAAGACCATCTCGCCAAACAACGAGCAACCTTATTAAGATCTCTTCCAATATGTCTAACATGGATATCTTCAAACCTAACATCTTCATACGACAACCCCGAGCCAATCCACCGAGCTCGAAAAATTTTCACGCATGGAGTTGATCGCATCACACGCCATCTTGCTATCGCGACCAAGGACGACTTGGCAACCCTCGCCCATTAGCCACGAGAGCTTCCGGATACCAACGGCCTCCCTCCTCCACTCTAACAAACCCCTGGTTTCGTGATAGTTTTAGCACTACAACCGCCCATTCGCATCTCTAATACGATGCCTCATCCGAAGCAATTCTTCTCCTGAAAAACGCAGGCCCACGCTGCACTTTACCCATCCATCTTCTAGATCGTGCCACCAAGACAATACGCCTCGCTGGCACTGTCCTCATGGTCTCCAAAACAGCTTCCGATTCCCGAGCCGCAGTTCACAGCTCCCCGACACCAATAGCGATGGCACACGATGTAGCGGAACCGGAAGATCTCTTTCCACACCGCATTATTTCGCCCTTCCAAACCGCCACATTATCATGCTAATAATAATGAGTCTCTTTATCATCATTGCACGTAACGGATAGGAGCCCATCTTTGAAAGTCAAGCTCCCTCCGCTCGCCTCCATAGTCTATTTAGACCCACTTTCTCCAACATTCCTCGCGTGCAGGGCATGACACTAAAATGTTCCATATCGCCTCAACCCCTCCCACACACACCGTGACGCCCATCAACGCTCACCCTCCGCCCATAGCTCGCCTTAGTTGGAAGGTTATCCCTGCGCCTCCACACGAAGACCTTCACCTAGGTGGAACTTTAAGATTCCAGATCGATTCCAATCGCCATCCGAGCTCAAACAGATCATTGACGGGTGAGGAGCACGAAGATGATAAGTCGATTTGACCGAGTAGATCCCATTTTGGAAAAATGCCATATGAGTTTATCATCTACTGCCGCGATGTGGATCGGGTTGATTGAGAATAATACCGCCTCGCCTCGTGGAATGTACTTTCAACCAACTCAACATCCCATTCTCTAGTTCCTGGCCTCATCAATTCATTCACTCTCATGTCATCAACCTCTCAGATGCCCCTATTAGATGCATAGAAATTAGAATCCTCACAATCCAAGGATCCCCCATACTCTAATATTGTCGCCGCCCAAACCTCCATCTCAAACCCTTTTCACAAAATCTGAATGCACAGATATCGCCACGTGAAGCTCGGGCCGTGACCCACCGAGGTGACAAAAATCCTCTCGGAAATACTTAGCTTTAAGACCGACAAACCGAGAATCCTGTTCCATTAAAAGCCTCCACCCCATCTTTCCCAACATGGCTATATCAATAGCCGAGACTGCGAAACCCCATACCCCTTTGAATTTTGCTACACAAAGTTTATCCCATCTCATCCAGCTTTATACCTCCTCTCGCATCACTTTTCTTCCCCACCAAAAGCCATTCATCAACTTCTCCATCACGCCGCCACGCTCGGGGAGCAAGAAAACCGACATACAAAACGTTGAATCGCCATGACGACACCCTTTAGAAGAATCTCTTTCCCCGCCCGATAGGTTCTTCCTCACACCCTCAGTATTCTTTCCATAGTCTCTCCCGAGGTACCGAAGATTTCTTCTTCTTCCTTCCAATCGAGATGGTAAACCCAAATATTTTCCTGTTGAGGGGTCGAGAGACCTTAAAATCTCGAGAGCTCCGTCAAGACTCTCTGCAACATTCTTGCTAAAGAAAATTCCAGACTTCTGGTAGTTTATGGTCTGCCCAGACGCCTCCCCATAGCTGTCCAAAACCGAGCGCAGCCCCGATCCCTCCTCATGCTCCGCCTTGCAGAACAGCATACAATCATCCACAAACATCAAGTGTGATATGGGCGGTCCCGAGCGTCCTAGGCGGATACCATGGAGCCTCCCTCTGCTCGACCTCGTGCTTGAGACAAGTCAGAAGTCTTCTCGCATACACGAATGAATAGGTAAGGAATAGCGGGTCCCCTTGTCGTAGCTCTCCACAGGATAATAGATCCAATAAGATCACCATTTACTAAGGCCGAATACTTCACCGTTGAAATACACATCCTCATCCACTTCCTCCACGTATCTCAAACCCCATCTTAGCTAACACACCGCCCGTAAAAGTCCAACTTACTCTATCGCACGCCTTTGTCGATATCGATTTTGAGAGCCACCTCCCTTATCGCCCTTAGTTTTCCTTTTCATGGAGTGAATAGCTCAAAGCTATGAGGATATTGTCTTGTACGCCCTTCCTTCACGAAAGCTTGATTGAGCTCTCCGATGATATCAAAGACCTTCTTTAACCGTTACAAAGCATCTTAGAAACAATTTTGTAGACTACATTGCAAAGAGAAATCGGCTTAGTCTTTCATGTCTCTGTGTTCTTCCACTTTAGGAATAAGGACAATGGTCGTGTTATTTAAGCCTTCCGGAACTCGCCTCCTCCACCACTGTGCAATTCCCAGAGTATATCTACCCAAGGATGTCCTTAACTTTGATAGAATTTAGATTCAGACCATCCGCCCCGCGCTTTGTCCTGATGCATATGAAAAGAGCTTCCTTAACTTCCTCGATTCGAAACGGTTCGACCAGTCCGCATTGTTCAAGTCATCAATAATAGGCTTCATCTTATCTAAAATCAGCCCTTGTTGTCGAGAACCTTCCTCCTGAAAAGATCGAAAAATAGCCGATAACCTCTTCCCTTAAATCTCCCGCAGACGTTGTCCAGCTCCCGTCCGAGCGTCTAAGCTAGTGTATAGAGTTGTACCTCCTCCGGGCAGACGCCATAGCGTGGAAGAACTTTGAATTAAGATCGCCCTTTCAGCCAATATTGTTTTCGCTTCTTTGTTTCCAATGGATTTCCTCAGAAGCATCAATTTTGCAGCCCTTCCCCGCCGTATTCAACGCCATACCGATCCGACGTCATTTCTCCGCTTGTAAATACTTGATTTTCGTCCAAGAATCTTTTGTGACCCCTTCCTCCACATTCACCGCCTAGCCCATTCTCCTATTTCCATAGAAGTAGCGAGAGTCTCTCCAATAGCCAGAATCGCCTCCTCTATTCCAAAGAATTACAAGACGAGATTCGGGAGCTCCGCCCAAGCACCATTTGTTCTCAAATCAACCTTCTTCTTTCTCGCCTCTATTCCCTCATCCGCTTTTAAGGACAATAGGCTGTGGTCCGATATGGGAGCCTGCCAGCCTCAAGCTTATGATTCGGAATAAAGAGATCCACCACCATTTGCCAAGCCTCTATCCAACCTCTCTTCAACCGCGAATTCCGCACCCTCCTCCCGACCACGTGAACGGGCACCCGACATATGAAGGTCTATGAGACCACTATCCATCACGGCCGATCCGAACTCCGGTGAGCAACCGGCCAGACGAGCTAACCTCCCTTTCTTATCTCCTACATTAAGAATATCATCAAATCTCCCACAATAGCCCAAGGCTCTGAGCCCTCGCTTTGTCGATATTACGGGCGAGATCCCACGACTCTCTCCTTTTGTTTCTCTCGGAAACCAGAAACCCGTCAGCGCCACGCACTTTGTCACCCTCAACCCCGATATCAATGTGATTCCTAGAATAGTTCAAAACCCGACATGAAGCCGATTTTTTCCACAACATACATACGCCCACTCTTCCGACACAACCCACCGCAAAACATCCTTCAAAATCCAAACAACTTCTCGATACTCCACCTTCTATTTGTGAGATAACGCCTCGCATAGAATATGAAATTAGGCTCTGTGAGCTCTTTCGAGTTCACGAAGGTTGGAATTGCAGAGATGACCCAATCCTCGCAATTCCGCCCAGATATTCATTGATCGGCCTGTCCCACCCCGGACCCGCCGTTAAAAATCCTCGCTCGTCATCTACTGAGTTTTCCAAAGAAGAACCTACGAATCTGGTACCTCGCGCTGAGAACAAACCTCCTCATTTTCCTTCTACGCTTTTCTTTCCTCATTTTGAGAACTACTATGTAACCCCATAATTATCGTGTAATAAGATTCCATTTCGTGTCGACACGAAGTCCCACGTGTATGATCAATCAAGATTTGAACATATCTTTCCGGTGGATTAAATCCATGGAAACTCGACTCTCGATTAGCGAAAAGCTGAATCTCGCCCCTTCCTCTAAATTCAAACCGCCATGATATTCTTGTCGATTTCCTCCCATTTCTCTCCCGCGAACGGAATTCCATCATTTTCATTGTGATTGTTAAGCAGCGATTTCCTTGTTTCCGACCACAAGATCTCACCGCTGACCTTCCCAGAGCCGATCTCAACCACTTGCCACCTTCGTGACCCCTATTCTCCTGCGTCTGCACGCCTTTCAACCATGTTCCCATTCCCTTGATCTCGAACTATTCATAGTAAATAGATTATCGCAAGCTTTCCGAATGACCCAATCTTCCACAATGAAGCAAAACACGCTCAATCTCTCATACTGAAGTTAACGATAAAGCTTGTGCCGCCTTTATTTTTTATTCTCTCAGAACGCTTCAGCGCTCTCCACCTTCACCGCAACTCTAATACGCATGTATTGTCTCGCACTCTCGCCGAATCGATTCATCATACCCATGAAAGTGCTGAAGTTACCCAAAGACTCTTCCTATACTCCTGATAAAACCCGGCAATCGCGGATTTGTATCCAAAATGGAAGGGTATCGAGCGAACGCTGCAGATAAACTCCCCTTGAGTCTGTAGTAGATGAGGATATTTCAACGCCCAGGCCCTCCATCCATAATCCTCGCTATGTCAATCATGTGGAAAAACCGGAAATGTATCTTCCTCGCCTATGTCTTTAACGAAGACACCCTTCCCTACCCATATTCCCGCTAACTCTGTTTTCATCAAGTTGAGATTAATCGGTTGCTTCGCTTAGAAATCGTCCCCACTAAGCAAACCCTACTTCGACAACGCTTCTTCGCAACGGGATCTCACTTTCCATTCCTCCTCCTCGCCAGGATGTTAAGCCCGCCATGTGGTCCTCCATCACCAAGACAATGAAAGAAACCTCAACAAAGAATCTAGAAAACAAAGGCTCTCAACAGCGAGAGAAACAGCGCTCTCAACAAGGATAGAATTTCCTTCAAATCTATTAGCCTAACCACCAAGTTAAGCTTTCGTTGTTTAGCTTCAAATTCTCTTCAGCGATTCTAGTAAGGTAACAATGATTTTGAGAAATCGTGGAAAAACTCTTGTTCCTATTGGTTGAAGAATCTGATTTTGTTTTTTGTATTCTACTATGACTTGGTATTTGTTGGCAAAAGATTAATTGTCAGTGTTGTGTATTTGTTGGATAGGTAATGAAGATTCCATTGAATTTTGCACGTGCTCTTTGCAAAGGAATTTTTTGAGAACTTTTATATTCGAGTGTACTTACAAGTTTTATCTTGTATTTTTCTTGAATTCACGAATTGAGAAACTGGAGTAAGCAGGTTATGTAGCTAAACTGAATCTTTGATTGAAATGGCTTCTGATGGAGCGCAAGAACTCATGATTTCGAGTTAATTAATAACATTTTATTATGTTATTTACAATTAACTTAATCACCTTATATTGGGCTCAGAATTAATTGTAAGAGTGGCCCATTTGGCCTTTGGGCCTAAAATGAATATTCTTGTAACCGTACAAAATTTTTAGTCCATTTTTAATTTCTTTATACCCATTAAAACAATTGGTGTGTTACATCTATCATTCTCTTGTGATGATTTTAATGTTGCTTTATATCGAATTTCTCATTTGGAATTATTACCTATTAATGCAGTGAAATTTGCCAGAAATTTCCCGCCATCCAGTTCACGGATGTTGATGTTTAATTTTGTGGCCACAAAATTTTTGAAAACAGGTCACCTATTTTTTGGTATAGGAGACTGATCCTATGTGACCACATATATAAATTGTGTTTGGAATCCTCTATAAATGTTATGTACTTTTCACTTGAACAACAAAATAAATAAGCATTTATATAAAGGATGAAATATTTGTATACATTTTCATATATAAATAAATGAATTTTAATTTTAATATCATCAATCCAATCGAAACTACTTACTTATTAATAAATTTTATTGTATTTTGCCAAATTTGTGTATGTACAAACTATTATCTCATCAAATATTTATATACTCCTCTCATCTTCGTAAGTATCCCGAGCGAGAGAGGGAGTAACATTTACTTGGTTCCCAAATCGCAAGTATATGAATCATCGACGATATATATATATATATAGGGGTCGGTTCCCATAGCATCTGGCCCCAGATAAGATGTGTAGACCCAATTTGCACTCAATACATTTCAACACGCACACACCACGTTTCCACACGGCGACTCTTTTCTTTCTTTTTTTTTTTTTTAATTTTCAAGGGCAAACGGGAAGAAATAAATCAACCTTCTTCTTCTTCTCTCCTCGACGACAACGGACGACGGAGGAGGACGACGGCCAACGAGATGACACAATACGACTATGGCGGTGGCAAGGCAACATCCGGCGAACAACCAAGCAACAAGATACAAAACAACATATTTTAAAAGAAAGAAAAGAAGAAGAAAAATTTGAGGAACAAAATCATGGATTTTGAGAAAAATAAGATTAATTTGATAGATGATCAAGAATCGAGAAAGATGGTGGTTATGATGGTGATTCACTACCAATTACCGATAATCGCGAAAGAGACGACTTAATTGTTAGAGAACGATGGATGAGAGATTTGATATCGAAAACCATAAAATGCATCGAACAAAACACTGAAACCGCATCGAACAAACATAAAACGCATGTCTCAACAAACGTAAACATGCATTTAACTTAGCACGCCTATGCATTGATTAAAACATGACAATGCATTTAACAAAACATGTTCATGCATTTAACAAAACATAAAATGCAGCCAACGGCTGAACGAAGCCGAATGACGCCACAGCATGGGCGACTGTTGGGCGTGTTTACTACGCTGGCCAGACGCTAGACGCGAGCTTCCAATCACATGCATTATTCTCTTCAACTCGCATGCATTTTTGTTCATTTAAACGCATTATCCAGCTCAACTAAATGCATTTTTGTTTTTCGCAATCACATAACAAATCAAATTACTAATCTACCCTTAATGACGCGAAAATCAACGAAATTAAGCTTAAAAGTCCGAAAAATTCGAACCATAGATCTATGAGACGAGTGGATTTAGATTGAGTACTACATACTATCTGGGGCTCTAAGTACTATTTGATCCCTAATCTATATATATATATATATATATATATATATGGGTTAGTTATGGCATAGAAAGTTCTTTAATGTACTAAAATAGAATAGTAGCACATCTTTCATATTTATGTAGACAACGTAATTAATGTATCGCATATGTTAGTTTAGCACATATTTCATCCATTCAGCATCACATATGCTAAATATATTAGTTTAGCACATCTTTCATTAAACAGAAGCACAAGAAGAGTTATAGTGTCAGACAATAATCCGTGTAGTACACAAAACACAAAACTCAGAGAATAATTAGAAAATTAAATCTCAACCATCGATATAGCAAATTAAAGGTCCAGATTCATTCCTATTTCCTACCAAATTATCCTTTTTCCTACCGATCCATCTCCTATATATATATATATATATATATATATATATATAGCTCTCGTTAATATTTGCCAATTTATTTATGTTAGAAATTTTATACACATAATAGGGTATTCCAATTATTAATTTATACCCTAATTCATAACTCTATATCGATAATCCGAGAAAATCATAATCAAAGTCAAGCGCACTGAATCCATATAGAAATCTTCAATCTTGATTGTGGTTGTATGGATCTTCCAAATGAACAATATTTCTTTAGGGTTTCAGATGAACGCAGTATGAATGCTGATTCGGATTTTCTCACCGTCGCTTGGGGACCATAACCCTACTTATATAATAAGTAATTAAAACTAGATTTGTAATTTGGTCCCTCAACAAAATACAAATCTCTTTATGGTATCTACACAATTAATTCCATGATTAATTAATATCATTTTAATCCATAATATTTCCTTAATAGAACACTTTAATCGATTACTAAAAGACAACTATGCATATTTAATTTAACATATGTAAGTCGAATTAAGATTTTTCCAACAATCTCCCACTGACTACATATGTGCCACCGAACAAACATGCATCACCTTATGAGCTTGAACTTTGTCGTCACATATAAGGATATTCTCAACAATCTCGTCCATTGATCATATCGGTATAGACTAAAGAGGCCATCATCACTTTAAGCGTGACTGCAATCCATTAGTAATCATAAATACTAATATAATCAAACGACATAGATCAATCATAGATGTAGCATGGATATTATATGCAATGTGATCTAACATATCCATCGTCACCCCCAATTCCCCGGGAAGGCACCGGACGCCGTGTGATTAAAGGGTTAGGCGGGGAAGAAGGGGATACATATAATATACATGATAAGATGTGACCATGAACGGGCAAAGATCTCCTCTATAACTAGGACATATCCTGAAGGGGAGGGGTGCGCAAACAATCCACCAACAGAATAATATCGATATCATAACCTCAGAAAACATGATCTTGGTTTATAACAAGTAATGCAAGAAAGCAAAATAGCATTACACCCTGTTGACTAGACCGGTCAACCATATAGCATGCTCATATCGAGACTCACAGCATAATAACATAATAGCAAATCTTGTTCCCAATCAGAAAGCAAAATAAGGGACAAGAATACATCAACATCGTAATACGATATAACACAACATCGGGAAGCATAGCATGAAGAACCCGCAGCCCACTCCTCGCCGCCCGCCCAAATTTCTCCTCCATCTCGTGAAAAGATTTGAAAAGAGTTTGGGGTGAGTACTAGCGACTCACTAGGGTATTATCATAAATCAAAAGAATCATGATGCCGTGTTCGTAGCACTTACCTTAGAAGGTTTTAAAACGTAAATCCACTTCCAAGTAAGCAAAATAGATTTTCGCCGATACATGATCCGTTATTACCGTTGTTCTCATCATAGAACCACGGCTCTGAACGTATCCCGCCAGCCCATCACATCTCATTCGCCCGAACATATCCACCAAATTTCACAATATCTCGGCCCGAACATATCCAATGCCCCATGCCCTAACATATCCAACCGGCTAACTCGGTGTGGACTTCAGGGGTCAAATCCCCGTCAGAACCATAACCACCTCATTACCATTTCCGTGTGGACTTCCGGGGTCTATCCCCTTCAGAACCATAACCACGTGTTCGGGGTCTATCCCCTTACGATCAATACTCAAGATGGTGATCAACCCACCGAATAGAGATCCGTGCACAATCACAATAGAACCACATCTCGGATCAGAGAACAGTAATAACTTCACCAAAACATTTTACGGCACACATGTTTTATTTTGAAATATCAGAGTAAATAACTCAAAATAAGCATATATAACCCAACCTGAACAGATGAAAACGTCAACCGGGAGATATCTACGGATCCGATGACTTCACCGATCGCACTGGTAGGTACCTGGTAACAAGACGGAACAACTTTTTGGGTCACATCCCACAAAGCAAAGCAACATCGTGATCCAAACGAAGATCGAAGCAAAACTAGGGTTTTCGACTTTCTGAACCCATATTCGCACTCTCCGGTTTTCAAATCAACTCGATGCGTAAGGAAATATATTCGTGGCATCAAGACCTATAGTAAGGTACTTTCAAAATATGCATGCATGCAAGTTGACTCAAATCTTAGCAACAAGAAGTTTCAAAAATCGATGCCTATCCTCGATCTAGATAAACCATCCAAAATCGATGCATGAAAATGGAAACATAGCAATCGCATAACTACTAACATGGAATGACAAGCTATGTTGAAAATGGATAACCCGGGCATGTACTTCCTTTAGAAAACTCAAGCAACGGAAAACATTCCGATGCGTAAACGCGAAAAACAGTAAAACTAATCATACTTTAGTGGAATGTATAGCCCAGAACTCAAAACCTAAAGGACCCAGAGCTCAAAGGTGGTCGTTGACCAAATCGCGGCCAATGTACCACGATGGCGGCGCTCGGCACGGCACCACGTTGCAATTGACGACCTCGGCCGTTTCGCCTCCGCCCTTAGAACTCGAGTTCTATGCTATACGATCTATTAAAGGTGGAATCAAAACAAGAAAAGGACAAAACAGAAAATCGGAAATTTTGCCGTGAGGGATGATCGGCGGTGGTACGGCAAGCGGCAAGAATGGCACCGCGCCGAGCCTCCCGGCCGATCCCCACTCCTCCAACGCCCGCAGCGTGCACTCGAGCTGCCGGCTCGTCCAGAAACACAGAGAGACTAAGGAAATGAACGTTGAAAATGAAAGGCCTAGCCTCCTATTTATAGGAAAGTTAGGGTTGCGCAATCACGCATGAAGCGGCCCTTTTTCAAAACGCAAAAATGACATAACTTTGCAAACCGACCAAATTTAGCAAACTTAGTACCCATGGACACGAAATAAAATACCGGACACAACGACTATAAATAAGATATGCTTTTAAAGACCCATGAAAAGTCCGGTTTTTGATAACTTCCCTGAGTGCCAAACCTCGTGGGTGGTCGAAAACTCAGATACTTAGTAGTGTCTATGAATTCATCATAAGACACTCTTCACAATGCCCGAGGTTTCGTGACGGTTGCATCATCGAAACAAAAGTCAATCTTTCGACCTTTCTCGAAAAATATGCCATGCAAACCTGATGCTTAGAAAAGACGGGGTATTACATCCCTCACTCCTTAGAAAAATTTCTTCCCGAAATTTCAAACACGTGGAGAAAACAACTCAGGGTACTGAGCCCTGAACTTGTCTTCCAACTCTCACCTAGCTTCCTCTTCGCCATGGTGATTCCACAACACCTTCACCAATGGAATCGCTTGTTCTTCAACCCTCGACTTCTCGCTCCAAAAAACACCACCGGTCTCTCCTCGAACTTAGATCCCGAGCAAGAACCACTTGGTCATGCTTGATCACGTGTTTTGGGTGAACACGCACTTTCTCAAGCGAGAAACGTGGAACACGTCAGGCACATCTCCGATGCTAGGTGGCAAAGCTAACCCATAGGCAACGGGCCTATTCTCTCAAGAACTTCGAAAGGTCCAACGAACCTCGGTCACAACTTACCTCGCTTTCCAAAACGAACGGCTCTCTCGTTGGGAAACCTTAAGGAA
This sequence comes from Salvia rosmarinus, assembly GCA_036937905.1. Lineage (NCBI taxonomy): Eukaryota > Viridiplantae > Streptophyta > Magnoliopsida > Lamiales > Lamiaceae > Salvia > Salvia rosmarinus. Next base: position 42,921,012 of record CM072820.1, read on the forward strand.
AACGCGATCTCCCGATCATGAATCAAGATCCGACGACGACTGTCCGCATAGACTTCTACCGTCCCGAGCTTCCTTGATCCTTCGCTGATCGATCGATAACCTCGACCGCTTGTTGAACCATCTCGGTCCTAACATATTTCTCTCGCCCACTTCGTCCCAATAAAGTGGCGATCGACACTTCCTTCCGCATAACGCCTCATGGGAGCCATTCCTATGGTGGCTCGATAATCTGTTGTTATAGGAAAACTCCACCAAAGGTAGTATCTCTTCCCCAATTTCCTCCTCTATCGGCCACGATCGCCGCAAGATATCTTCCAAGACTGAATCGTCCTTTCCGATCGACCGCCGCCCGAGGATGGAAAGTCAGATCGAGATTCACGGTCCCCACGGCCTCTGGAGACTCCTCCAAAACCTCGACGTGAACCTCGGTCACGATCCGATCGAATCGATACCGCACACCATGTAACCGCACGATCTCTAACGAAAGCTACGCAGTTTATCTAACCCGCACGTCATCCGAATCGGTAGGAAATGAGTCGACTTCGCCACCATCGACGACAACCCATATAGCGGTGTTTCCTCGCTACGACCTTGGAAAACTCACCACAAAATCCATACCGATATGATCCCATTTCCACTACGGGATTGGTAGCTGTTGCAACAAACCCGACGGACGCTGGTGCACGCCTTTCACTTGTCGACAAGCCAAACAACGCTCCACAAACGCGTTACATCCTTTTTCATCCCTTCCCACCAAAAGTTTCTCTTAAGGTCTCAGACATTTTGGTGCTTCCTGACGAGCTATATATGGTGCCTCATGAGCTTCACTCATGATCTTATCTCTCAATTCCCTATTGAGCGGCACACAACCTTCCTCGAATAATAGCGCTATCTTCGCCCGCGAACCCCTTGCTATCTTCTAGCCTTGCTTTCAGACGCATCCTTTCTAAGAACTCGTCTCCTCATTCATACCACGATGGCTTCTCTCGTGTCCGGTTCATTGTCAAAGTCATGATAAATCCTTGACCGATTCCTGCTGCATGAATCACTTCCAGCCGAGCTTCTCAAAATCTCGAATAAGCTCTTTCTCTCATGAAGAAGATATCCCATTTCGCCTCGATTTGCGACTATGGCATCCGCTACGACATGGCTTTCCCTAGTGATAATGATAGAGCAATCATAATCCTTACCAACTCTAGCCATCTCCTTTGCTTCATGTTCAGCCCTCCTTTGTTCAAAGAAGTACTTGAGGCTCTTGTGATCCGTGAAGATCTCACACTTAACCCATAGAGATAAGGCTCCAAATCTTCAATGCATGAACAAGCCGCTAACCTGTGTCGTGAGTTGGGTAGCTCAACTCGTGCGGTTTCAACCGACGAGACGCTGTAAGCTATAACCTTCCGCTCGCATAAGAACACAACCTAAACCAAGCTTGATGCATCGTGTAGACCAAAACCCATCGCTCCTTCCGCACGGCCAACACCGGAGTGGTTGTTTGCTTCTTCTTCAACTCTTGAAACTTGCTTCACAAGTTTCGACCATGAAAACTTGATCCCTTTCCGAGTACAGTTTGCGCACATCGGCCTTGCCAACTTCGAAACCCTTCGATGAAACGTCATAATATCCTACCAAGCCTAGAAAGCTCAACCTCATCGGCATTAATCGAACCTTCCAGCTACTTCATCGCTCAACCTTCACCGGGTCGACTTTGATTCCTTCTACGTACACGATGTGTCCAAGGAACATCACTTCTTTGAGCCAAAACTCTGACTTACTATACTTGGCGACAACCTCTCCGCCGTAACGCTTCCAAAATGGAAATGGAGGTGTGTTCTATGCAACTCGATTCTGGAATAGATGAGAATATCATCGATAAAAACCAAGACGAAACTATCCGTGACATCGATGGAAAACCTCGATTCATCGATCCATGAAAATCGCCGGCGATTGGTCAAACCAAACGGCATCACGATGAACTCGTAGTGCCCATACCTTGTTTCAACGCGGTCTTCGCAACGCCCTCCTTCCCGATCTTCACCGATGGTACCGACCTCAAATCGATCTTAGAGAAGACACTCGCCCCTTGAGCTGGTCAAACAGATCGTCGATCCTTGGAAGAGGATATCTGTTTTGATCGTCACATTCATTCTCTCGTAGTCAATACACATCCGCATCGACCCATCCTTCGACGACCAATGTAAGGCGCGCCCCACTCACGACATGCTAGGTGGATAAACCCAGATCTAATGTACCCCGCAATCGCGCTCAGCTTCTTGCAATTTTTAGGTGCCATTCGTATGGTGCCTTGATAATCGGGCGTTGCTCTCGCCCAGATCAATAGTGAATTCCACTTGCTCATCGTGCAGTAAACCCTGCAAGTCCTCTGAAACACGTCCGATATTCACACACCATCTGCTCCTCTTCAGAATCGCTATGGCGTGCGTCTCCAAACTCACCAAGAAAGTCTCGACAGCTTCCCTTCCCGATCATCCTCACCGCCTTCGTCGAGATCATTGGCACGCAAACACCCATCCTTATGCCGTGAAACAAACATCCACTCCTTCGGCTGCTCGAAAAGCAACTTCTCTCTCGAGACAACGATAGTTTCCGTGCTTTTCCAACCAATCCATGCCAAAGATGACATCGAAATCTTCCATTCCGATGACATGCAAATTGACAAAGACCTTCTCGTCACGTATTTTTCACCTCCGTTCTTGACATATCTCTTTCGCTTTTAGCACTTCGACGGGATGCTAATTTCTGTGGTACTGTGATTTCTTGGGTACCAAACCCAACCTCTTACACGCGATTCTCAAACGAAAGAATGTGAGGCTCTCAGATCAAACAAAGCAAAAACGGGTATATCACTCATATGGATTATACATGCAAGATTTGGAGCTGAGCTGCTCGCCGATTCAAGCGTACACTTGCTTGTTGAGGTGACCTTTGGTTTGCCGGCCTAGGGTGACCTCCTCGCTCCGTTGTTTGTCCTCATGAGCTTGGTTTTGTCTGCGAGTCTGGATGTCGCCTCACCGGCGGTGGCCGACCGCCGACCTCCTAATGGACAATCTCGAGCGTAATGTCCAAACTTCCTACAACGATAACACTCGACGTTACCTTGCTCGCACTCGCCTAAATGATTCCTCCTCGCATTTCGCACCAAGGTTTTTCCACACTGCCGCATGGGTTGGAAATTCCTTCCCAAGGTCGCTTTTCTTCCTCGAATACCCGATTCTCTGAATCATCGACCGCCTGGTTCCCTGGAACACCGATCGCCTTTCCTCGATCTTCCCATTTCTCTTACCTCTTCCTCCGTCACCGCTATCCGGTGGCATCGTTCTCTCCGGGCAATATTGACTAATGTTTAAAGCCCGGTTCAAGGATCATGCGATACATCAAATCTCCCGATCGACGAGCGAATTCGATTTTCGATCGAGTCCTCTCCTCGAACCTATCTCGCCTCGGCACCCCCGCCGACCGTGTACGTAGCATAACGTGACGAGCGATTGAACGAGCGATCGCATTTCGGTGACCGCCCTCCTCGACGAAGATTCGTAATTGCGTTTTCTCTGCCTCAGACGCCGTGCAAATACTTTTCCATGAGTTCTTCCTTGAAATCTTCCCACGATACCTTCCCATCGTCTCGGTGTTGTGGTCCTCCTCACGGATTCCCACCGAATCGGCCTCATCGGTTAGATGAAAGATCGCGCATTCGACTTTACCTTCTTCGCACCGATGTATTCGAAGATCCTTCGTTGATCGTATCCGCTCAGCGCCGATCGGTTCACCGAGACCGTCGAACGCAGGGGATTTTACTCGCGAAACTCTCGATCGTATGTCATTGAACCAAAGGTGGTTCTTGGGCTTCTTCCACGTTATTGTTTTTCGTTCCTCGTTCTCGGCATTTTGCACCGACGTCAAACATTAGAAACACTTTGCATAGATAACCCGTATCATCGCATAACATATATCATCACCCATAACCACATATCATTACATATGCCACATATCACGATCACATATAAATATGCACCGCCAACACATCATCGTTATGCATTTCACATAACATCATCATCACACATCACATGATCATATATCATCATGGCATAGCTCATATCACATATAAGCATCAAACATAAACATCCCGTCATGTAGACGTTAGTATCAAGATTGTCCATAAAGGATCACAAAATACAAGATCAAGGTATGTCACCAAAAGGTCGATATGAGCAAAGAATTCGACTCCGGCCATCGCAAAAGATGCTCGTCCGTCCATGCTTTGCTACTGCATCATGATCACTATTGTACACACCGACTACCCGGATCTCTCGATCTATATCCGTCCACTACTCTCCGGTCGCTTCAATGGTTCCATTCCTTTCCTCATCCTCTCTCCCTTCCTATCGTGGCTGGATCGGGTTGCCACTTGTAAAGCGATCCCGCATGGAAGCATGTCTCGTGGGTATGATCCCATCCAAGTCAGGCCTCGATAGCCCCGAGTCTCGTGTGAACGCTTCCGGGTTCCGCTCCGCGCCGCCCTTCCTCAACGTGCTCAACCTCATCTCGAAGTCATCTCGCTATCCGGATCACCGGATCCTCCGAGTCCTCACTATCCTCCTCGCCCTCCTCCGGCTTCCTCCTCCTCGTAATCTCCTTCCCGGAGGCCAACCCGACATCGCTCGGTGGCATGAAGATTCGATCCCGGCCTTCCCCGCCACCGCCGGATGGACAATCTCTTACCGGGAGGGTCCCGCCTCAAAATCATTCCCGGTCCGTCTGAAAGTGAGGATCGAGATGGAGCTGTAGTGGACGGTGTATCGATGTATTGGCGATCTTCTACGCGACGGCCGCTCTCCCAAAGGCTCTTCGTGAACATCATCTCGCCATCAACTGATCGCCCTCGAACATGCCTCGCTATCACATACGCCTCGGATGGTATGCCTCGATGATCGGTCCACTGCCTCCACACTCGAGCGGCGAACTCGTGAAATCCAAGGTAAGGTGTCCGTGATAGGATCCCGACGGAACATCACGCACCTGCCTTCTTGCCCATGGTTGCCAACCCGCCGGTAGCCTTTCGTCATCCGATAGTAAGCCTCGTATTCGATACCTTTCCACTAACTCGAATCTTTCTCCACAATCCAACAAATCTCCCTTAAACACTCCCGGCTCATGGACATTCCCCGTACATTCCACGAACTTACGGATTTGCTCATCCATCCCGTGGGATCTTAACCAACGTTGTCTGGGTCACTGAATATCCATAAACCTACATGTTAGTTCATCAAAATAACAACAAATATTCACGTTTCCTTTTTCTGCCCCAGTCATCTGGGTAATCATGTCTTGAGACGCATATTCACTTTCAACACATATCAATATTGATATGGATATTCATAACAATAATCACGTAAACAATTACATGATTCACTTACAAGCACTCGTTTATCAATATAAACAAGATTTTCAATCAACAACATATTTCTATGTAAACACATAGATTCACATCATCCATTTATCATCATATCAATCACATCATACCACATCAATGGTTCCCATATCACAGCCACATATGCCCTTTCGTCTCATCGACAATCACTTCCACATCCACATCACCATCCAACCATATCTCATCCACATCACGTTTACATCACGTAAACTCTTACAAGGCCAAACCACATGAAACCAAGATCATATCAAGCATCACGTAACCACATAAAGCATCAGCAAATAAACACATACCTCATCTCCTTTAAAGGAGGCGGCGACAGTGAGTCAAGGTAGCTGCACTCGATAAATGCTTTAGAAGAACAAGTTCAAAACACTCAATTTCAAGAACGCATGTGATATAAAGCAAATGAACCGCTTTGATATCAAACAATATGACACATAACCAAAGCTTTAAAATCGCTCGATACCACGCTGGTATCGATAACAAAGATAGATGTCGGGCCAAGAACATCGCTCGATACCACGTTGTCACGTCCCGATTCTAGGAAAGGCACGGATGCGGGGTGTGATTAGGGGTGGGGGTTAAGAAGCGGGGAAGAAGGATACATATAACATACATGATAAGAAGATGTGACCATGAAACGGGCAAGATCTCCTCTATAACTAGGACATATCACAGGGAGGGGCGCAAACAATCCACCAACAGAATAATATCGATATCATAACCTCAAAAAACATGATCTTGGTTTATAACAAGTAATGCAAGAAAGCAAAATAGCATTACACCCTGTTGACTAGACCGGTCAACCATATAGCATGCTCATATTAAGACTCACAAAGATAATAACATAATAGCAAATCTTGTTCCCAATCGAGAAAGCAAAATAAGGGACAAGAATACATCAACATCGAATACGATATAACACAACATCGCTCGGAAGCATAGCATGAAGAACCCGCAGCCCACCCTCAAGACGCCTCGGCCCACCCTCCTCCATCCGTGAAAAGATTTGAAAGAGTTTGGGGTGAGTACTAGCGCACTCACCGGGTTTTATCAAAATCAAAAGAATCATGATGTCAGATTCAGAGCACTTACCTTAGAAGGTTTTAAAACGTAAATCCACTTCTAAGTAAGCAAAATATATTTTCGTTTTCGATACCGATCCGTTATTACCGTTGTTCTCATCATAGAACCACGGCTCGGAACGTATCTCGCCAGACATCACATCTCATTCGCCCGAACATATCCGGCCGACCCACAATATCTCGATTCTAACATATCCAACAGCCCATGCCCGAACGTATCCAACCGGTTAACTCGGTGTGGACTTGAGGTCAAACTCGTCGTAACCATAACCACCTCATTACCATTTCGTGTGGACTTTCTGGGTCTATCCCTTCGTAACCATAACCACGTGTTCTGGGTCTATCCCCACGATCAATACTCAAAATGGTGATCAACCCGCGAATAGAGATCCGCACAATCACAATAGAACCAAATCTCGGATCGAGAACAAGAATAACTTCACCAAAACATTTTACGGCGCACATGTTTTATTTTGAAATATCATAGTAAATAACTCAAAATAAGCTTATATAACCCAACCTCGAATGCACGAAAACGTCGGTAGGGAGATATCTACTGATCCGATGACTTCACCGATCGACCTTTGGTAGGTACCGGTAACAAGGCGGAACAACTTTTGGGGTCACATCTCACAAATCAAAGCAACATCGTGATCCAAACGAAGATCGAAGCAAAACTAGGTTTTCGACTTTACGAACCCATATTTGGCACCTCCGGGTTTTCAAATCAACTCGATCGAAGGAAATATATTCAGGCATCAAGACCTATAATAGGGTACTTTCAAAATATGCATGCATGCAAGTTGACTCAAATCTTAGCAACAAGAAGCTTCAAAATCGATGCTATCCTCGGATCTAGGATAAACCATCCAAAATCGATGCATGAAAATGGAAACATAAGCAATCTGCATAACGGCGAACATGGAATGACAAGCTATGTTGAAAATGGATAACCGGGCATGTACTTACTTTAGAAAACTCAAGCAACGGAAAACATCCCGACATGCGTAAATGAGGCCATAATTATGAAGGAAATGAGCGTTGAAAATGAACGTCCAGAATCTGAGAGACGAAGAAATGAGCGTTGAAAATGAAGGCCCTAACCTCCTATTTATTGAAAAGGGTCACAAGATGCTATCTTAAGCGTTCTTTTTCAAAACGCAAAAAGACACGTAACTTTTCAAACGGACTCCAAATTTAGCAAACTTAGTACCCATGGACACGAAATAAAATACGGACACAACGACTATAAACAAGATATGCTTTTAAAGACCCATGAAAAGTCCGGTTTTTGATAACTTCCTGAGTGCAAACCGTGGGTGGTCGAAAACTCAGATACTTAGTGTCATGAATTCGTATAAGACACTCTTCACAACGCCTAAGGTTTCGTGACGGTCGATCACCAAACAAAGAGTCAACCTTTGACCTTTCTCAAAAACGTGCCATGCAAACCCCGATGCTTAGAAAAGACGGATATTACATCTATTTCCAATTGGTCCACCTTATTCCTCGATGAGATCAATAATAATAATAATAAAATGACAGTGCAATAATCAATTACTTTATGTTTGTACGTAAAATACCAAAATACACAAAATGATTCCAAAATAAATTATAAAGCATTAATATATTACAGACTCCCACTAAACCAAAGTATCCTGAAGCAATAACACACCCATATGAGCATTGGTCCATGAAAGACCTTGGGTGTCAATCCCTGTTAGCGGATCCGCAATCATCAGTCCGTCCCCATATGCTCTATAGCAATCGACCACTCACTCTTTCCTTCACAACGTGTACTTAATGTCAATGTGCTTTGACTTAGTAGAACTCCCGTTGTTGGAATATAATCTTCCGAGTTATTGTCACAATATAACTTTATTGGTCTTTCAATATTTCCAACAATGCGCAGCCCAGTGATAAGATTTCGCAACCATATTCCTTGATTGGATGCCTCATAACATGCCACGAATTTCGTTGTCATGGTAGAAGGTGCTACAAGTGTCTGCTTAGCACTTCTCCATGAAATGGCTCCCCCAGTCAATAGAAAAACGTAAACCGAAGTAGATCTTCTACTATCTTGGCATCCAGCAAAATCAGAATCAGAATACCCAATGATCTCAGCCTGATCTGATTTTCTGTATGTAAGCATGAAGTCTTTTGTTCTCTGCAAATACCTTAAAACTCGTTTGGCTACTTTCCAGTGATCCATACTAGGGTTACTTAAATATCTACCCAACATACCAACAACAAATGCTATATTTGTCCTTGTGCAGACCTTAGACTCCCAACAACTAAAGCATATGGGATCTTTTCCATTTTCTTAACTTCCAGATGATTTTTAGGACACTGATTGAGACTAAACTTGTCTCCTTTAGCTATAGGGTTATCAATTGGTTTGCATCGCATGCCAAATCTTTGTAACACTTTTTCAATATACCCTTTTGTGACAATCCAAGAATACCGAGAACGTTCTCGGTGTATTTGGATTCTAATACAAAGAAGCTTCCCCAAGATCTTTCATCTTAAAATTCTTTGATAGAAATTCCTTAGTTTCGCGGCAACAGGTCCTTTGTCGGTTGTGGCAAGCAAAATGTCATTCACATATAAAACCGTAAAAATATATTTACTCCCCAGTAACTTTTGGTACACACAATCATCGCCAATATTAGCCTCAAATCCGAGCAGAGACTACTACGATGAAATTTGTGGTACCATTGACGAGAACTTGCTTGAGTCCATAGATGAATTTCTTTAATTTACAAACCATAGTCTTTGGGTCTCCAACCACAAAGTTTTTCGGTTGCTCCATATAAATTGTCTCTTTAATGTCACCATTGAGAAAGCTGCTTTCACATCCATCTGATGTAACTCAAGATCAAAATGTGCAACCAATGCCATAATTATTCTCAAAGAGTCTTTCGAGGAAACCGGAGAGAAAGTCTCTTTGAAATCAATGCCTTCCCTTTGAATATAACCTTTTGCTACAAGACGAGGCCTATATCGTTCCACATTACCTCTTGAATCCTCTTGGTTTTAAAATCCATTTGCAACCAATAGGTTTCACACCGAGGTAATGGAACGATATCCCATACATCATTTTCTAACATTGACTGCATCCTCAATCAAAGCATCATTCCACATTTCGAGTTTGAGATTGCATAGCTTGCTATAATTGATATGATCATTTATCATCAATCCATTATTTTCCTCACATTCACGAAGATAAACTTCGTAATAATTGAATGGCATTTCTTCTCTCTCTAGTGGATCTTCTTAATCGCATTGGCTCTCGAGGTTGTTGAGTTTGATCTTGTTGAATGACTTGATCAACCGTAGTTTGATCTTGTTGAACAACTTGATCAACCGGAGTTTGATCTTCTTGGATAACTTGATCATTCAGTGGGGATATCCTCAACATCATCCCTGTTGAGGTTACGAATCTGTTCTCGAGTAACCACAGAATAGAAGCCTCGCACGTTACTAGAAGCGAGTAGGAGTCGAAATTGAATCCTCCTCAAAGGTAATGTCTCTAACTTTATTTCTCCCCCAAATCTCAACATCCTCAAAAAATACCGCAGTTCCCGTCTCAAAAATGATTTTTCTAGTGGGATCGTAAAACTTGAAACCCTTTGATCTCTTTGGGTAACCAATAAAATAGTTGCTAATTGTTTTGGAGTCTAATTTCTTTTCATTTGGCTTATAAGGCCTAGCCTCAGCTGGACATCCCCATACATGCAAATGATTTAGACTAGACTTTTTCTCATTCCAAAGTTCATAAGGTGTTTTAGCAGTTGCTTTAGTTGGTACCCTGTTGAGAATATAAGCTGCAGTCTCTAGTGCTTCTCCCCAAAGTGATTCTGGTAGAGACGAATGACTAATCATACTTCTCACCATATCATTTAGAGTCCTGTTTCGTCTTTCAGCAACACCATTCATGCTAGGTGTTCCCGGCATGGTGTACTGTGGGACAATTCCACATTCCTCTAGGAAGAGAGCAAAAGGCCCTGGACATTGTTCTCCTGAACCATCATATCTGCCATAGTACTCACCTCCACAGCCAGATCTGACAATTTTAATTCTTTTGTTGAGTTGATTCTCAACTTCAGCCTTAAAATTTTTGAACATGTCCAGTGCCTCTGATTTTTCATGAATTAGATATAGGTACCCAAATCGTGAGTAATCGTCTATAAAAGATATAAAATATCGTTGACCATTCCTAGAAGCCTTAGGAAATGGCCCACAAATATCCGTATGTATCAATTGTAAGACGCCTGTAGCTCTGTTGGTACACAATCTCTTTATTTTGGTCTGTTTTCCTTTGATACACTCGACACAAACATTAAGGTCTGAAAAATATAGTGCATCCAATATACCAACTGATTCAAGTCTCTCAATTCTGGTTTTTGAGATATGACCTAAACGCTTATGCCATAATTTTGCTGAATTTTGTTTACTTATTTTTCGCTTAGTACCTCTTGATTCAACATGCAAGGATTCATTATATGAAGGTACAATATCAATCATATATAGATTGTCATAGACATTTAATGAACCACCACCAACTATATTGGAATTTAATGAAAGACAAAACTCGAATTTCGATGAACAAGAATAACCATATTTGTCCAATAAGGAAATAGAAACCAAATTCCGTCTAAATGATGCGATAAAAGTGTCTTTCAAATCCAAAAATATCCAGGTTCTTAACAACAATCTAAAATGCTCAATTGCCTCCACTTCCACCGATTTGTCATCTCCCACATAGATGTATCTTTCACCATCGGTTGGCTTTCGGTAGCTCGAGCAACCCGCATTGAAACACTTATGTGAGTAGTTGCACCGTAATCTAACCACCAAGTGTTTCTAGTGCATCAAGCTAAATTGACTTGTAAGCACTGCAGTAAGAAATGTACCTTTCTTTACTACGCCAAGCACGATATTTGGTACAATCTTTCTTCATGTGTCCGGGTTTGCCACAAAAGAAACAACCTTAGAATCTGAATTTTCAGCATTTTGTTTCTTTTGTGGTGGACCATTGTAACGGTCCGACATTTCAAAGTAATGCGGATCAATCGAAACTGCTACTGGTGTGATGTAAAATGGTGCATACACAATAATAATTCGTGCCTAATTAATAGTGTCACATATTAAAGCAAATATGATAGATACTTAATATCAATTACATGTACAATACTTAATAGGACTCATCAAAATAAGTTTTACCGACCATTCAAACATATATCCAACATACGAGAAAAACAATATCAAAATTTGGCAACGGAAAACATGTGGGTCATACATATGACGATGTATGCCCAAGGTAAAAACCCCAAATTGACAACAGTTACTATGCCACACTACACCGCCTCGCTTCATCGCCATCACCTGCTCAACCTGCACATCCAAAACAAATATGCAGGGTTGAGTACAAAAGTACACAGTGGACACATTGCCGAAAATATTTTCTTTAAACAATTATTGAACTGCCCAAAGATAGCACATGGGGGTGTTAGTGAAAATAACCCATGTCTATCCAAAACATTTTCATTTTTCAAAGAGTGTCCGACCGAACTATTTCTTTCACGTTGTTCCATATCTGAACATAATCATCACCATTCGTTCTCGTAATCATATCATAATCGTACTGTGCGAACTATGGAGGTGGCCACCTACCATAGACGTCGTGACCGGTCGAGGTAGCGAACCTTAACACACAGTCACCAATTGTGTACACAATCCCGGGTAGCCATCTGCTAAACCCGTGCATCTTTTAGTTGCCGTAACAACATCGTACCACGTTGGATATACCAACCAATTATCAATATCAACCTCAGATATGGCAATAACAAAATGTAAACATTTGGCAGTCAATAATCATGCATGTAGTTCGAAAACATAAATATTTCATAAAGCTTTAATAACATTAAAACATGCTTTGAAGTATATGCAATATCATTTTGTTTAAGAAAGCCCACACTATGTGTGTAGGGATTCTTTATAGTAAGAAATCCCACCTGAATGGGCAAAGCCCGAAGAAATCCAAATTTTTGTCACTTAGGCATTTTATCAAACAGTTGGCATGCGTAAAAGTTGTTCAAGCAGTCAACTTTGGACACTTCGTACTGTCTGTAAAGATATCCGATGAACACATACGATACTATTCCAGATACCTTATACTACATACTTTCGTATGCCACTGACCCCATACGAAAATATTCAATACGTTCGGAGATACACACTTTTGAATATGGCTGGTTGACAGAAAACGTGGCTGACTACCCATCTTTGGGCCATTTTTAAATATATCAAAACAACTTATTTATCCATGATGTCTTCCAGATATTTACTTCATATATCCAAGTAGTTACTGTACAAATTGCAAATGAATCCGAAAATTTTAACTTGACCAAACAGGTCCTCAAATTTGGCTTCAAAACAGAAAATTTCTAAGGCAAATTTCACCATTTTTCTGGAAAACGGTTCTTCATCAGTAGTTTTGTAAAATATATTAAAAATAGTAAATCTTCGTAAAACATCACGAAATTAATTCTGGAGACTCTATACATGACTAAGTTTATACCTGAAAATTTTCAGAATTTTTGAAGACCATTTACATTTTCAAAACAGGCTCTAAACTTGCACAAAAATAGACTTATGCGTTCTCTTCGGTTTTTGACTAAACTTCAAATTAAAAACTGCTATCGTACAGATGTGATAAGATTCATTGGTTTACATTTTTAGAAACCTTAAGATATATAGTTTACTCAGGAAAAAGAGGAACTCAAAAATATGCAACGAGTTGTGAGATATGGTGTGATGAACACAACCTATCCACTGTAACTCGCCGGTGGCAGACTACCTTCAACGATTTTTGGGAAAATACCAAATGAACTCTAAATGATACGAAATTTTAAATGGAGTTACTAGAAACATTATTATACAACATATAAAATTTTCAGCACAATCTAAGTACTCTAACATTTTCAAACAGAAGCTCAAACATCGGCCAAAATAGGAAGTTTTCATGCTTAAAAACGTACAATTGTAGGTCTACAGGTTTTAAACCAAAAACGATTTAAATCTCGTTTAAAAATGGTACAACTCATATAACATGTTCTCAACACATATATATTTATCATATACTAAGATTCATGCATGACCAAACAATATAAACCACCATTCAATTTATCCAAACCAACACAACAAGCTAAACCGACACGTGGGTGAACCGACATTTCTCCCTCGCGGTTTCACCCACCCCATCCTCCACATATACGTTTAAATCATACCACCATCTTCCTAATACATGCTTTCATGCTTCAAAAATAAAAACAAGCAATTAAAAATGGTGTGAAGCCATGATACCTAGCTCCCAAAACTCCTCCTTTTTCTATTGCTATCGGCTCTCTCTCCCTCTCTCAAGTTTGTCCCTCCCGTGCAGCCTCTCCTCCTTCTTCTAAGTCTTGAAAATGATGAATTTGTGATGGAAAATAGGCTATCTTGGTGGTGGTTGAAGGTATGATAGTTTTCTCTATGTTTTGAGCTAAAAAATGAGAGAAAAATGGATCTTCTTGTGAGGGTGAGAGAAGGCTACGGGAATTAAGTTTTTGGAAGAGTAATTGTCTTCCTTTGGTGGTCAAAATCTGATATGAGAGAGTGTGGTTTGATGGAGAACAAAATTATGAAGCTAAGAAGAGTGGGAGACATTCTTTTAGCTTTCTCCCATTTTTTTCCAAGTAAAAATTAGCATCCTAAAACCTTTAAATCATGCTAGCACAAGTAAAATGTTTTCTTGTTTTTGTATAAGATGCCATAACAATATATGTATTTGTATACCTATACATATACCTATACTCACGAAATACATGGATATACATATAGCATATGGTGTACAAACTCATAACACCACACATATTCATCCTTATACATTTTATATATCACATGATATATATGTACACATAATCTTAACACTTAGAATCTCAAACTCTAAATCATATGCATATATTTCAAATTTAATCAAAATCCTAGCACATAATTAATGAAATTTTAATTCAGGGTTTTCCGCTATTTTCATATCCGGCATTCGGGTAAACTCTTCCAAATATTTAATTCGGAATTCGATCCTTATGAAATCTAAATTCATAAATATATATTTATTAATGATTTTGTTTATTACCTTATTTTTACTGATCAGCTCGGACTAGAAATCTATTTGGCTTGTGAAAAGTACTATTAAGACTGATTGGGCAAGTGTGTCAGAAAATTCTAAGTCTTGCCTTTCTCACATAATTTTGTAAGAAGGTTCTAGAAACGCAATCCGTTTCATGAGATTCATTCTTGAACTTTCAATTACGAGTTCAGGTTATTCAGAAATCCCTAATCCAGTTGGATTAGTTACAAGTTTCTGATTTCTCTAGTTTTCAATATCTGAATTGATTCTAATTCATTTCTTTAGTCATCTTAAATATATTTAAGATTTTAGAACTCAAAATATTTGGTTCGATCTTTGCTAATCAAAGTTTAAAATTTTTTTTTTATATTTTTTTTTCGGAATATTACAACCATCAACTTTAGCAGCTTTCTCAACGTCAAATTTTCTTTTGCCCTTGTCTTTAGAATTACTAGCCAGTTGAGCAATTTCAGTTCTGTCATGCTTCAGCCTTTTTTCTTCTTGCACACAATATGAAATGAGCTCATTAAGAGTCCACTTCTCCTTTTGGTAGTTATAACTGACCTTAAATTGACTGAATTGTGCAGGAAGAGATATCAAAACTAAATGCACGAGTAAGTCATCAGACACCTCGAGCTTTAGTGCCTTCAGCTTTAAAGCAATGTGAGACATATTTAAGATGTATTCCCTTATGTTTACCTTGCCCTTATACTTTAGTGAGATCAAGTTAGCTAAAAGCGTACTTGTCTCGGCCTTATCGTTTTTTACAAAACACTTTTCAATCTCTGCAAGGTATTCACTGGCTGTAGTAATTTCATCAGAAGTTGTGCCTCGAAAGGCTTCTGGAATGCCGCGCTTAATGATCATTAGACTAACGCGATTTGAGCGATCCCACTTCTCAAAGTTTCGTTTTTCCTCAGCAGAACTTGCATCTGTCAGAGAAGCGGGTTTTTCAACTCTTAGCGAGTAGTCTAGATCCATGCAGCCCAAAATGATCAGAACATTTTCTTTCCAATCCTTGAAGTTTGACCCATTAAGCATGAGAATGTTGTTGGTATTAGCAGATATAGAAGTAGGAGACATCATAGCTGAACAGATAATAAAAAACAAAATCAACTTTATGCTCACATAATTAAACCACAATTAATCATAAAATTCAAATAAGAAGATAACATCTCGAGAAACCTGGCATAACATTAATATCAAGTCTGTGGAAAGTAATATTAACTTATAAATAGGTCCCTCTATGTAGTGATCAAATACTGACAATAAGTCATGTCAAACAATTACCATCCTATGGAATGACAAATTATTCACATGGTTTACCATAAAATTGTCACGTATTTACCACCACAAGTGTTTATGAAATTCAGCCAAGCATTAACCTTCCTGTAGGCCGGCTAATACCCGCATGAATATACACTCACACAACCATCTTAATATTCTTAATAAATAAATTTTTACAAGAGAGGTCACTGTGGCGACATCTTATTTTAATTTATTTATCTCGAATATTAATAAATCAAGTAGGAACATGAGATGTATCAAACAAATTTAAAATTAAATAATTAATTTTTAAACTGTAATGTGGGGAAACAAAATTAAATAACCGAAAATTTTCGAAATCAATGTAATTCAAATAATTTTTCAAAGTCTCTATTCAATATAAACACCAAAACAGCATCACAGATGCATATATAAGCTATTCTGACATTCGTACCAAATAATTAAGAATTCAAATTCATCTTGATTAATACGTATTCAAATAATAAAGATGGGATAACTACAGATTTCAATAACTAATGTATCTCATGTCGCACATTAATCAAGATGAGATAACTACAGATTTCATAAAACCACAAATTATGATAATAATGGCAGCCATCGATATTTTTGGCGCTTACTTATGGCTTTCAATAAAACCATTGAACTGTCGCGGACTAATTAAATAAACAAATTATGAATCCATTGAAACTATTGAATTGAATCAATATCACACATATCGAAGCATAATTTAAACCATTGAACTGAATCCATAAATAATCAACTATGATTATAGTTCTGCACAAATTTCAATTCTCGCCCAAACAGAATCCATTATTGAAACCATTGAAATTCTCCACAATAATATGAGAACATATTCACTAAACATATCGCAATATTTTTCGGCGTTTAATAAGAAATAAAAAATAATTGCATGTTGCATTCAATTCACCGAGACTTAATCCAAAAAATAAACAATCAATAATTCTCAGATAATCATGTATAGAGTGTCTCTGATACCACTTGTTAGAAATTTTATACACATAATAGGGCATTCCAATTATCAATTTATACCCTAGAATTCATAACTCTATATTGATAATCCGATAAAATCATAATCAAAGTGGAAGCATACCTAAATCCATATAGAAATCTTGAATCTTGATTGTGGTTGTATGGATCTTCCAAACGAACAATATTTCTTTAGGGTTTCAGATTGAGCGCGAAGGAATCACGGATTCGGATTTTTCTCTACTGTCGTTTGGGGACCATAACCCTACTTATATAATAAGTAATTAAAACTAGATTTGCAATTTGGTCCCTCAACAAAATACAAATCTCTTTATGGTATCTACACAATTAATTCCATGATTAATTAATATCATTTTAATCCATAATATTTCCTTAATAGACCACTTTAATTGGATTACTAAAAGACAACTATGCATATTTAATTTAACATATGTAAGTCCAATTAAGATTTTTCCAACAATTTAATCTCATCTACTACTATTCACTCTTGAGCATCAACATAATACAATGTCTTCATCCTATTCCATACAAACCCGACCCGTTTCCGACCTCTACGCCACCCTCGGACTCACCAAAACCTCCGACGGTTCCTTCACAAACACCGCTGAATTCATCCCCACCACCGCCGCCTGCCCCGATCCTCACCAAGGAGTCAAGGACGTCCCATCAATCCACAAAACAACACGTGGGCCTCTGCCAAACTCCCCCTCATACTTTTCTACCAGGGCGGAGGCTTCATCATGGCCAGCGCCGCCTCAACACTGTTCCAGAACTTCTGCTCCAATATCATCCTCCACCTCCCGGTGGTGATGGTGTCTGTAGATAATTGAGAAATATCGGCTTGCCCTATCACTTCATTCAGAGGGATTAAATAGTTACAAAAACCTATCTTTACATACATGGAAATGTATCAATTAATGATACAAAGAATAAATCAATAATTTAACTTAGTCAACTAAATCTTGAGATGTTTTGCGATTATCTCCAATAGTGTCGATCGAGTACCGCCTACGACTTTTGTATGGAGGCGCTGCGCTGGGTCAAATCTACCGGCGACGAGTGGCTGACCAAACACGCTGACTTTCAAACTGCTACGTGATGGGAAATAGCGCCGGAGGTACGTAATATAGCACTCCGCGTGGGATTACAAGTGTCGCGGTGCGTGGATGAGGTGGCGAGTCGTCGATATCGCTCAATGTTCTTCAACGGTGGATCGAGCATAAGGTGATCCCGTTGCATATGTTATTAAGTTGGCCCAATAACTCTGCAGTATCCCAAAGCCCATAGCCTTAAAACCTATTCCCAAGGATTTAGAATACAGTAGAAAGTCACGCCTCCCATTCCTTTCTTAAATACATTCACGCCTCCCATTCCCTCTGTCGGCAGAAGCAGAATTAGGAATAACATATGCTCACTTGGATTGATAGCAATTGGGATATACACGGTACCCATTCCCATTTCTTGAAAGCTGCTGTCTCTTGCCTTTGTGGCTGTGATTGCGGAGCCAACGAGATGGCCACTTTCTTTGGTGGAACCGCGGTTGCGTATGTGCGTCAAAGGAGGAGCCGCATCTGAGCCGAATTGGTATCTCCATTTTTTCTTTTCTTGTTTCTCTGTTGTGTGCAGGTCAAGGAAGTTGTCGGGGTCGACGGGAGGTCTTGTCGGGGGAGCGTTGGCGATTTACACAGCAGAGGCGTAAATGATTCTCAACAGTGGTATCAGAGCCAACGGTTCGGTTGGATCCAATGCGTGGGCGGGACGAGGCTGCGTTCCGATGTGGAGGAGTACCCCCAGTGAACTCACGATTGAATCCGGTGGTTCCTTGTGTCGAAAGTCTTCCTGCAAGAGTGGTCAGGCGGCGAGTCCCGTTGGGTGGTAACGACGGTGCAAGAGGTTCGGATTATCGTTCGAGGGGAGGACGGTGATGTGGTCCTTGGTTTGAGGGGAGGATTGTTGGGTGTGGTGCAACCCAATCCCACATCGAAGATAGAAGGAAAAATTACCTTTTATATATATTAAGAAACCCACCACCAATTGGCATGAGGCCTTTTGGGGGTTGAGCCCAAAAACAAATCTGTGCGGGCTTTTGGCCCAAAGCGGACAATATCATACTAATTGGATGGAATGGTGGCGGTAGCAAGTCCCTAACAGCATTTGACTGATATAGGTTGGATCTGGCGCTTCCGGTCGGGGCTGATTGGAAGTGGATAAGGTGGTTAGTGAGGGGTAGAGGGTTTTGGTGACACCTTGATTGATCGGCAAGTTGAATTAGAGAGAAAGGTGTGTCGGCGGTGGAAGATTTTAGAGAGCAAGCGAGGGTCTCATGGGATTGATTTCTATGATAATTTAATTAATACATAAATTTTAAAGTTCTTTCACGATGTATTCGAAGTTGAGATCTATAGCTTTAGACATTAACCATTCTCCTGTTAGGTAAAAACATACATGATGCATACACATCAATGTAAGTTGTGTGTATGATATATAGCTGGATGTAATAAACGATTCATGCTTATTTGTAATCTTGATCGACTTTACCCGGAATCCAGTTGAAAAAGATTTGTGGTAAATGTAATGTGAAGAGGTGACAAAGTTATAAGAGAAATTGCAAACTAAATTAAGTCAAAACCTGGATTCTGTAGAGTTTATTATCGCACTGTATTGTGAGAATAGCGTAGCGAACAGCCGGCAATATTATCGCACTGTATTGGGCCGACTTGGGCCACAATGTCACTTTGTTGAGCTCACCAGCCCACGGTCGGGCCTTAGGCCCCTACTAAACTTAACAAAATTTGGGTGTAATTGAAATTTTTTGGAAATTGTTGTAGCGAAGGTCAATTGTTTTCATATGTTCGTCTTTTTTTAATTTCTATTTTTGTTTGAGAAATCAGTTTTTAAGGCATTATTAGTTATATATTGTTGTTTTGAAGGTTGATCTTAATTCAATTATGAATGTTGTATCTTGAGAAGTGTTTTAAATATTTTGATCATGGAACTATTTTTTTCTTTTTTTACAAATGATTTTAGTATGTGTTTTCTTTCTTCCGGTCAGCCAAAAGGCTGACTAGGAACTTGAGTAGATTGACCTGATTGATATCCTTAATTACGTATTTCAAATATTAATTAGATTGAAGAATAATATATTTTCAATATTTAGATTGAGTTATCATTGCTGGCTAAAAACTTCATAAACTTAATTAATAATCTGATAAACTATCCCAAAATCGAGTAGATCGACCCAATTGGCATCTCCATGTATATCCATAATAAAAAGAAAATTAGGGGGAAAATATACTATTTTTTTATGATTTTGCACTTTAAATTAGATAGCCTTTGTCTTAAAAACCAGGGATAATCAAATGTTAAGAGGCTGGTCCAACATGGAAGGGCGTTAATCCCGCGCAATCAGGCCATATGGGATTTGACGTGTCTCGCATACAATTTCGACTTTTGCAAATCCAAAAGTTTGGCTATCACACTTTTCTTCTGAAATCACAGCTTTTCCATTGCCTCTTTCGCTTAAACAAACGCTTCTTTACATTGTTTTATACTTGGATTTCTGTTTCAACCCCTTTTTGGTAGCAATTCTTGTAAAAAAGCCAACCTTAAAAGAAATTAACTATACCTTCAAAAAAAAAAATCCTTCACTGCTAAGCTTTCATCTTTACAACTTAGCTCCTAAGAGAACATATATCACTCTATAGGGATGTCAATATGTGGGTTTTACCTGAACCGATTCGGAACAGTTCAAAATTCATTAAATTTTAAAACAGCGATTTTGGTTCCGGTTCTGGTTTCAGACTCGTTTTGGACCCGGACCGTTTAGATCCTTAGTTTGATGGTCCGGTCCGGATCCAAACCAGAACCGATACTTATTTATTGATTCTGGTCCGAGTAAAACTCATCTATTGATAAGCCTAAGTTTAAATAGGTTTCTCAATGAGCTAATTTTATCCATATCGATACGAAATTACATATAGTCTATTAAATTATAAAGCAACGGTTTCGGTTTCAATTTGTTCGATTCCGCACCGCCGATTCGGACCGCTTAAGACTCATAGTTCCAGAACCAGAACCATTACTTATTTATTGGTTTTGGTCCGGGTAAAACTCACTCATTGACATCCCTACCACTCTATAAACACAGAAAATTATGTAACTTCGAATTTGTAGTTTTGAGATTAAAAGTTCTCATCTCACAAATGCTTTCCAACTCAAAATTAACCAGTCATAAAATTCACCGATGAAATTTCCACTATAGTAGAATTTAAATTGTAGATATTCTCGTTTGAGATTTTAGGTTGTTAAATGTGATAAGGACGATCTCAAAAAACACATGAGTAATATTGTCCAGAGATATGCCAATTGCTATTAGATTTATGATAATTAAACTAAAAAAAACCCATAAACAAAATGAAGAAAGAAGAGAGAAGGGGTGGGCGCCCCTTTCTTTATAATTAGTTAGTCATTTTGACACGATATATCCGTTTAACAATGCCAATAAGTTTGTAGGGTTCAAATTTAAATTTCTAAAGTTGGAAACCTCATTAAACTTTTTTTGAGAGCTAAACCTCATTAAAGTAAGCACACACAAACATATACATACACATAAAAGTGTTTAAACTGGGGAACACAAAATATTTTTTCTTCTTTTTTACGATTTTTTCATAAATTATATCAAGGAGCAAAAAAAGCAAAGTCCATTTGCTAAAGGTACAGCCTAAAGTCTTCATTTGTTAAAGAAAAAGTCTGCACATTCTTCCTTACCCCATTTCAAATTAACAATATTAAAAATTTGATAACATTAATTATCCATTATATTCATCTCTTCTTTATTTTTGTGAAATATTAAAATTTGTTGAAATTCTCCAATATTTTTCTTTGTATATAGACTAAATGAGTAATCCGTAGTTTCGAAGGGAAATTATTTTACGTTTTGTTTATAGTTTCATGACGAATTGATGTAAAATTAAAATAGTATCCTTTTATTTAGAAATTCAATTAGCAAAGTCTCATGAAAAAATCAATGTAAGGTTTAAATATTATTTTAAAAAATTATACAAAATGTCCCATTTTCATAGCCAAATTAAATTAAATAAACTTTTTATTTGGTATAATTAAATTGACTATGTAATTCAAATGATATTAATATCAACTACTTCCCCTAATTAAATGTGGATTTTGGTTGGAAGAATAGAGATATCTTTTTATATATGTTTCATTTAGTGAAATCTCATAAAAAGTCAATATGAGATTGGAGATTTTAGACAAATAAAAATAAAAATATCAAAAATCGACCTAGTATAGTTTGATGGGTGGATACTGATAGGATACGGCCCAACTACTAGGCCCAAGCATCAGGCCCAATATAAATGGGTCCCGACATTAAGCTCGGCCTATGTGAGTTCGGCCCAAGAAGACTCCTCGACCAACTACAACTCTAATCGCAATTGGAGACGTAGAAGATTCGGATGCATATATAAAAGAATCCTTATGAGAGTTAGAGTCTAACTCTATTTGAATTAGAGTCAAACTCAATATGATGGTATATAAATAGAGGCTAGATTGGAGGGAGGGGGGGCAACTATTTGAATACTCGAGCTTTTAGATACACTCATTGTAATTGCTTATAGTGAAAGTATTGAGGAATCACTCCTCCGTGGACGTAGATCTTTCTTTCGATCGAACCACGTAAAAGCCTCTCGTGTTCTTTACTGTTTTCATAAATCTCGCACACACAAGATTTATCATTGGCGCCGTCTGTGGGAAACCGAACAAAAAGCTTCATTTTCTACGCAAAATCAATGGCAAGGACTCGTGCAAATCCTAGCGCCGCCGGTGGTGCTGGCAACGGACGGATCGAAGACCCCAACCAGGCCGTTACGCAGCGCCGGGGAAAAGAACTTGCCGTTGCCAATAACAACACGACGCATGAGGGTCACATAGAAGATCTACCTATACACCCTCAGGATCGTCTCCTTACCAAAGAGGAAGAAGCCGACCTCAACTTCGGTGAACAAACGACCCATCAATCTCATGAGGTCCTCGGCATAGTCGTATCTGAATTCCTCAATGCCCATATGGGCCAATTTCAAACTTTTCTAAGCCAAAGGGGGAATGGAGCGGGAACTTCAAGAACCACGAATGGAACACCCAGATTGGCAATCACGGGCGCCCGGAGTCGCTCACCTCTCCGCAATAGCCGAGGACGTTCACCTCAGCGAGATAGCCGAGAACGATCACCTCGGCATGATGTCCGAAGTCAATCACCTCGGTAAGCCACCCATAACCGTTCAACCCGGCATCACCCGCGAGGTCGGTCACCTTCACCCCGGCGTCACCCGCGAGGTCGGTCACCTTCACCCCGGCGTCACCCGTGAAGTCGATCACCTCGGCATAATTATCGAAGTCATTCGCCTAGACACGACCGTGTGGCCGAACGAGACCGAAGAGAGGAAAGACGGAGTCGATCTCCTCATCAGAGAGACGATAGACGTCGCTATCGGTCTCCCACTCCTCCTGGGAGGGATGGCAACAAACTCCCAGGATTCGACCGACATGGACGGATCATCTCCCCTTTTTCCAGAGAGATCCTGGACACACCCCTGCCGCATCGATATCGGGCACCCAACATCGCCGCTATGACGCCCAGGAGATCCCCAGTTTCCTTTTGCCTATACTACAAACATGACAAATCAGGGGATGGAAGATTTCCACATGTACAAAATCTTCCCTGAGGTGCTGGTCTCCAACGCCCATCGTTGGTTCACCTCACTTCACCAGAACAGCATACATAGCTTCAGAGATCTCATGGATCAATTCAAGTGGCGTTTCTATCAAAAGATGTCACCTCAGCAACCTTCATCCGACCTACTCACCATCCGCCAGGGACGAGACGAGACGATGTCAAATTTCGTCTCAAGGTTCATCAAAGAATCCCTCAAGATCGATGAGAGCAACGACCTCTACATCATCAACGCATTCAAAAATGGGATCCGACCTGGCGCACTAAACAAAGAAATCACCAGGGAGAAGCCGAAGACGGCAAGTAGCCTTTGGACCTTGGTGGATAACTATGTTAAAGGGGACGAGTCGAATCGTAAAAAGAGAGAGAGATGGGACGAGCAAAAATCGAGAAGAAGCCGGACGATCGAGGAAGAGGCACCGATCGCGAAGTGTCTTCGACGAATCAAAAAGGCCCAATGGAGTCAGGCGGGACCTCGGCAAAGGGCCTATAAGCTTGCTTACCTATCCGAGACACTTATCCCCGAACACGGCATATTACTCACCCAAGAGGTGGATTACTTCGTCCCATCTTATATCTATGTGAAAATCCGTTCTCACCTCGGATGAACACAACTTACCTTTAAAAGGGGACGCCCTTGTGAAGATAACAAATCTACAAAGTAGGGTACTCAAAGTAAGCGCGCGCTAGGGGACCACCCCTCTCGATATTTATCGACAAACAAGGCAAGCACATGATTACTCATTAATTTGAACATCTACGTGCAAGGCATACTGATTACTCATTAATTTGAACATCTACATGCAAACGACGTCCAAATCGGATCTCGTGCAATTTATACCTCTTCATTGGGAAGATATACACTTACGGTCTAAATACATTTACGACTACGGTCTAAATATATTTACGACTAAAACCAAGTTATATACAAAAGATATACACTTGGTACACGCCTAAATACATTTATTTATACACGTCTAAATACATTTACGACTAAAACCAAGTTATATGGGTTTCCGAAAGCACTCGCCAAGACTCGCTAAAGCTACACCGGTCGAAACAAAATCTCCGGTCGACGGTGAATACCTGAATGAACTCGGTGCCTTCCACCCATCAATGAGATCGGCGTTGTCACGACCTACCCCGAGGCTCTTTGAGCGGTAGCAGAGGTGCCTTGACCGAGATGGATACCCTTTGGGCGAGGTCAAACTCCGCCTCGACCTCGCCATCCTGCCAGGCTACGACCTCGCCCCGACCTTGCATCCTTCCTCCTGAGCTCCGGCGGTGGGGACCGTCCATACTATGCAAGGTTTGAGTCACTCGATCGTGATCTAGCCCAATATATCGAGAGGACGATTGCTAAAGCACGAACCAAACAGAAACCTTCACAGAGGCTCGCCGGCACCGCCACTGTCCTTCGGATGGAAGCCTCGAGCTCGGCCCGGCATCGCCGGCTTGATCCAGACCGGCAAGGAGTTTCAAGATCGGCATCTTCATCCTCCTTGCATTGGGAGACGACCTCGGCCCGTCGCCTCCGCCCGGCCTTCCGCAGCCACCTCGGCCTTTGCCGCCCGCCCGGCCGCCGCGCCTCCGCCTCGCCGCGCCTCACCTCGCCTTTCGCGGTCGACACCTCGCCTCGCCGCCTCGACCTCTACCTTGCCGCCTCCACCTCGGTCTTCCGTAGGCCGCCTCGAACCGCCGCCTCCGCGCTTACGCGGTCGACACTCGGCCTCGTCGCTCGACCTCGGCTCGCCGCCTCGACCTCGACGCCGCCGCCCGCGCGCTTAGCCTTCCGCAGCCGACCTCGCCCGCAACCTCGACCTCGGCCTCGCCTCGACCTCGACCTCGCCGCCTCCGCCTCCGCCTCGGCCATCCGTAGGCCGACCTCGGCCCGCCGCCTACCTCGGCCTCCGCAGTCGACACCTCGGCCGCCGCCTCGACCTCGGCCGCCGCCTCCGCCTCGGCCTTCCCGCAGCCGCCTCGGCTTTCGCGCCTCGGCTTTCCACAAGCCGCCTCGGCCTCGCCCGCCCGCCGTCGAGCCCGGCCGCCTTCTTCACCGCATCCCGAGCCTTCACCGGCTCGACCTCGGCGAGCGCCTCGGCAGGCGAAGCAGCGACATCGACTTCGTAACGCCTCAACAGCGGGATGAGCCGAGCGACATACGACTTCGGCGAACGCCAGCGGGGCGAAGCAAGCGACATACGACTTTGGCGTAACGCCGGCGAGGGAGAAACCAAGCGACATTCAACTCGCGGACTACGGATTTCAACGGCGATATCAAAATCACTCTCCCAATCCAAATGACCTCACTTCTACATCTTTTTTGGGGGGGGGGGGGATATGATAGGATACGGTCCAACTACTAGGCCCAAGCATCAGGCCCAATATAAATGGGCCCCGACATTAAGCTCGGCCTATGTGAGTTCGGCCCAAGAAGACTCATCGACCAACTATAACTCTAATCGCAATTGGAGACGTAGAAGATTCGGATGCATATCTAAAAGAATCCTTATGAGAGAAGACTTTGTATTAGAGTCTAACTCTATTAGAATCCTTATGAGAGAAGACTTTGTATTAGAGTCTAACTCTATTTGAATTAGAGTCAAACTCAATATGATGGTATATAAATAGAGGCTAGATTAGAGGGAAGAGGGAGATCGACACTCAGATCGATCACTTGATCATCTACACTCCTTGTAATCGCTTCTTATACTCTCAATACACATGGACTCTCTTGCTCCGTGGACGTAGATCTATTTCAATAGATCGAACCACGTTACTTCCTCGTGTTCTTTACTGCATTTATTACCCAACGATTTATCAGATACATACACGATTAATATAACTAAATATATTATCATATATATGACATTATATAAACTAAATCTTGTGATATAAATTATACTACATTAAAACAAATGAGCAGGAAAGGTCAATCGAACTAATAAAAGAGTTTATTTTTTCTTTTTCTTTTTTTCTAATTATTTTAGGTGTACGTAGATAGATCTAGTGGTTAATAATGTCATTTACCTTTTATTTATGACTGATTTTTTTTTCTTATATTAAGAATTAAAGTGCTTTAAACGTCATTTTCGGTATCATAAATATGTTTTAAATTTATTATAAAAACATTATTTTAAGAATAAAGAAGCTTAATTAATGATTTTCATTGATTCTTTCTTTAAATTAAGAGATTATAAGATTTCAATTAACTATTTATAAAAAAAAATTATATATTATATTGCAATTTTATTTTTATTTTATGATGTTAACATTTGTTTTATATAAAATCCAAATCTATAAATCGATGTGGATAATTTTATCCATCACTTCTTACCATAAATGAAAGTCAGAATTGAAGATGATCCACTTCAAAGGAGTGTAAGAGCTAAAACTTATTTTGGGGGCCTCATAAGAAAATGGGTCTCAGATTTGACCAGGCTGTTTCCTAACTGAGAGGCACCAACTAAGAGACGATAAAATAGATAGATAAGTTGCTAATGGCCATTCGACAAGAAAAGATTCATATAACAAAATTCGATTAAAGGAAAAGACGATGTGCCACTATCTGACGGGGATGAAGGGTTGTGACAGACGAATAAGGACACAAAATGATCTCGCCTTTCCCTCGGAATAAAGCATGACACCAATAGAAAGACCAATACCCTCATATATCCGGGATGAGAAAATTACAAAAAATGTCCTCATGCTTGTAGTGTCTATAAATAGCCTAGAATTTACCTAAAAAAAAGGGAGAAGAAAAATATTATTCGAATTCAACACTGTATGTTTCGTATATATTGATGTCGAAATAGGAGATATGCACTATATTCTTGCAGAAGAAAAATTCTTAAAAAGCAGAATTAGAATCTAAACCAAAAGTAGGAGCTTTTCGTAGATTCTCTCTAGCTTCTTTCTTTTTCTCTCTTTCTATTCTGGTTCTCTTTTATCATGTCGTGGATATGATTTATTGCCTATTTGCATTAAAGTTGCAGCCTTCATTGTTAAGTTACGATAAACGAATAAATAGATACTTTTCCTAAATACAAATTATTATTAATTGAATAAATTAAAGATTTTTTTCTATATCTTTCCTTATCTCATCTCTCCATCGCTGTTGTTTATCACTGGTCAGCATCACGACATATATTATGTTAAAACTAGTGTGTAACCCGTCGAGTTTCGACGGAAAATATTTTATGTTGTATTTTTGGTCATTGTAAATGAAATAATCGTTATATTAGCTTAATATGTTTTAATTTGATATGTATAAGTTATATTCTATCGAATTCTGATGGAAAATCACATTATATTATATAATTCATGAATAAAAATATAAACATTCGAGGCATATTGATTCTTGATCGTACCCATCTAAAATGTATATATCCGTACTCATCTTAAATCCGATTATTTGCCCGAACTTATTTAAAAATAAATATAATTTATTATAGTGATTGATTATCGATAAAATCAAACACTAAAAGTAAACGTACATTAATAATATAAATAACAAAATATCAAAAAATAGAAAAAAAAATCATGTAGAGATGTAAATCGATGTTAGGATCCCTTTAGAATTTATATGGTCGTATATATCTCAAATATGATTAAAATATATTTTTACTACTCGTTTAGTTAACAACCGCTAACTACCCACATATGTTTAAATTTTGTACGTATAAGTTGTTAAAGTAATTAATTATCTGCCTCAATAATGATTCAAATATTATAGAATAAATATTAATAATAAATAACATACATAATAACAAATTACAAAATAAAGAACATGTCTAGAATTTATAATTATACGGTCGTATATATCCCAAATCTGATTAAAAAGAATTTTTTATTATTCGTTCTCATTCCAAACTCGTATAATTAATACCTACTAACTATCCATATATGTTTAAATTTCATACATATAAGTTGTTAAAGTAATTAATTATCTGTATCCATAATGACTCGAGCATTATAGAATAAATATTAATAATAAATAACGTACATAATAATAAATTACAAAATGAAGAACATGTCTAGCATATATATACCCATACCCATCCAAAATTTGATTAATTATCGAATCCCATTTAATTTTATAAATATTTACAATAATTAGTTATTCATTTTAATAAAACTTTTAACATTATAGAGCAATTATGACCAAATAAATAATTAAAATAAAAATAAAAATAAAATAGAGGAAATTTCACATAGATATGTCGATTAATGTCTTAACCTGTCACAAATCAAATTAAAAAGTAATTTAACAGTACGTTCTTGTCTCATTCTCGTCTAAAAATCCAATAATTTTTTGAATTCATTTAAATTTACAAAATATCTAAATAATAAAATATATATTTATTCGAATAATTGGTCATCCTCTCAATAAAATACTGGATATTAGTATTTATTTCAAAACTTTTATTAATTGTGAAGTCTCACGATAAATTAATGTGAGATTAAAAAATTTCACATAAGTATATCGATAAATGTCTATATCCGTCTACAATGTATATTGTTGTACCCAAATAACATAAATACCAAAAGGCTTAAAAATAGAAAAAAATATGTTTTCGTCTCATTCTCGTATTTTAATATCTGCTAATTATCTAAATTGTCTAAATTATAAATAATATAATTAATAAAATATTATTAATTCAATAGATTAAAATCAAGAAAATCTCACACACATATTGATCAATGTCTAGCCCATTTTTGAATTTAATTACATGCCACTGTGACAAACTTGGTTAAAAACTGAATTTATTATATGTTCTTGTCTAATTCTCGTATAGTGACATCAGTTAATTACCTAAATCTATTTAAATTTATAGAATATGTAATAAATAATATATATTTTTCTAATAATTGGTTATCCTCTCAATAAAAAAATTAAACATTAATTACTATTTATTCCAAAACTTGTTATTAATTTGTGAAGTTTCATAGAAAATTAATTATGAGTTTCAAATTATATTTATAAAATTATAAGAATATATCCTTTTATTATATTTTCAATTTGTGAAGTTCGTGAAAGATCGTTGTGAGATTCAAAATTTTAATTATGGGATAAAAAAACATACAAATTTTTAATTATGGGATAAAAAACAATGTGAGATAAAAAAACATACAACTATTTATATAGGTCTTATTCAATGTTGGAGTTTGATGAGAAAACAATGTTGGATAAAAGATGTAAGGAAAATGAGAATAAATGAGATTTGAGAAAAGTGGGAATGAAAAGATTATGTGATGCCACACCAAATCCTTAATCCTATTATATATTGATGAGAAAACAATGTGAGATAAGAGATGTAAGGAAAATGAGAATAAATGAGATTTGAGAACTGTAGGAATGAAGAGATTATGTGATGTCAAATAGGAGAGATAACATTAAATCCTTAATCATATTATATATTGATTCCTACAAAATCTCTAATTGAACAAAGAAATGAATATGTTAGTTTAGACGAACTCATGTATTTCTCACTGTTGGATTTGTATACTGAAAGCAGTTTGGTTGAGCTTGTATCAATGTTTCTGTTACCACTATTACAATCTCCTATCCGAATTGAATACTTTGATTGCATATATCGTGTCCCCTTATCTCATATATAAGTTAGATCATACAGATTGTGTAGAAGATCACGTAAGTCCGTATGATTGGTCAAGCTTAATGAGATATAAAAGTTTCACGGTGAGACAACTTGAGGACGAGTTGTCGGTATAAGTGCGGTATAGATAAGAAGTGACTTGACTTGGTTACTTGTCTATCTTTGATGCGTCTCGACGTATTGAAGGATCACGATGAGATGAGTTCTTCTATCGACCATAGTGAAGAACCCAGATCTCGGTGACTTACGATGATCTAAACCTCGATAAGGTATTAGGTGAGTATGAGTTACCGACCATCACTTTGACTTGTTATGGGTGAGGTTATATGTTCTAACCCAATATTCTCCGCGTCTTGGGTGGTGGCGATCTTGTATGTCATGCTAGTTATCTCAGATCGAGTAACCGTATCCGTTTAGGATGATGGCGTCGCCTTAAGGAGCTCAAAGGTTTATTGTACTAAACCCCGCAGGTTGAGTTAGCTCAAGTACAATAATAAGGTTGAGTGGTACTACTTAAGGAATTAAAGCTATTAATTATTTTAGCGATCGAATGCTATAAATAATTAATTGACGTTCGATATCTTAAATACGGGATTCGTAATGTCTAAGTGCAAGCCCGACTCACCATCGGTAATAAAGGGTAAGTCGACATTCTTTCTCTAGTGGCATGATCGAATGTTTATAAATTAATTTATGTTCAAAGGTGAACATAAGATAATTAATTTATTTGAGGCCCATCTTTATTCCTTGCGTTTGATCCTGGTGGCCCATCCAGCCCTTTAGCTTGAGAAAATCGGTCCCCATGTTGCTCTCTATAGCAAGATTTTATTCTCTTTATCCTATAAGGATATTATTATATTTATGGGATATGCATGGATCCTTTCCTATGGGATTATGGTAATGCATTATAAATATATGGTAAGAGATAAAGTCTAGGTTAATGCTCATTTATCCTACATCATTCTCGAAAATCACAAACATAATGTGAGGAATTTTCGAGAGCCTCTTGAGAGCATTGGGTGATTTTTCCGAAGCATTCTCTATAGATCGTCCTCACTCGACGTTGGAGATTGGGCAACCGGGATACAGTCCAGAAGGTCAAAGCACGAGTCTCGACCGTTCGATCCGTTCATCCCGTTCGATCCACCTCGACAGATCAAAAGGTAAACACGAGAAAACCCCTACGTGTTGCAATTAATTAAATAGACGCATGCTAGGATTATAATCAATGTATGGTGAATTAAATATCCAAGATAGATCCTCGGGGCGAGGGCTAGACATATGTCATCCCTACACTCACAAAATTTAATAATATTTGAATTTCTTCACTCATGTCCAATTAGAAAAAAAAAAATTAAATTGATGTTATAAATTAATGTTATAAATGATTAGTTACTAATATATAAATGATTAGTTATAAATTCTGTATTAGTTATAAATTCCGTAATTGATGAATAGGTAATAAATTTTAAATTATTAATGTTATAAAATTTTAAAACAATTTTAAATTTAAAATTCCGTAATGTTTTAAATTTTAAAACAATTTTAAATTGATAAAATTCGTAATTTTAAATTCCATAATGTTATAAAATTTCATAATGTTTTGAATTACGTAATTTTAAAACAATTTTAAAATTACCTCTATATAATCTAAGATTATATTCTTAATTCATATATTTTAAAATTATATTCTAAGATTATATTCTTAATTTACCATAAATAATATTATTTATGATTAAATTCATTAATATCTTAATACTGGAATTTATTATTATTTCCAATTTCAAGCTCAATCATATACTTACCTCAATATAATCTTAGACTATTATTTATGGTAAATTCATTAATATCTTCCAAAATTCATACAATCATTTATATATTACATTAATTGAGAATAATAAATAAATAAATAAATAAATATTATAATATAATATATGAATTAAGAATGCATATAATAGGGATTTAAGATAAATATGAATAAAAAGTAGAGGTGATTCCATATAGGCACACAAATGAATGTGATGCTCTCAATCCGTAACGGTATTATAGATTTATAGATTCGGATTGATGAAAGTAAATTATGAAATTAAATGTGATGTGATTATAACATAAATAGATATAGAATGTTTGCAACACCACTAAGAGGGTGTTTGGCTAAGCTTATAAGCTCTTTAAAACAGCTTATAAGCTTATAAGCTGTTGCAAAACGTTTGGTAAAATAAGCTCCTAAACAACTTATAAGCTGTGAAAATAAACTCCAATAGCTTATAAGCTCATCTAAAAATAAGTTGGTCAACCATAACTTATTTTTTCATAAACTTATAAGCAACCATGAATTTACCAAAACAACTTTACTATAGTTCATTATTTCCTACATATATACTATCAACTTCACATCTCGTCAATTTTATCTCGTTAACTATGATTTTCTATCTAATTCACGATTCTTTCTCTATCTTATAAGATCAATTATCCAAACACTTTAACAACTTATAAAGACGGGGGCATTACTCTAACATAATTTCTTCAAACATCTTATGTTCTCTCGAACTTATAATTTGATCCAATCAAAGTTAGTTTGACTTATTTGAGACTTTCGTTAGTTCTAGGCTTCTAGTGGTGGGAAAATTATTCTTAAGGTTCAAATTCTTTTTCTTAGTTTAGAAGTTAGGCGTCTAGTTCGATCATTTTTTTTTCTATTGGGTTGTATATATGTTATATATTTTTACGTTGAAAATTAACTTTAATTTTTAAAAATAGAACACACATTCTGATATATGTACCTTATAGATATATTTAATTTTTAAATTTAGATTTGATCGGCATTTATAATACCAGATAATCAGATAATCGTGTTGAAAGTATAAAATTCTTATGAAATTATAAAATAATAACTTTAGAACATTCCATGTCATTCCTTTAATTCCAACCCAAAATTTTACTCAATTTTCTTGTTGCCAATGCGACCAATTCAGTAACCAAAAAATGACTCCAGACTTGATATAAAAACTAAAAAAATTTACTGAATAATATGTCGAAGTGAAAAATGTGTTTTATTTTTCAAAATTGAGACAATATTTAACTTATAACTAAGGGGGTGTTTGGCTAAGTTTATTTTAGAGAGCTTATAAGACATTTCAAGAGCTTATAAGATGTAATGTCTCAAGTGCTTATAAATTGTTAAAGTCATTGGATAATTG
Organism: Salvia rosmarinus; assembly: GCA_036937905.1. Classification (NCBI taxonomy): domain Eukaryota; kingdom Viridiplantae; phylum Streptophyta; class Magnoliopsida; order Lamiales; family Lamiaceae; genus Salvia; species Salvia rosmarinus. The sequence continues at coordinate 42,954,579 of CM072820.1, forward strand.
ATCTTATAAGCTAGAGAAAGAATCGTGAGTTAGGGAAAGAAAATCATAGTTAGAGAGATAAAATTAACGAAATGTGAAGTTGATAGTGTATGTGAGAAATAACGAACTATAATAAGGTTATTTTGGTAAATTCATGATTCTTATAAGTTTATGAAAAAATAAGTTATGGTTGATCAACTTATTTTGTGGGCTTATAATTTGTTGGGCTTATTTTCGAACTTATAAACTGTTTATGACTTTATTTTCTTAAACACTTTCTGACAAACATATGTTCTCGATAATTTATAATTTGTTTTAAAGAACTTATAAGCCACCAAACATCCTCTAAAACCTATTTGTTATCATACAATATTTCAAAATATAATTTTAAAACTATTTATTTTATCTTTTAGAAATAAATATTATATTCCGATTTTCGGGACTGAAATTCGTATTGAACTCTTAAGAAAAAGAAACTACTGCAAACTCGATTTCAGTAGTTTCCGATTTCCCATTTCCCAAATATTATATTCTGATAGAAAAGATAATGTAATCTCCGCTCCCATCTCTACATATAAATATACAGCGGTGGCCTCGCTAACTAACTACACGAAGATATTTGAAACGCTTTCTACAAAAACTCGAGAGAGAAGAGAGAGATAGATATGGTGGTGGAGAGTTCGGATCACATCTACGCGCTACCAGAGGATTGCATAGCCACCGCGCTGTCGCTCACCAGCCCTAAGGACGCTTGCCGGCTGTCGGCGGTTGCCTCCACATTCCGATCCGCCTCCGAATCCGACGCCGTTTGGGGCCGCTTCCTGCCCTCCGATTATCGAGACATAATTTCCCGCGCTGTCGACGGTGGCGATTCACTACTTGCTAAATTTCATTCGAAGAAGGACCTCTATCTCAACCTCTGCGATAATCCGATTGTCATTGACGATGGCCGCAAGGTATGTCGATTTGTTCTTCGATTTTCCTCGCGTCGGTGCTGAGGTTTTCTCTCGTTAACATGATTTAATTTGGTTGCAATGGCTGAATTTAAGTTTACGTGACTGGAGTCGCTGGCATGATTTCAGTGATTATCTGCTGGATTCTGCTATGTGCGCTTCCAATTTTTCTTCGTTGTTAAAGTTCACTGATATAATTGAAATCGGATTTGGTCTCATCAGAATTTTATTTATCAGGCGAAGCTGGAAATTATACTAATAAAGTGAGTCTTCAATCGGCGCGATGCCTTTGGTTGCTCCCGCTTGGCTGTAACTTGTGGTGTTCCAGTCACTTTCTTTCACTTATACGAAGAACAACTTTTAGAGCAACATACGAAATATTGGTTGTTGTCTACCAGAGAATAAATTCACATTTCTTTTGTTCTTAGATTCTGTGTAGAGAGAGCTCGGTTTTCCTGTTTCAGATTTATTTTGTTTGCATCTCCAATTTGCTGTTTCGATATGGATCCTTTTTATTTTGCTAGGATTTCTATGCATTTACCTAGTTTTAAATCTAAGCTACAATTCCCTTGCTATTCTTGACTATTTTAATCAACTGATATATTCGAAGAACGATTGACACTAGCAACTTTCAAATGCAATGCTTCAAGTTGTAATGTTGTTCGGTCTTTGCATCTGATATGCTTTCTCTATTATTGAACAGAGTTTTCAATTGGAGAAGATGAGTGGCAAGATATGTTACATGCTATCTGCAAGGGACCTCGATATCGTGTGGGGAGATGCTCCTAAATATTGGCGATTCATCAATCTTCCCGAATCCAGGTAGTTAATTGAAGCAAGAACTCAAATTAGGCTCTTGTGGTTTGCTAAATAGATGATGCTTACTCTCATTCATATTAGGTTTCCGGAGGTAGCAGAACTCCTGGCCGTTTGCTGGTTTGAGATAAAGGGAAAGATAAAGATGAATATGCTATCTTCTGGCACTAATTATGCAGCATACCTCGTGTTCACTTGCAAGTCAAGGTTAAATGGATTTTATTATCAATCCGTAGATGGTTACGTGGGAGTGAGCGGGCATGAAAGTGAAAAACGAAGAGTTTGTCTAGATCCAGGAAGACTGGAGAGTCAAAATGATGAGATTGACCTAGAATGGTTCTACCGCCGCTTAAATCAATTGCGGAATCCAGAAGCCACACAGCCAGAGGAGGAAATGGAGCACCCGAAACAGAGAGACGACGGGTGGATGGAAGTAGAGTTGGGAGAGTGTTTTGTGGAGGAAGGACAAGATGGAGAGCTGGAGGTGAGCATGATGGAGGTGAAGGGCGGCAACTGGAAGAGTGGCATCGTTGTTCAAGGGATTGAGTTTAGACCTAAAGAGAGCAAGTAGATATATAGATCCTTGTCTCTATGATCAATTTCTTATCTTGTTGATCGAAGTAGTAAATTTCTGTATTTTTTGGTGTTCAGTGCTATTATTCGTTGTATTATCGTGTCCTCAGCTTGTTGAAATTTCGACAGTAACAGAGAGGTTGAGAGGAATTTTCCTATTTTACAGCCTATGAATTTAATTAAATATTAACGAAATTTTAATTGAGTTTGCTTGATTCTGCTATATGTATTTCCAGTTTTTATGATATGATTTGATATTGAATAAATATCAACTATGTCAAATCATCTAAAAATATGTGTGGATCACCCAGGTGTATCTATTATGTCATGATAAGAAAACGTTAAGTAATCATGACATACTCAAGATATAGTTTTGTCATATGGTTCTGTTAAGTCCAAGATCTGGACAACCAGAAGTTCAGAACTGCTTCAATGAGATAGGAAATGATATCGTATACATTAATAACCATAATTGAAGGACTCTTATCTCTGGATAAGAGTCGATTCCTTACATAATCATATGTTCCGAAATATACGGCACATGTCTATGAGGATCTGTACATATCCTATTTCAATTAGGTTCCTTTGACATTCAAGGGTTAGGTACACAATTCTAAGTTGAACAATAAGCCTCTTGGCATGTCATTCTTGACTTGAACATTCGGAGACTCTCCCGACTATGTTTTGCAGTTGGTTCAATTCTCATACATTTCGCGGTCCCACGAGATATTTCGACCACGTGTTCATAGTTATTACTTAGTCGTTATCACAAGGTACGTCTTTTTTATATTTATTTATTAGATTTACGAATTGAATCTATCATAATTGAATCGCATTTGCCCAACCAAAATTTTAGAGGAACAAACAATAACAATTGTTGTCTAATAGAAAAACTGATTTACATTTTTGTGGTTCTTAGGTTCTGTGTAAAGAGAGCTTGTTTTTCCTATTTCAGATTGATTTTGTTTGCATCTCACTCCAATTGAATATTTTGAGACGAATCTCTTATGTTTGCTAGTGTTTTTAGATGCAGTTAACCTAATTGGAATTCTAGGTGACAATTCCTTGCTATTCTCAACTACTTGATTCAATCAACTGATATATCTTCAAAGTGTGATTGACCTTGCAACTTTCTAATGCAATGCTTGAAGCCTTTTTCTATTAATATTTGAGTTTGTGGAACTGGAGCATGGCTTTTGTCGAATCAAGTTGTAATGTTGTTCGGTTTTGCATGTGATAAGTTTGGTGTAAAGGTGAGCATCGTGGAGGTCAGGAGGAAGAATGCTAACCCGAATTACACCTAGAGCCGACAAAATAGACCCAGCCTGCTGACCCGAGGTACCTGGGATTTGAGCTAGGTTGGGCTTCAAAATAAAAAGCCTAAAAAGTCCGCTAAAAAAAATCCTGGACCAACCGGACTTTGGGCCAAAAAAGCTCGAGATTTTTGAGCTAAAAATTTTGCTCGATAAATATTTTTTTTATGGCCTCAACTTTGAGCGCTTTTTAGTTTATGGCCTTAACTTCAAGATTTTCTTAAATGTCATGAATTTTGAGAAATACATTAGCTTATGGCCCAAAATTATTTTTCGAAATCGAATGTCTGACTAGGACAGAGTCACAGAGATATAATTTGAGCTGGATTTTTTTTTTCAAATGGACATTCAAAACTGCGTCGTTTTGATCCAAATCATTGGGAAAAAAAAATTAATAGAAATAAGCTTCTTCGTTCCCCATTTTTTCTTCACCTGTCTGCCTCCTCCACTGTCCAACTACATGCTCAATCTCCTCAAATCCAAGAACCAAAGCCTAACATTGAGCGGAGACGACGAGCCTGATTTATAGCAAATATCATCGTGGGAGAGGATGAAGTGGACTGACAACATGGTGAGGTCGTTGATCTTGGTGGTGTTCTACATTGGCGATGAGGTCGGTGCATTGGAGGTGGGCGTGGGGAAGAAGAAGGGTGACAACAGCGGAGACGAGGCGCTGCAGAAGGCTTCCCAGACATTCATAGCAAATAAAGAACTTTTTGAATAAGAAATCAGCAATAAAAAATAGAGGAGATTGACCAAAATTTATATCTCACGACATCCAAATAAAGGACTCTCAATCATTCCCTACCAGGTCACCATTTACACAAATCACATGCCATTTTCCCAAGGAAAAACGAGGAAAATATACATAAAAAGAAAAATCAAATTTTTTTGTACAAACTTCTTCTGCACCGATCTCTCTCTTGTACAAATCAAACTTCAGTTTTTGCGAATTCATCGAGAAAGCGATCAGTAATTGCGTTTCAAATATAATATATATATATATATATAGATATATGGTCGAGTTATAATAAAAATCTATTTTTTCGTAAAAACCTAAAAATCAATACACTTCACGTATAGAGTTAATGCATTTTATGTATAAAACTAATGCACCATTGAGTTCTGGTACGTCGTGCAATAACTTTATACATAAAGTACATTAACTTTATACTTAAAGTAAATTGGTTTTTAGATTTTTAAAAAAAATAGGTTTTTATTTGAACTCTCGTAACAGACTTTATCTCCATCCACGACCATCGTTCTCATTCGTACAACTTTATTGGTGTCAGATTACTTAGTGGAGTCTGATCCCTGTCTCACAGACCTCAATCTCTTCGAAGAGAAAGAAGAAGAAGATAGTTCCATTTTTTCTCTATCCCTTCATCCATCTCAATTGGCTCTTGTCTGCACTCTTGCCTACAGAGCGACGTGTTCCTTCTGAAAAGTCATTCAAAAAACTTAGTAAAAGAGATACAATTGAATTGTTAAACTCTGTGATTTTCAAAACCCTGACCTAATTTTATTGGAAGAGGGGGAGAAAGATAACCAACTCATTTTCATTTTCTTTTTTAATGATGTGGAAAAAACACATCGTTTTATCTCAAGTGATAAAAAAATTCAACATCAAATACGATGACATTCTAATCATCATTGTGGCATCGAAAAATAAATTTGGATCATAAATTAATATATTTCTCAAAATTCGAAACATTTAAAAAAATTAAAAGTTGAGACCATAAATTAAAAAGCCTTTAAAATTAAGATCATAAATTATAATTAATCTTTTTTATGAACTACTAAGTTTTTATTTCTCTTTATTTCTTTATATATTTCTCTTTTAAAGTCGTTTATTGTGTTATTTTGAATTATTTACTACATTATATTATAATTTTGATACTTTACTACATTATATTATAATTTTGATACTTTAATTTATTTTTGTTGTATTAACATATAATTTTAAATTTTAATTTTTTTTATTGATGTTAAATTACTAATTCTAGATTTAAGTTATCATTTTCCATAGTTATTTATTTTGTTATAAGTCTAGATTATTTTGTAAAAATAATTCAGGATTAAGTTAGGCTTCATATTTAACAGTACAAGTTTTTTCGACCCGACCCATCGTCCGATCAATAAAAGGATAGACCCGACCCGATCAATATAAAGTATAAAAGCCCGATAGACCAAACCAATCCGCTATTTTTGCCACCTCTAGTTATAGATCTCTCTAGAGAGTAGTAGATACCCATATCTATAAATATTTTCTCATGTCATCCAAGAGTTAAATTCTCTAATATATTCGGTGATAGGTTCGGTGCTATTATTCGTTGTATTGTCATGTTCTCTTGACTTTTGCCATAATGTCAATCATCTTTTTCAAAGTTTCGACAATAGCACATAGATAGAGTGAAAAATTGGACGTAAAAAGAGAATATGAAGGATAACTTTTTTGAACTTCCGAAAGAAAAATTGGACACAGAAGAAAGGAAAAAATAACGATAAGGTGCAGATTTTAAAAAGGTAACGTTAATCGAAAAAATTAAATTCAGAGTGATGCCACGGCAATCATTTCTTACCCTCACCACGTTAATTTTAATGTGATCTAAGAATAGTTTAATATATAGTACATAAACTTCATTTATTTATTACCATTCAGCTACTACCTCTTAAACTAATTAATTGCAATACAAGCCCTATATGCATCTCCGTTTAATTATCTGTTTGTAGCTAGATTATATATTAACGTTTTATCTGGGTAAATCAGACTCGGGCCGGCCAAAGGATCCAACTACATATACAGAACTTTTATTTAGATAAAGGCTGTCGCATTACACACAAACATATATAACCTCCAAAAAGTTCTACTCCACCATCACCAAGTATCCGCTGAATCCATCAGCCATTCACAATTGTTCCTCCGTTGGGGTGGATGACCTGCCCGGTTATGTAAGACGAGTCGACGTTGTTAGCAAGAAACACGAAGGACGGCGCCACCTCGTGCGGCTGCCCCGCCCTCCCCATCGGCACCTCTTGCCCGAAGCTGGCGCTCTCCTCCTCTGAGAAGGACGCCGGGATCAGAGGCGTCCAGATAGGACCCGGCGCCACGCCGTTCACCCGTATCCCCTTCTGCACCAACTGGAGCGCCAGCCCCCGCGTGAACGCCACGATCGCCCCCTTCGTCGCCGTGTAGTCCAGCAGCTTCGCGTTGCCCTTGTACGCGGTCACAGACGTCGTGTTGATGATGCAGCTCCCCTCCTTCATGTGCTTCAAAGCATGCCTGGAAATGTATTTTCATGAATTCAATACGAACGGATTATTTTCCTTCACATATTTGTATAAATCTTTTATAATGTATTCCACCTGGTGGTGAAGAAGCAAGAAAAGATGTTGGTTCGGAACACCCTCTCGAGGCGGGGCTCGTCGATCTCCTCGACAGAGCCGGCCTCGTACTGCTCGGCGGCGTTGTTGACGAGGATGTCGATCCTGCCAAAGTTGTTGACGACCTCTTCGATGACGCGCTTGCAGTTCTCGTCGTAGCCGAGGTCGGTAGGTATGGAGAGGGGGTCCTTGGCGTCGCCGTGCTTGGCCTTGGCCAGCATGCTAAGGGTGTCGCACGCGTCCTTGTCCTCCGGCCCCTTGACGTACGTGAAGGCCACCGTGGCCCCCTCCAGCGCGAAGCAGTGCGCCACCGCCCGCCCAATCCCAGAGTCCCCTCCGGTCACCAAAGCCACCTTGCCCTAAACAAATCAACCCATTTCAGGATTAGGCAACAATAGATGTAGAAATAAGTAGACGTAGCGACAATTCAACGTACCACGAGCTTGTTGGCTGGCTTGTAGTCGTCGGTGGTGGTGCGAGGGGTGGGGACCATGACGTGCTCCTTTCCTGGCTGAGCATCCTGTTTCTGCGGAGGGAATTGCTTGTCGCCCGACGCCATTGATCGGAACACAGAGTAGGGGCGCGGTTTTGGGAGAGTGATTGGTGAGCAAAAAGTGTTGCTTGCAGAGTGGAGAGTGATGTGGTGATAGAGGAGATTGTGAGAGGTTGAAACAAATCGAAGAAGACGAGATGGGGAAAGGAACATAATTTGTTGAGCGCATAGCGGTGGTTGGAGGTGGCGGTAGAAATAGGGATTTGGAGAAGGAATACGTGTTCAGTGGGGGCGGGGACGGCTGACACGTCGTCACCGTCCGACGTTGAATGGAATGAGATTTAGATGCATCATCACCGTGCCACCTATGTATTCTCATCGACTTTCAGGAAGAGATAAAAATTAAACCCACGTCACCTAATCACTCAACTTATCAGGAATACACGAAAATAAATAATTTTACAAACTTTTTTTTTTTTGGAAACAAGGAGTGTTATAGATAAAATACTATAAAAGATATAGATTAAAGGGTGCTTAAGCACCCATCAGCAACCGCCTCTGCTGCACCCATTGTTGACGTGATCTTTTGTATTATCTCTCATGTTCATCCAATTGTATTGAATAATGTCATATATTTCTTATTTTCTCGGCGCAGGCAGTGTGAAAATGGGTAAAAAATAATATACACACACTTTCATTTGTGCGACTTTACGAGAAATGTTGACGTAAATACTTTAGAAATCTAGGGGTACCCTTAACAATGTCTCACCATCATCGTTCTTGGACTTGGCAATTGAGTGTTAAACAATGGAATAACCGAAAGCAGAGCGAGTATTTTGTAGAGCTAACGGAGAAGTTGACATCGAAATTGGTAGTTGAAATAGACATACAAGATTTTACATCATTCAATTGCGCTTTGGGGGAAAAAAAGGAAGCGTCTCTGAGTAATAAGATTTCCAGTTAAATAGCTTGTGGACATCACGGATTGAGAGGGGAAACATTGATTGGGAATTTAGGATTCTAATTAGAGAATTAGGGTTCATAAAGATCGAGGGAGAAATTAAATTGGAAAAGAAGAAACTACAAATTGAAATGCAATTCCAATCAGGAACTTTCATCTACAAAACGACACTGTTTTAATATCTAATGGATGTCAGCATATATATAGCTAAATAAAGGAGAGGAGAAGTTATATAAACACCACATATATATACATGCAAGGTTTTACCATATGTTAAAGAGCAAAGCACCTAAATTACAAACACACATTCTCCAACTTCAATATCTAAACACGAGCGAAAGCCCAAACATAATAGATGGCACATAATAGGATGTTACACAACGATGAGCTCTGCTTGCAAAGCTACCTCCTTGAGTATTCGTGGTCAAGACCAACACGGTCCAATCATCCTCGCTCCCTATGCCCGCTCCGGTGAACTTTGAGTCGTTCAAGTATCGGGCATTCTGAGACTGCGTGTAGTTGGTGAGGACCAGAGTGGCAGTCCGTTTAGGCACGCACACGGGTAGGATCATCCCATCCCTCGTGGTGTTCACGTCCACATTGCACTTCTTTAGCACGGCTGGGTACTCGGAGAGGAGCTGTGACTGCATGGATCGAGTGTTGGACGCGCAGCTCTTGTCCTCCATTTTGTCTGCGATTTCGTCCGCCACGCAGTCCGCCTTGTCGTGCTTCACCAGAGCAGGGGCTTTTGCAGAGTTCCGGAAACTGTTGATCCCCTGAAGCAGATCTTGCTCTTCTGCAGACAGATACTACACATTACCATGCAATATTGTTGTATAGAAACAAGCACCTTAGAATAACTCGATAATAATATTGTTATATTGAACAGAAAAACAGAAAGGGATTAATCCGCATAGCATCTTAACTTTGTGCTTGACAAAATCGAGTATAATCAGTACTAGGAAATAAATAAATGTAGGGAGGAGTAACTTTTCTCTTTCCACATAAAAACACATTCACAAGTCACAAGACAAAACGAAAAAGAAATATTTCTATTTCACTAAAATAATTTGGTATTACACTAATACCAATAGCCATTTTGTAACTCCAAAATGTCAAAGAAAATACAGAACATTTACCACACATTAACATAAAGAAAGTAATCGACCAGATTTTGGTATGTTGGAGGCGGTTGACAATTAAGCAGCATATTTCTCTTTTAAAACTTGTAATACCATAGAAACAAAGAATACAAAACAGATGGAGATATATAAGATTCAGTGGCAAAACGTTTCTTGAAGATAAATTTCTTATAGTGAATGTGAATGAAAATTAATATATCTGTGCAAAAAGGAATCATGCGCGTATATATCGAATCAGTAGCAAACACTAAAATCATAATTCTGAGAGAGAGAGAGAGAGAGATACCATCAGAGCGTACTTGCAGAGATAAGAGCAAGAGGAGGGCATGCAGCAGAAGAAGACGAGTCCGAAAACATTCCATTTGTTCCTGTCAAAGATTCTGAATATTCTCAAATGGTTGCAGAAAATCAAGAATTGAAGATGGGAAGGAATTAATGTGAAGTAAAACTAGTTAGTTTAGATTGTAACGTCAAGTGAGAAGAGGCAGCCACTATCTTATTTCAACACGTTGCGTCCATGCAAACTACACATCTTCATCTCCTCACACGTCTCCAAATCGCGATTTTTCCACTCTAAGAATATATATATATATATATATATATATATATAGGAATCAAATAATCTGAGCGCGAGATAGTATGTAGTACTCAATCTCATCCACTCATCTCATAGATCCTATGGTTGAGATTTTTTCGGACTTTTTAAGCTTAATTTCGCTGATTTTCGCAAAAGTAATGGTAGATTAGTAATTTGATTTGTTATATGATTGCGAAAATAAATCATGCATGTTTTAAAACTGAAAACTGCATATGTTTGAACACAAAACTGCATATATTTGAACATAAAACTGCATACGTGTTAACAAAAAAGTGCATGAGATTTGTTTATCCAGAAATTACATGCATATTGTTATACAGAAAACTGCATACGATTGAACATAAAACTGCATAATATTGAACACAAAATGCATATGAGATTGATTTCTCTAAAATTTATTCTCAAGTTTAGATCTATTACTTATAACTTCATAATTCGAAAGAAAACATATGATTAATAATAAAGAAAACAAAGGATCAATAAGATAAGTGTTTGTGTATATTGGAGGAGATATAAAGAGAGATATCGTGAATGAGAAACTTATGATTTTCTTTCTTAAAGCATGCATGTTTGTGTTTCGTGGCATGCATGTTTGTGTTTAGTCGCATGCATGTTATTGTTTTATAATATGCATATTTTTGTTAGAAAATATATAGGCTTATATTTTTTAGTATGCATGTCTATGTTTTATAGAATGCATATTGACGTTTTGTAGTATGCATTTTTACGTTATGCAGCATGCATACTTTATTTTCGACAGCAAAATTCCTCATTATCATTCTCCGTCGTTTTGCCGCTTCTTTCTCCGATTATCGGCGAACTTCGCCCGTAAACTACTGCAACAACCACCATGTCTTTCAATCCTTCAAAATACACATCTCATTTTTTCACAAATCTCTCAAATTTCTTCTCAAAATCTTATTGTTCCTCTCTTTTATCTTTCAAAATCTGTTGTCTTATGCTTCAAATCGTTGATGTCACACTGCCACCGTCGCTGCTGTCACACCGCAAGCACCGTTGCTCGTCGTCACCGCCGCCGTAAAGAAATTCGAAGAAGATGAAGAAAATCGGAGGGAAGAAGAAGAATAAGAATAAGATGAAGAATGAGAAGACTAAGTTTTTTTTTGCCCAATATACCCCTACGAAAATTAAAAAGATAAATAAATGAAAAGAGGATTGCCACGTGTCGGCTTATGGTGCGTCCACATGTTCAAAATGTGTGGTCTAGATTGAGTACTACATACTATTTGAGGACCGGGTATTACGGGAACCCAACTATATATATATATATATATATATGGGATGGTTATTGTGAGAATGAAAATAAGTGTAGAAAATAGGAATAGATATGTAAGTCAGCATATTTTTCATATTTGTGTAGACAATCGAATTACTATGTTGCACATATTAGTTTATACATATTTTATCTTTTAAGTAGCACATATGCTAAATATATTAGTTTAACACATCTTTCATTGCAGTAGCACAAGAAGGATTCTAGTCTTTGCACAATAATTCGCGTAGCACACACAACACAAAAATGTAGCACAACTGAAATTAAATCTCAACCATTGATCCAGCGAATCAAAGGTCAAGATTCATTCATATTTCCTACCAAATTAACCATTCTTACCTGATCAAATAGTACCCGGGTTTGAGATAGTATGTAGTACTCAATCCTATCCACTCATCTCATAGATCCTATGGTTCAGATTTTTTCGGACTTTTTAAGTTTAATTTCGTTGATTTTCGCTACATTAAGGGTAGATTAGTAATTTGATTTGTTATGTGATTGCGAAAACAAACAATGCATTTAGTAGAACTGGATAATGCATTCAAATGAACAAAAAATGTATGTAATTAAACAGAATAATGCATGTGACTGGAAGTTCGCGCCTAGCGCGCGGGTGCGTCTAGCGTGCGCTCGTGCTCGCGCGTCGCTCCGGTGCTCGTTCGAGCGCCCGTTGGCTTGCATTTTTACGTTTTGTTAAATACATGAACATGTTTTGTTAAATGCATGAACATGTTTTGATCAATGCATGAACGTGCTAAGTTAAATGCATGTTTTTGTTTCGTGGGAACATGCATTTTTATGTTTTGTTCAATGCAGTTTCATGTTTTGTTCAATGCATTTTTATGGTTTTCGACACCAAATCTCGCATCCATCATTATCTAACAATTTCATCGTCTCTTTCACTGATTATCGGTGAATTCGCCGTGAACCACCGTCATAACCACCATCTTTCCCGATTCTTCAATCATCTATCAAATTCACCTTCTATTTTTTTTTCAAAATCCATCAATTTTGTTCATCAATTTTTTTTCTTCTTTTTCTTTCTTTCAAAATCTGTTGTTTGTGTATCTTGTTGCTGCTGTTCGCCGGTGTTGCCGCCGTCACCGTCTGCGCCGTCCGCTGTCGTCAAGAAGGAGAAGAAGAAGGCTGATTTGTTTCTTCCCATTTTGCCCCTTCCAAAAATTAAAAAGAAAAAGAAAATGAGCCGACACATGTCGGTTTGTGGTGTGACCACGTGTTCAAAATGTGTGATCTAGATTATGTACTACATCTATTTGGGGACCGGATCTACGGAACTCAATCCTATATATATATATATATATATATATATATATATATATATATATATATTGATTATCCTATGAATATTCGTTATAATGTAAACACAATGACAAATATTAACTCTTAATAAATAAATATAGATGTTTTAGATTTAATATACAAATTATGGGCTGAGATACACAAATACATAATTATATGAAAAAATATATATAACAATTGGATGTACACTCAAATATAACCATTATATTAGATTTCTAAATCTAATAAATATGATTTATTTTTATTTATATATATTAAGGGTTATATGTTATGAACCAATTCTTTTATATATATATATGTTATATATATCGAGAATGAGATATACCCCAATTTTAGGTATTGACTAAATAAACTGCTAAGATTAGTTTTTACATTAAATAATTTTTTTGTATACAATAAAAACCTCTTTTTTGGTAAAAACTTCTTAATATATACAACATAGTTTATGATATTTTTTACACATTTACAATAATATTTTTTCTATGCCGATCAAAATTATACAAAAATTAATGATGTAGATTAATATTTCAAAATGAAGAACTGAAGCGCCCACACTCTCTCTGTGTAAAGGAACGAAAGAATTCCGTCCGTCTGTTATCACTATATATGTGTGTGTATTCGTCCAAATTCAAATATTTGAAAATTTTGGAAATGCTTCGTATCAAAGAATGAAATTTAGATAAATAGAAACTGGTAACGGGAAAAGAATTATATAGGAAAAATATGTTCTGTAATTAGGATGTCTAACAACATCCACTACAAGAAAAACACGCGTATAACGACGGAAAATTATCCATCGGCGAACAACGACGGACTTACGATGGATCAGAAATGGTATTATACTTTAAAATAAATGTAAGACAGGGCGTCGTAATTCCGTCGTTGATTAACGATGGAACTAAGTCCGTCGGTCATAAACGACGGACTAACGACGGATAATATCTTCGACGGATCAACAACGGAATATCAACGACAGAATAACAACGTACATAATCTATGACTTATCAACGACGGATCAACGACGAAAATTGTGTAGTCGTAATTCCTTCGTTGATCAACGACGGAACGGTTTCCGCCGTTGATCAATGACAGATCAACGACGGAAAATCAATGACGGACAAAAGATAGTCGTACGTCCGTCGTTGATCAACGACGAAACAATACGTCGTTGATCAACGACGAAATAATCCGTCGTTGAATCAACGACGAGTCGTTATTCCGTCGTTGAGTTTTAACACGATACGAGATTTCTCCCGCTTTTTTCATTCTCGCCTAATTGAACCTAATTTAATTTGTTGCCTTTGCCGCTGCGCGCTTTTTTCGCCGTCGACTTTAACACGCCGTCACCACACCGCCCGCCGCCTCGCGTGTACCCCCGACCTCGCCGCCATCGCCTGCCTCGTCGTACGTATGCAGCCTCCTCTCGCCGCCTTGCCTCGCTGTACGCCACGCCGTCGCCGTCCGTTTGAATTGCCACCGCCCGCCCACGCCCGCCCCCGCCCACGCCGCCGCCCGCCACGCCGCCCCACCGCCGCGCCACACCGCCCGCCCCGCCTTGACTTATCCTCGCCAAAGACCTACCGTCACCGTCCGTTTGGCCCTGCCGTCGCCGTCGGCCCGTCTCGCCGTCGCCGTCAACCCCTTCTCTATTCGGTATATATATATATATATATATATATATATATATAAATATATGTATACATATATATATATATATGCATTGAATGTAGCTGTATGAATGTATATGTATATGCATTGATTGTGTGTATGAATGACGACATGTACGTATGAATGTAGATGTATTTATCGTGAATTTATATGATGTATATGTATACGTATATGATCTTGAATTTAAGTGATGTATATATACACGTATATGTATATGTATACGTATATGAGATTGAATTTATCGTGAATTTATCGTATATGATGTGATGAGATTGAACAATACGTGATGAGATTGAGTAATATGTGATTATATTTCGACGCATATGTTTAAAATGTTTTGATTGTTAACTTGTTGGGATGATAAATTCATCGTGGTCAAAATATTATTGATTGTAGAAAAAAGAATTGTAGAATAATTAAAATTAAAATTATCTCTTCAATTGCAAATGCGAATTATAATTCGAACGGAATATTTAATTAGGTGAGGAAACAGATGACATAATATAGAACTTACATAGATCTTCAAGAAATGAGTACAAATCGTGCTTGGATGTATAGGCGGTTTCAACCAGATGGAACTTTCGATCCCGAATTTCTTAGCAGACTGAATGAATTCATGGATTTTGTAATTACTCAAACAATGTTATTGGATGGGGACAAAGTTAAGTGTCCGTGCAGAAGATGTGATAATATGTATTATCATGTAAAATAACAAGTTCAATATCACATTGCAAAGAATGGATTCGTGCTAGGTTACGAGCTTTGGAGGTTTCATGGGGAATCTGAAATACCAAGGGCAAATTATCATAATTTAGAAGATGTTCAGTACGAACAAAGTAGTAGCTACCATACTATGGTGACGGACATTGCGATGTCTCAGAGAAATTTTGAAGACTTTGAAGAGTTGCCTAATCCGGAAGCACAACAACTATATGATATGTTGGATGCTGCGGATAAGGAGTTGTGGCCAGGTTGCACTAGCCATTCACAGTTGTCGCTTGTGGCTCGTCTATTGTCCTTGAAGACTGAGGGGAACATGTCTGAGAGAAATTTTAATCAATGGACTGAATTGATCAAGGAAATTGTGCCAGAAGATAACTTGGTTCCTAGTAACTTCTACAGTACGAAGAAGTTATTACGTGGCATGGGACTTCCCGTAGACAAGATTGATTGTTGCCATAATAATTGCATGATTTATTGGCGTGAGGATTGTGAATTGGTTCAATGTAAATTCTGTAGTACTCCTCGTTACTAAGAAAACAATCGAGGATCAGGAGAAAAACATTGGTAGCAGCAAAGAAGATGTACTATTTTCCTCTTACTCCTCGACTAAAACGATTGTATGCATCAAAAGCTACGGCGAGACATGCATTGGCATGCTTTGTCAGTAGATGATGGAGTTATGCGTCATCCTGCAGACTCACCTGCATGGAAACACTTGAATGATATTTTTCCGGTTTTCTTTGAAGAGGTTGAAATGTTAGATTAGGGTTATCCACGAATGGTTTTCAACCTTTTAGTCGGTCGGACGACAATATTCTTCGTGGTCGATCATCGTTACACCATACAATCTACCACCTTGGATGTGTATAAAGGAACAATACATGTTCCTTACAATCCTAGTCCCCGGCCTTTTTAATTGAAACAGAAACGTTTCTGTTGGGACGAGGCTATCCCAGATCAGGTCATCTATGACCTTTGGTATCCCATTGCCGCACGGCAGTACAGAGACTTTGTTTGTGGCGTCAAGGCCACAAGATATGACGAGAGTAGGCCGAGACCTCCGTGCATCCACGAGGATGAATGACATGCTTGGCTGGCTTATTGGGACACTGAGGCCGTGAAGGGGAAGTTAGAGATTACCGACGATTGTCGCATGTCGAGTCGGCGGGACCGAGGAGCAGGCGGTCAAGCACAAGGGAGGCTCCAAACCGATTCTTCAGTATGTTGCTGAGTTGGTAATATTTATACATATGTTATTACTTTCTTTTATTACTAATGTTATATAGATTGTATGATTACATTTTTTTTTTGGTTGCAAAAGGCGGCACAGAAAGGAGTTCATCCAAGTAGTTGTCTGTACGATGCTTATAACATCCTGCACGTCAACAAGGATGGCTCTTATACTGACGAGACATCCAGATCTATGGATTTGCACACTTTTTTTTTATTACTGTATTGTTTATTTCATAAATTGGATTTGCACACTTTTTTTTTATTTGCTTTTCTGTATGGATTTGAACACTTTTTTTTTATACGATGGAGTTAATTTAGTTATATTTCACTTGAGATTTTGCAAATGTTGAGTTTGTTGTTGATGGTTTATACGATGGATTGAATGTTGAGTTTGTTGATGTATGGATAAAACAGGTGACCGTCGATAACTGAGTATGATAAATGTGAAAAAATGGGTTCATTTTTAAAAAAATTAACGACGGATCAACGATGGAATTACCGTCGATGATCAACGACGGAATGATATCCGTCGTAAATCAACGACGTACATTCCGTCGCTGATTAACGACGTATATTAACTCCGTCGTAGATCGACGACGAACTTTCCGTCTCAGATACGTCGTTGATCAACGACGGAGTGTTATCCGTCGTCGTTAATTAACGACGGACTGTCCGTCGTTGATCTACGAAGGAATTATATCCGTCGTTAATCAACAACGGTCAGTCCGTCGCTGATCCGTCGTTTATCGACGACGGTCCTACGTGCGCAACAACGACGTATATATTCGTCGTTGATCCGTCGGTGAATCAACGACATAATTGTTTTTCGTCGTTGATCGGAATAGCGACAAATTTGTACCGACGGTCTTTTTCCGTCGTTGTTCCGTCGTTATTTAATATCACCGACAGACTTATTCGGTATAACGACGAAAAATTCCGTCGTTGATCGCGCATTTTCTTTTAGTGATCACAGAATAGTAGGTTTAATTTTATAACTATATTTTTAATTAAGTATTTGTACGATTAAATTTTCCTTCAATTAAAAACATTGTAAGTACTAGTATTATCATTATTCATTGACATATATTCTTATTAATTCCAAAACTAATTATATGCATCAGTCACCAAGATTAACATTTATAAACAAAACGAATACCAAACTTTTATAACTACTAGTGCAAAAAGAAAGTAATAGAGGAAAAAATATATAAACAAAAAATGCTCAAGATCATCAATGTAACACCCTAAATTCATAATTTAAAAATGTTATATTTTTTTAAATAAAATAGATAAAGCGGAAGCATGTCAATTTTTTTTTTTAAATAATAAAATATATAAAATCTCTTGAATAAAATTGTCAAATAATGAGTCTAACAAACTCAAGTCTAAACTTTGCAAAAGAACTAACGTCAACCAACGACCCAAAGCAAACTACGCAAGACTTAATAGCATGAGATACGTTGGAGTTCTAGTAACTCAAATCCAACAACGATAATAAAGGAAAATAATTTAAAACAAACATAACACAAGTCTTGGAAGGAATTAAAAACGACATGACACCACTAGGCACACCCACACCGCCACACCGCTCCACGATCACTGACCTGAAAATATTTTAGATAAAAAGGGGGTGAGCACAAAAACTTACTCAGTGGTGGGGAACAAGGAATATCATTATTTTTGTCCAAACGTGTATACATCGCAAGAAAGTAATAGTCAATCATATTCAATCTCACCGGCTTAAAAATCCTGCCACACAGGCTATGATTCGCCACACAGGCTACGCCACACAGGAAATGATATATCACACAGGCTATGATTCGCCACATAGGCTATGACACACAGGCTATGATTCGCCACACAGGCTACGCCACACAAGCAATAATACACCACATAGGCTATGATTCGTCACACAAGCAATAATACGCCACACAAGCCATGCCACACAAACAATAATACGCCACACAGGCTTTCACCATGGATGTAACAAAACACAATAATGATTATCACCATAAACTTACAGATAGAGTAAATCCCACAATAAATATGTTTATTCCAAATCACATGTTTGCAATTTAAACAGAATTTTACCCACAATAAATATGTTTATTCCAAATCACATATTTGCAAGTTAAAGAAGATTTCACCCACCTTGTTTTGTCGAGTACAACAATTCCAAATCTATCAATTTTGGGACGAGGGTCCTAGTTGTACCGTACCTAATTCAATAAGTATGAAAAAAAACTTTTATAAGAGCCAATTCAAAATATTATATGTTATTTCTTAAAGATAGCTAAAATCTTTATAAAATTTATAGGTTGTCTTTGTAGAATATAACAGTAGGGTTTTTCAAAGATTTTTTTTTTTGGAAAAACTTAAATACTTAAACCTGACCCCTTTTTTCGATTAAGTATAACTCAGTTATGCAACTTTATAACATATTCACACTTAAATTAATTTATAATAGAAGAACCTGACCATCCAATAGCACTTTAAAAAAAAAAATTCCAATAGTTACTCAAAATAAAAAAAAATCTCTCTTAATTATTCAATGTTCGAAAGGATTAAGACTACCTTAACATTATACTTAATAAAGAAGAAGAAAAAAAATTAAAAACAACTTAACAAAGAAAACGAAACCATTTAAAATGAACTTAAGTTTGCTGCTTATTACTTAACACATTTAAATCCACAAATCAATACATGATTGATGTCATCAAGAGTAATCGAACCAATTCCAAATAATAAATCTCAAACTACTAAGTCTTAACATTATAAATGCAGCAGCCAAACCTTATAAATAAATTACCTCTTAAACAAAACAAAAAAAATGCAAATCAATATCTAATTTGAAAACAAACAACCTCAACAATACTATTAAACAATTTATTGATGTTTTCTTCATATCTCAAAGTGGATTTCCTCTGCCAAGAAATAGCAGTTAACACCAATAGTCAAAATTTTTAATAAGTAAAAGAGTTGTCTTGAGATGCATAACTCAAATATTATAAATTTGAAACAAAACTTACCGAAAGAAAGATTGAGTTATTAGCTTCCAAGGTGATCGATACTTTTTTAACAATTTTTTTATGTTTCAATATATGCCTATATATATACATAAAAGATAGGTTTAGAAGTTATAACCCTAAAGATATCCTAATCCTATTAGAACTCTTATTAATTAAATCTTAATTCTACACAAATATAAAATAGAACTTGGGCTAAACAAAATAATATTCTACAAAGCCCAATTTGAGAATAAATAATATAATTTGATAATTACATAAACCCAAAACTTATTTATTACTTAGCCCATATTTGTAAAGTAATATTTGAAGGCCCTAAAATAAATTCCGAAATTCGTTTTCTAACTAGGGGCGCAACTACGGACTTCCTTAAGTCCAACACAAATTCGAACACGTCAAATACTCACAAATCCAACACAAAAGATTTAAATTTAAAGCAAATTAATGCAAGCAAAAAGTGGGGTGTTACAATCAAAACTGATTGCATTTTCCCATCATTAAACACATAAATCAATGTCAATACTATTCACTTCAATTTTACAGATGCAATGTGTTAAAACAGGTATACCACACGTTAGGATGCCGTATTTGTATCCTGCTCTCCCATGGTAAGATGAGATATGCAAAACATAGAGTGATGGATCCAACCATTTCGTTGCTGCTGTAAATCCCTATGGCGCCTATCAGTTCCTTCTTCCATCCACGCGGCTTCTGTCACACGATGATGGCTGCCTGGAAGAAGAATGTCTAGCGTGTTTGAGTTGCTTCTCCGACCTACTATATCGTTTCTCTTTCTCATCCAAGTCAGAGGAGCTATTTCTTTTCATTCTCGGTGGAGATGGGATCTAATTCAAATAGTAAACAACGAAAGATTTTATCAAATGCACTCAACAACGACTCCATTTACGCACAGCTGCTTATTCTGCTCACCTGAAACCGCGACATGTATCTTCCCTCGGGAGGTGGTGGTATGCCCAGCCTCTTAAAGTCATCGACTGAATTTGCCTCCTGTTCTTTCAACAAAAGCATGTTTTGTGATTCAGTTTCAAACTTAACTAAGATACACTAAGGAGTTTAAACAAATGGAGTTTATAATCCTTATTTGACAATGACTAAAACAAGTAAAGATAATCATACAATGGAGCTTAGAATGGCCTTTCTCGTCCTCCAAATCAAAGTTGCCCTGATTCTTTCTTGCCACCAAGACCCCCACCTGTCAAACGAGGTACAGCTAAGCCCGCCAGAGTCCAAAACATTGTGAAAGGAAAGGTTTGGCTTACCTAGCCTTCTTGGAACCCACCCAGGCATCAGATGCTGCCTATTGTAATCAACTATGATTTCAGAATCGTCAATCAAAGTATGATGAGCATCCTACAAATAAAAGAAAACAAGTTAGCATCGCTAAAACTCTGATGAAGATCAATGGATAACATAATGTTGTGGAGCTGTTTGATTACTGTAGAGTCCAATCAACAATGATTACTAATCAAATCCACACATAAATCTACATATACATTCTAATACACTCTTCATATTAAATACTAAAACAACTTCAACAAAAACAAAAATCTAAAGGCTGTATGGAATATACATTTGAGCTTAGTAACCATGACATCTAGATATGAGTTCCTTCACTGAATATGAAATATGAAACAATGAGGGAGCAGTAGGACCAATGGTTTAGGATGTATCTCAGAAAGGCGGTCCCAGACTTAACCATATTATATGCACTGTATCCACAACACAAGATGTAATAAACAATATTCATATCATAGTTTGAGTTATTATAATATGACAAAATGCAAGTTTTTCAAGAAAGTTTTGAGTGTTGTCTTATCTCGGATTTCTTCATAGACACCTGACATGATGATGGTAAGTCCCAAGACAAACTAAACCAGATAAACACTTTCAAAGCATGATAACTTATCTTCTCCCATTATTCATTGTTGAGTGGCATAAATAATATGATTAACACCAAACTATTTCTGGTGTATCCCAATATTATTAGGTCATCAAAAGTTGAGGCATGGACCCTTGTCCTAATATTTTTTGACATGTATGTCAGCTATTAGCTCCATACCTCAAAACCAAACCCTGGTCAGTGCCATAGAAATAAACCCTTTTCTCTACACTATTTGAAATAAAACCTTGACTCAATGGGAGATAAATAATGCCTATGTTACAAGATTTTTCACTGACAAACTATTCAGAAACCAATCCAGAGGAAGCTATGCAAGATGTGGAAGAATGCTTGCAAATCCTAAATGATGAGAGTAGTTTCTGGTCCCATCTCAAGCAGTCTTAAAATATATTTCCAGACCCGGTTTTAATCCCATGGGCATCGCTTTGAAACTTCGCATGAGATTTTGTGAAAGTAATGTTTTATCCTTGACTGTATGATTTGGCCTTGGCCTATGTTAAACTGAGCTCTGGCCTCTGGGACACCATAAAGAGTTTTATGTAAAAAGTAAAAACTTCTGGTTACTACAGTAAGGGATATTATATGTGGTGATTGTTTGTATAAAACCACTAAGATACACTACTGATGAAAGACGACTTGGGGATGCACTAGTTCTATTTATACATACACACACACACACGCACATACACATATATAAAGAAGACGGGTCTCTCAAGAAGTCAAACTAAGACTAGGATGGACAAAGAGCAAAAGTGAAGCACCTTGTATGCTCGATGCATCTCCTTCTCATTTTTGAATTCAACAAAAGCATAACCACGCGAGGCACCTGTCACTGAATCGAATCAATATATATTAAGTTTGTTTTTATGAGGGAAACAGAAAAAAGGAAGCAATATCAAATTTTGTGCATCCATGATGCCTTACTAGGACTTGAAAAATAAATATTTGACGCTACATTCTGTTACCATCTCTCCTTCCAACAGGAAGGTTCTTCTTGACCTTCCTTTTGGACCAGGAAACGGATAAAAGACCTTGCCTTTCTAACCCAAGCACAAGCCTTTGATGACAAGCAATCAGGGATCTCCAGCCTCGTAAATTTCTTCGCTAAATATCAAAATCCTTCTTTTTCCTCTCATTATATTTCTCTCTTTGTATGAAAAAGAAGATTATTCATGCTAGGAATAATTGCTGGCTACGGAAGTCCTCTGAAGATAATGCCAGCATTCTATCACTTATGTTCCAAATAATCTTCTTTGAACCCAAATAAGATAACACTCACCAATGTCACCATTACATCAGTAGTTTGCCTTTTACAAAATTTAGATTTCCCTAGTAGCAAACAACCAGCTGATTTGATAAGGCTAAATTTGATCTTTAAACTACTAAAACCTGATTAGTCAGCCAATTATGAAATATTATCAGAGGTAAATAGCTCTGCATCAAATTTGTATAGATGCCTAGTATATATATAGCCTGAAATTTGCTTGCTCTTACTAGAAAAATCCATAAAAACTATAAACTTTAATAAAAGGAACAACTTTACCTATGTCCCTTACCAACCCCAAGTTCTTCACCCGCCCATATTCGCTCATAGCCTGAACCACAGAACAACCAAGATTATTCCACAACAGCAACAAACCAACATTTTAGTTCCCAATTCCAAAACGAACAACATGAAACACCTTGCGGAGAGAGTGTCCGGTAGTGAGATGAGAGAGACGGCCGACGAAGAGAGTGCAATAAGGGTCGCCGGTAACTTTAGGGTCGCCGAAGGGGTCATCTGCAAGATTGCGGAACAAGAATTAAAATGGACAGCGAAAACCTAATTCATCAGCGTGATGAAGAGGTAGGGTAAATTTGATTACATAGGGCGGCTTTGAAGCAAATGAGAGCTCTGTAGACGCCGTTGTCGTGGGGAACAATGTCGTTTCCGTCGATGCTTCCGGCTTGGATAGGATGGTATTCGTCCGCGTAGAATACTGAACTTATACGGCTGCTGCCGCCGTCTCCGCCGCCGTCGCGCCGGCTCATTTTCAGGAATTTGATGCTCTGCGCTACGAATCCGAATACTGTAGAAACAATTGCAATTGTAATTTTTTTCTTTTTTCTTTTGAGTAGAGTTGCAATCTATATATATCTACGCTATATTAAAAGCATGAATCTTCCCATTGAAGTCAATTTGGTGGCAATTTTGAAATTAAGGGTAAAATTTATTTGGTGTACAAAATCAAAAATAATTTAAAAGAAACTTATTCTTTTATTTGTCTACGCTTTTTCTCTCTCTTCATTTATTTTTCTTATTCTAAATCTACTAATTTTTTAATCAATTAAGCTAAGTCCGTGAAAGTTTCATTTTGTTTTTCTCTTTCTAAAATGCTTTGAATTTGTTTATAAAATATATAAAATACACATCTTGAATTCAAGATCACGATAAAGGCTTTAATTTGATGTATTTTATGTGAAAATTGAATTAAAATGAAAAAGTTATGATAATTTAAAATTTAAAAATAAATTATATATATATATACACGTATTTATATATGTACAATTGATTATATTTTATGTATATAATCAATGTTTAAATATATGCAATTTTAGTGGTAGAAATCGATTTGGTTTCGGTTAATCAAACCGAAAATATCAGTTAATCAAAATCTAACTTTATCAAATATCAATACCGATAATCAAACTTATCGTTTATACCGACTAACCAAACTTCAATAAAAAATTTGCTAATTTTGCTCTTTAAGAGGATTGAAACCGAACCAAAAATATCAGTTAATCAAAATCGAACTTCATCAAATATCAATACTGATAACCAAACCAGTGTGTCGGTTAACCAATTAACTGATCGCTTCTACAGATTAACAAGTTCAACAAAAAAAATTCTTAAATTTTGCTCTGGAAGTGGATTGAACATGCAACCTCCGTAAAATAGATATTTTAGGCATTTGTCCAAACTAAGCTATAATAATAAATTGTAGTAATATGTTTAATCAGTTTTTTATAAATATTAACTTACAATTCCCAAAACCTAAAGCAAAATTTTGCCAATTGAACAATAAGAAAAATCAATGAAAAACTAATTGTAACAGTAATTTTGCTATTAATTCACATCCTGATTGTGAAAAAAACAAATTATTTGCATTACAAAACCTCAAAATTCTGACAGAAATTGTCTCATAAATCATCCGAAAATAATTTCTAAAAATCATCCTAAAAGAATTCCTTAAAAATCATCACAATATATATATATATATATATATATATATATATATATATATATATATATATATAAGGCTAATCATTAACGACTTCATAGTAACTATACATGATTATGATAAAAAAAATTCATATTATTTTAGGTTTGTAGATATTGTTGATGCCATCTACTTTTAATTTGTAATTGACTTTTTTTCACAAAAAATACTCCCTCCATCTCCAAAATTTGTTTATGATTTTCCTTTTAGTATGTTCCTAAATTTGTTCTATTTTCATTTATGAAAATTATTCCACAAAATATTTCATACTTATTATCATCAATGATATCATTTATTTACACTTTTTACCACACGTGATTCACCATTATTACTACTTATTACCCTCAATAACACCACTTATTTACATATTATACAACTCATCCACCACTAATTAATTTAACACTATATTAATATATGATCCTTACTTCACTCATAAAACATTCAACAACTTTATTATAACGAAGTTTCCTATTTGACATATTTTGGAAAGGGAATAAGTAAAATTTAAAACATTGTTGCCGGAATATACAAAAATGCCCAAAACATAATTATAAGAAACATTATCTTAAGAATACATAAGCAACATTTGTAATTGATTCCATCTCTAAATTATGTGATTTTGAGATTTTAATTAAATGTTTATAATAAAATTATATTGCAATTTTAATTTTCCAATTGAGCTAATATTTATTTAATATAAAAACTAAATATTGGAAAATTTTCTAAGTATCGTGAGTGTTGGAAAAATTCCTGAGTATTAGGTATTAATCTATTTTAACTGTGTGTTTTGAATAGATCTCAAAACCTCTAATGATTATCGTGTTGAATTAAGTAATGCTACTGACTTGTTTTAGAATTAAGTGTTTATATTACAGGTCCAAGAACTAACTACTTGACCGACTCAAGTCTAAAGGAGTTCAAGCAGTATTAAGAGTCAGTCATATTGATAGGAGTTTTAGTATCAGCGCAATTGATAGAAGTTCAACTGAAGGATCACGTACTGAAGACTAACGGAAGGTCAACTGATGTCTGAAGACGGATGTACAAGTAATGATGATGATCATAGCTACTAGAGTAAAGTCGAAGACTGACGTCGGAAGACTGAAGATCAAAGATTGAAGACTCAGCGTTGATGGAAGAGAAAAAGCCAAGATATAACTAAGTGTCATATCAGGAAGCAGACTGCTCTTGTGAAAGTCAAAGCTGTGTATCAGTAGTCAAAGCTGGCAGATGAAAGGTCAAAGCTGACTATCCATCTACGTCTAACTGAATGCATCATACTGACTCAGGAGTTCAAAACTGACAAAAGACGGAGTCCAGACTGTTGATAAAAATAAGATGCAACCTCGACTAGCCCAACCTAAAGTCAATGCTGACAAAACACGGAGTCAACTCAACTGAAGAAACGCGGAATGATTTAAGGCTTGAGTGTTTGACTCGCTATGGGTAGTAGATTATCTGCAGAAGATCCTAACATGTCATACCACATTTTCAGAGTTGCAGAGCTACAACATACAATGATGCGACCTGTGTCAGAAGACGTACGAGGATTCTCAATTGGAAGAATTCAGACGATAAATAGAAGGATTTGAATGTAGTCACTCTAACGGCTCTATTCTTATTTCTCTATATATATATTGTGCAGAATCCAACATTTGAAGGTTACTGAAACGTTGCACAATTGAAATTTCAAAGCATTCAAGTTCAAAGCTCAAGATAATCAAACAGCGATTTCGAAGAAGGAAGTAATCATTGTATCAGTAAATCTCAAGAGATCGCATATACATATTAGCTTGAGACTTTAACATACACTTCCTTATATTTAGGATATTTATCTTGTATATCTTAAGCTTAGACATCTTGATCTTATCTCAGATCCCTGGTTGGAAAACTCTCTACAAAATCCCCCACAGTTGAGTAGAAGTTTGGGTAAACAACAAAGTATCACTTGCTGAAAGCTTGGTTTTTAGCACCCGCAAGCTAGAAGTTAAGTTGATAACGTCCTGAAAGCAGTTAGGGTTTTCTAGCACCAGCAAGCTTATGAGGAATGCCAAGTTAGGCAGGATACTGTGAGGTGATCTCAGTATCTTGGTTTACTCTTGTATCCGTAAATAAGATCAATCCGAAGTTAGTGGATTGACTGAGCAATTAATCCGTGGACGTTGGAGTTTATCTCTCCGAACCACGTAAAAATCAACATGCTATTTACTTTCAGCATTGCTTTAATATTACATGTTATTGAACGTCATTAGCGACACGGTAGCTTAACATTGTTTTGAAACTCTCTATCGATGTCGATTCGATCATGAAGATATCTAAACCGAAAGCTGACTAATCAAGACTAATTATTTAAAACCGATTCTCGGTTTCGATAAAGCGAAATCAAGAACTACCACATTCTACATGTACATCAGTTATCAGTCCAACTGACTTGTTGTCTTACCAGTCAATAGATTTGCTAACTGATATCACTCAGTACAAGATATTTCTTATCTGAATTGACCAGCAGTACCAACATCAGTACTGGACTATCAGTTACCGACTAACTGTTGTCAGCAACCAATCAGTCTTATCTAAAGAAAAAGTTTTAAATTTTTCTAACTAGTGTTTCCCCCTATACATCAGTATATACCTAGTGGGACCCATCACTAAACCTAAAAACGTGTCGGTGCATCTCACGTGTGCAAATACTAGTTGTAGTTAAATTATATAAATTATGGTTAATTGTAAAATGATGCTTGCTTTTCAATCAATTTGCAATTTAGACACATTTTTTTTGAATTTTTTCTTGACAGCACCATTACGTTTTAGTTAAGATCATATTTTTCAATCTATAGCAACTTTGATATTCTTAAAAATTTCAAAGACTTGATAATTAACATTGCAAGATTATTTTGTAATATGATCATTTTCATAATTCATTTAAAAAAACACAATTCAATTTCTAAATAAAACCGGTTTATATGAAACTATAGTTTGAGATTTTCTACACTAAAACATATTTATACAAGATAATTTTGAAATATAAAGTTGGATACTGTGTTGTGTATTACAATGATGCACTTAATTTTGATTATTATTATTTTATTTTTCTAAAAAACACATATCTATTTTAATTATAAGTATTAGAATTTGCAAGCCTCGATTAATTTAAATTCAATTTTTTCTATTTTCTTTAAAGGACTTTTTTTTTCTATTGATAATAGGCATATATAATTAATTAATTAATTGAGAGAGACAATAAGCATATTTTAAAAAATTAGTCATGGAATTATCAGCTTTTATGAATTATGAGGAATACTTGGCCAAAGTTAAAGAGTAACATTAATCCCATAATCTTCATCGATACAAGAAGAGAAAATTGTACCCAACCCATAAATTAAAAAATAAAATAAAATTAAATTGTACACTAAGAGATTTTCATTGTTTCTTTTTCTACAAACAATTTTCATTGTTAAAAAATCTTCGTATAAAAATTACAATTTTTTGTTATATTATTTACTATCTAAAATGTCAACATTTATATTTTTTGAGAAACTAAGATATTTATATTTAAGTTGGGTAATGGAAGAAATCCAAGAATACTGCACAAAATTACGCGGAAACGGTCCAAGTGGTTAATTATTTTTTAAGTAGACAGTAAATGAGTTTCGGCGTTTCATAAGCGTTGCTCTCTTTCCGCCAATGAATTCGACCGTTGGAACAACATAGGAATACTATCCGTTACAGCCAAAGTTGTCTTCCAATCATACAAATTTCAACGAACCAAACTATATCAGCTCCACAGAGAGAGAGAGAGAGAGGAACAAGCTCGCCCCACTGTACGAAAGGAAGGAAAAACCACCCCACATCAAACTTCCTGTTTCCATTTTCGAGAAATGGTCGCGAGATCCCCACCAAAGCAGCAGCATAAGCTGGCGGTGTTGGCGCCGCCCATCAGTCCCACTCTCCTCCGAGAAACCGTTAAGAAGGTGACATTTTATCATTTTTTTTCCATTTCTGGGGTTATTGCCTGTTTCTGTTTTTGGTAAAATCTTTGTATAGTTAATAGAGTTTACCGATCATATTGTTTAAGCTATATTCCCAGTTGTCTAATTTCCAGTAGAATAACTGAGAGAGGGAAAATGTATTCTAGCTCGTGTGAGATGACTAGTCCAAATTTAAATTGGAGAAATCTTGAAATAATTTACTAGTAATTCACATATATGCTGGATTGATTATATGCGATGGCAAATCCAAAATTTGAAGTGGGGAAAATCTTGAATTCCATGTAATTTACATTTAATATGGATAAATTTACAAGTAATTCACATGACTGCTGGATTATATGCGACGGAGAATCAAAATTTTGAAGGGTTTATACAACAAATTAAAAGTTTGGAGTGAGCAAAATCTTGCATGGATTAAATTCCATGTAACTTACATTTTAAGACCTGAAAATATACAGCAATTTAAACAGAGCCAGTTATGAGCTGTCTGAGATTGGCTCATAAATTTAATATCTGAAGATAGCAAATTTATATTGATTTCATAAGGCATTTCTGTTAAACACTATATATATGTCAATCTTTTGATGTGGTTTTGGGTGTTTGATTTGAAGGTGGATCGGTGTATGGCTCGACTGCAAGAGCTTCAACACACAGTAACAGGTGGGACTAAAGTAGTCTCCGGCTTGAGTTTGAGTCCTCGCAGTGGTAGAAACTATCTAAGCGCAAGCCTCCGCTGCAAACAGGAGTCATTAAGGTTACCACTTCTCCCTCCTCTTCTTGTATTCATCTCATTGCCATACTCTTTTCATGTAACAAACTGTTTTTTAAGTTCATATCTCAATGCACTTTGTTAATCTAATATGGTAATATAAGTAGTAGTGCTATGAAAGTAGTTGTATCTAAATGTTTAAGATTACATAGGGAAAAATAACATCTTCATTATCTTGTTAGATGCAAGATAGAGAAACTGAGTGATGCTGTGTTTTCTGGTAAATTTTGGATGATCCTATATGGAAATAACATAAGATTTCATACATCATATTTGATTTCATTTCTGAATGTGTTGCTTCGAACCTTGAAGGTTAAAAAATGCTAATTCTCGAAGATCTCCTCCTGGAAAGCTGCCAGTAAGTAAAGGTTGTTGTTTATCCTCTCTCAATAATTACATCCATCAAAAACTCATTTAGGGTTTAGGATTTAGATTCGCATCCCTTCTTGATTTGTTTGTATGCAGAGGAATGGCGCAAGATGTCGTTGCCAGCAATGCTACTGGGAGAAACAATGGGAGAAATACTACAAGCAAGCCAGTTTGCAAGAAACGTAGTCGAAGCAGTGTCCTCCTCCAAGCCTCAAAACCCAGCAAACGATGATCCAAAACACCGTTGACAATAAAGCAGAAGAAGCCAGCACTAGAGAACTCCGGGCTGCACGCACGTAGAAGGAAAGAAAACAAGTCGTGCTGCAGAATGTCCGGTCAGAAGCCAACGTGCCTTCTCTGAGACGAGCCAAGTCCAAGATCAACTTCAAGGTGGTCTCGCCTCACAGAATAGAGAGTGTAACAAGGAGAATTGCAGGTACATAGCTAATAGAGTCTCACCGAGGAATAGGCCATGGGTGAGGAAGACCGTTTTGTTCCCAAACCCTTTGTTTCTCTCGTCTCCGACTTCACAGCATCAGAAGTTTGGCAAGACGAAGTGGCCCATGATTGCAAGGAATCAACAACAAACTCCACATAAGTTCTTGATCAAGTCTCCTCCTCCTGCTCCTGCTGCCTCAAAGTTTCAAGTGAAGATCAGAAGCCCTCCTATTTGTATCTCCCCAACACGAGGTGCTAAGAAATCACCGAGGGCGTCCTCAGCAGCAGCCAGGCTAAGAAGATCATTCTCGCCTTCAAGGCTGGCAAGCAAGCTGGTGTCACCTCTCAAGAGCAGGAAATCCATGCCGAAGAATAATGAGGGAATGATGAAGACAATGAGTGGGTTGAAACAGCGTCCGACGTCTTTTTCAGTGCGATTCTCGTCACCTGGGAGAATTTGAAAATACATGTTTCTTGTTTGCTTCTTCGTTATTTTTGTGTTACAGATATCTTCTCAATGTCAGCACAGTGTGCACTCTGATCTTTTGTAACTTTTTCATAGTATATTCTTTCATATTTTGCTTCTATCTCATGTGTGCACCATTCCCAAGCGGAGAAAAAAAAGACTTGAAATCTTGAATGACAAACGTTTCATTAAAGACAAAAATTTGTTAAAATAATTATATATTAATTATGGTGATTGGTGAGTAAGGATAATTAGATTTTATTAACGTATAATTAAATTTATTAATTTTAATTATAATTTTAATTCAAAATTAGAATTTATTAATTCATAATCATGGTTTATTAATTCATAATTAAGGTTTTTTAATTCACAAGTGGGGTTTATTAATTCAAAGTTAGGGTTTATTAATTCATAATTAGGGTTTATTATTTTCAATTAGGGTTTATTAATTCAAAATTAAGGTTTATTAATTCAAATTTAGGGTTTATTAATTCATAATTAGGGTTTATTATTCAAAATTATGGTTTATTATTTCCAATTAGGATTTATTAATTCAAAATTATGGTTTATTAATTCAAAATTAAGATTTATTAATTCACGATTAGGGTTTATTATTTCACAATTAGAGTTTACTAATTCAAAATTAATTCAAAATTATTATTTATTAATTTACAATTAAATATTATTAAACAAATTAATTATAATTAGAATTAATTAATTAGAACTAATTAATTAGGATTAAGGATTAATTAATTAGTTAATTAAAATTAATTAAATTAAAATTAATTAATTAAAGGGGCTTTTATTTTCAAGATTAAATTAATTTTCAAAATGAAGATGGAGCGATGTTATTTATGTTAAGAATTATGAAGAGAGATTTTAGACAGTTCAGACACTTAGAAATAAAGAGCAATCAGCGCAGCTGTGTTATCAAAGGATGGATTCCTACTTATAAAAAATCTATATTCCGAGTCTCTGACCGATACAAGAATGTAGTATATGCGCATATTCAAAAAATAAATAAAAATAGCAGTCATCATGCATGTCTAAACTGTATATCAAGTAATGGATAATCCAGCATCAGTAAGCAAGAAGCATTACTGCTTCAGCGACAGAAAATGAAGCCACATAGTACGTTGTTTTTGGCCATTGTTGCTTCAAGACAGCAAGGAATTCCTCTTATTTTTCATGCCTCTCAGCTTCAGCGGACTCCAAACGACTTTCTTTTGTAGTGCTACGACTGTTGGATGCTTGGGCTTCCACGACCCCGGGACCTTTGAAGGAGGACTTCCTCTGAATTTACTACTTCTGGGGCCAATAGGTGTCGCTTCTATTGCTAAAGTTGGCGCCTCTCTAGATTGTGGCAATGGAGAAGACACTCTGGAAGTTCGCCAAACTCTTTGTGGATCCCAAACGAATGATTGTCGGCCCATGACACGGTCAGTCCTCATCCTATTTTGAAGCGGAGTTGCCATGCTTGAGTTGGATTCGGGCCGGAAAGTTGCAATTGAAGCCCTTCTTTTAGGATGGAAAATTTGACCTGTCTTCGTTGCTGGAGATGGCCTTACAGCCATGGAACCTCGTCTTGCTTGCAGAACTTGCTTCCCCTTGTTTTCTCTCGAGACATTCTCCTTGTCTTCTCTTACAACTGGGAGATAGGACATACTCTTCTTGTTTGCAGGAGCTGGTGATGAAGCCGGCATGAAGTTTGTAATTCGTCGAAGTGGCAGCCTTAATTTTGATGGGGCCAATGGAGGTTTCTTATTATCTATTAAGGTCTTCTGTGCTTGGTTTGATGTTAAAGTTGACTGGGTAGTAGCAAGTGAGGCCAAAGCTCTGTTTTCCTGTTTCAGCCTTGTTTTCCTTTCCTCAGCTAATTGAGTTTCGAGATCTCGAACCTGTTAGAGTAACCAAATCACATAATAAATCACAGACATAAACTATATTCAGTGTATGTTTAAATTTAATGGTCTACATCAACTAAAAGAGATTTAATGAACACAGATATGTGTACCTTCTCTTGAAGATTTTTGCAAATATGATCTCTAGCAGAAAGCCTTAACTGCAAAGCCTGCAAGTTGTCCTGCAACTTCTTGGCTTCCTTCTCATCTTGTTTTGCCTTTTCTGCCTGTTTATGCATTACAAAGCACAAAGATCAGTTGGAAGACTTCTTAATGTATCTATAAATGCAAAAACATAGTGTCAAGATTATTGCATCATACAAGCTGCTTGTATTTCAAAAGCTCTGCATGATCTGTCTGTCTCCGAGCAGGCCCATGTTCGACTCCTCGGACACAGCTAGCAAAATTCAAGGAGCAAAGAGTTTCTCCAAGGTCAGCCAAGTTCGGGCTAATCTGAACAAACATCAAAGTTTTACAATCTCCACCTGCATTCGTATTCAACTTAGCATATTTAATACACCATGCTAGGAAGGACAAAATCAGACAAAACAGAAACCCAACAAACTAAATTTTAACAGTAAAATTATACAGACCTAGGGAGCTTTGCAGCATATGAGTAAGCTTGGAGTTCCTGTTGGTCCGAGAAATAAACTGATCAGGGAACAATTTGGAATAGTATTTAAGATACACATTTAGAGAGAGAAGCAGGATAAGGTTCCATGCCTGTAAGGAACATGAGAACTTTTGGAGGCTAGGGCTGAGATAACATCTCCCAGTGCTGCTAAGGATTTATTTATGAATTGAGACTCCTTCAGTCTTTCACCTTCAACTTCAATCCTGCCAACACGCTCACTTCCTGCCAGGTCAACCAGCCATAAATGGCTTCTTGTTCTTGCCCATTTATTAAATTTTCTCCAACTACAGTTACCCGCAACAAGCTGCAGCAATATCGAAAAATAATTTAAATAAAACAAACAATTCTACTACAGACTACAGAACGTAAATGGCATGATTCTGTAGTCAAAATGACTTCTCTATGCAATGTAGAATACAGAATAAGCTCATAATTACCAGTGAGATCGGCTACTGAACTCGTTAGCATTGGTTGATCCAACAGATCTTACTTGACTTCCTGATTTAAGCAAATTCCAAACTCCATTTGTATCATAGACACGAGCTTCAACCAGTCCAGGGACTTCCTGAGTACCCTCAGCTGATTGTTTTATATCCAACCTGTAATTGTAAAATATTAACCTCTCCCTCGATAAACAACATTTGGATTTTAAATACTCATCATCCATTGCCTATGAAGTCACTGTTATCCTCCGCAGGGCAGCTAACTAGAGGCCAATGTTCAAAGAATTCTAGCTACCAATACTTCCATTATTTTGTAAGGGAACCTCCCAATTGAATGGCAACAAAGCATCAATTATATAAATACACATTTGAAAACATCTAGGTGCTTCT
The DNA here is from genome assembly GCA_036937905.1 of Salvia rosmarinus. NCBI lineage: Eukaryota > Viridiplantae > Streptophyta > Magnoliopsida > Lamiales > Lamiaceae > Salvia > Salvia rosmarinus. Next base: position 42,988,635 of record CM072820.1, read on the forward strand.
ACTATTTATCCAGCAAGAGAGAACCCATGGAAATTACTATTATTAATCTTTTGGAGACATCCTCTATCTCGGAAAGATACCAAATGTGCATAACATAACAAGGCAGTTTGAAGAATCAGCACATACTGCATTGAGATTAAAATATTGCATTCACTCATAACTATGTCCAAGTAATAGAAATAAGATTTCCCAAAAATATCGTTTCTAGTTTTCATCTATGAGAGGCGAGAGGTGTCTAGCAATAAATAGGAGGCAATAGTAGTACAATTTGAGTCTTCAATTAAAATAGCATCTCTAGCACATTTTAAGTCACTAATATTACACATCTGCAAGTAGAACTTAAATTGTGTGGCAGAATCTTAAGGAAGAGTCATTAAATTGTTCAAATAGTCCTTCCATAAATATAAGGAAACCCATGTTTAGCTCAATCAAGTTTGTAGCATTGCAAGATAAATGCCAGTAGTTACCACAAGTTCAAGAGGGGAGCATTACAAGATATTATCAAATTCCAAATAGTGACATATATCCTATAGATTGAGAGCTGTGATACACTGAATTTTGTAATTTAACCCTTGCAAAGAGATTGTTACTTCTGTAAAGTGCAAATTCAGTATCCATCCATTCCATTGCATATACCTTATTCTACTTCTACCCGGAGTTTCTTTCCTATGCAACTTCCTCAATTATTTCTATTCTTTAACAGTTTGAGATGAAGAAGAGGTCTACAATACTACTGATAAAAGCAAGTTATATCATGCCTATTTTTTATGCAAAAGATTTCCTCGACAAAATGACCACAACAATAGAAAAGGAATCTAGTAAAGACCGGTAGAAGCTTACTTCTTTGCAGGTTGGTTCGAGTTCTCTACCAGAAGATCCCTTATCTTTTCATTGTAGACCTCCAACATGCTAACAAACAATTCATATCTCATAATACTGCTCCTTTCCCCAGATATCCTGAAGAGCTCCTTCAGGGTCCGATAGTTTACTCCTCTATTCTCTGGTGTCCCTTCCATTGTGTATGTCTTTCCAGTGCCTGTCTGTCCATAAGCAAATATGCATACATTGTAACCATCCAAGACAGAGGTTACTATAGGCATAGTTTGGTCAAAGACAGCCTCTGCATAATAGGAACCACATGGAGTTAACAATGAAACTGTTATGAGAATACTAAGAATAACATATTTATATGCTTAAAGTAGTGAGTCTGGTTATACTTTACCTTGGTTGTCCTCGGGTCCAAACACGTGATCAAATTTGAATTGCTTCTTGGAAGAATCAGAGCAGATGATCTGCAGCTCATTTTCCTGAGATGAGTCAAAATTAACAACTGATGTGGAGCCTTTCTCAATCTCGTCTTGTTTCAGCGGCCTGCACCTACAGAAGACCCTAATATTTCCTTTGAGTTCAATCACTTCATTGTAAAGCCTCTTTCTTTCTGAGCATTCTTGGAGATACTTCTTCTTCAGTAACTCACACTCTTCATGATACTTATTTTCAGAAGTTCATGTTCCACACCTAAAATCAAATAAAACACAGCACACAAAAGGTCAATTATAGGCCACAGACTTCTGAAAGGAGACATGAGACAATTGAGAAGGGCGACTCACTCAGATTCTGAAGAGCAGTGAAAGCTTCGGAACCAAGTAAAGAATCAATTGAGATGTCCTTTACTTCATTCCTCAGGCGTGCATGCTCTTCTCTGATAATCTGCAAGCGGAGTGATAACGATTAGACTTAAACGGTGGGGAAAAAATCTTAAAATAGTATGCGCCACAAATTGTATACCTGTAATTTGTTGCTAAGACCTTCAATTTTGCGAATAAACGAAAGGGTCTGTAAACATGCTTCTTGAGTATCATCGGAAGCAGCACTGATTTCCACTAAATCACTATTTCCATCACATCCTGCGCAACATCCCAAAATCATGAAAGATAAGTTTCCAGACAATAGTACTACATCTAAAAGAACAAAAAAACAAATTTAACTCCCATTATGCCCTCTTCAACAAAGAAAATGTTCAAGATCTTTTCACAATTTATATCAGTCTGAACTGCACTGAAAATATATATTTCCGAAAAGAATTGAGCCACATAAATCTTGTAATGTGTTCATCTCCTAAAAGAAGGAAATTCAGAATTACCCAAATTCTGGTAAATGATTTTACAAGATTCTACAACCTAACAATTTTTGAAACCCTGTGTTGAGAAAGAAGAGAACAAAACAACTACCTGAATGTCCCTCTGGAGTCTCAACAGTTTTATCTGCAAATAACATTTAAAATAAAATTCGATCAAAATCGACTTCAAATTCACTACGTAATTGCAGATATATGTGAAAACATCAATATACAACAAAGAATTTCAAGCTGACAGTATTACCGGGGGATATAGTAATAGCCTGATCAAAAATCGAACAAAGGATTTCCAGGGCTTGATCTGTAAAAGAGAATCCAAAGACAGAATTATACAACTAACAGAAAAAGAGAGGGACAAAATATTTGTATGAGCTGTGTGTGAGATAAAAGAGAGACATACCGTCCATGATTGCAGTCAGAGGAAACGTCTCCGTCTGCTGAAATTGAGTAGAAATCGAAGAGGTAGAACACGAAGAACGTGTGTGTGTGGAGAGAGAGAGAGAGCAGACAGCAGAGAAGAGTGGTGAAAGAGGGTGGAAACGGTCGGAAAGGGGTGTTCTTTTGTTTTTGAAAACAAGTTTTGAAATTGAAGGGATCTGAGCCGTTCAGTCGTAGAGAGTATAACGGCTATAATAGTATAACTAGAGAGCGTTATGTTGGGCCGGGCCGGGTTGGAGCGTTAATATATAACCTTTTGGGCTTCAACATTTAAGTACTTGTACCAATACGCTAACTTTTTGTGCATGCAGATTATCTCCAAAACTTATATATTTACCTTTGGGAAAAATAATAGATAACTGAAAATGGAAAAGTTTGCAATAAACTTATAAATGCAAATAGTACACTCATTATTTGCTACTAAACGTTTAAAAATCTCTACCGTCCATGCAAACTCATAATTAGTGTGTATAGGAGTATCTTGAAAAAGTTAGTTGATCTGTTTCTCCATTTTAGTATGCCTATTGTAACTCGAGTATTAAAGTTCATTTTTGTCGAATTTTATAGATATACAAAAGTACAAAAATAATATTCCCTTCGTTGCGTTATTCTTGGCTCATTACTTTTGGACGTAGTACGTGATACAAAATTCAAGATATTTTTAGTGCAAAATTCATTCCATTTTTAGTACATACCAATAATAATGTGATAATCCAAAAATAAATACAGGTGAATATTAACGGACGAAGGCAGTATAAAACTACATTAAGCATATATAGTAAAGATGGTGTCATGTCATATCTTAAAATTTTGTACAAGTTCAATTCATGGAAGCGATAGTAGCAAGGATGACTTTGAATTTCTTACAAAATGAGTATTTCTTCACAAAGATCGATTTATATCAATAAAATTATAATTTGAATGCCAAAAAAATTAAGTCATTGTCGTCACTTAGCCAAAAAGATCAACAAACAATCATGCTTTCAACAAACAATCGTGCTTTTATACTCTTCCTTAAAATCCACCAAAAGCAAAATCCTGGCCCCTGCCAAAAACTCTATTCAAACATGCCTACAAACTCCAAAAATCAATTCATAAATTTTCTGCGGCAGATTTCACAATTCATCGTCTCTCATGTGTTCAAACAGCACTGTTAGTACCGCGTAAACGTCGTCTCCTTGTGGATGCATTCGATCAGCAATGACAAAACTGTGAATCTTCGTCTCAATCTCAATCCAGCTCGCCCCGTCTCTTTCACCACCCTTCTCCTTCATTTTCTTGATCGTTCTCGCTCGTTCCTTCCACCGCCCTCTCGAAGAGTAAATATTAGCCATGGAGACAAATGGCACTGGACTATCAGGCGCCTCTTGAGCCAGCTGCTCGGCTGCATACTTCCCCACATCAACGTCGCCATATATGCTACAAGCACCAAGCAATGCTTGCCAAACAAGCACATCTGGTTTCACTTCTAGAGCCTCTATAAAGCCCTTGGCTTCTTTCAACAGTCCTGCTCGGCCAAGCATGTCTACCACACATGCGTAGTGCTCCATCCTCGGCCTCATTCCATACATTTTCTCCATGGATTGTAAAAACTCCATGCCCTTATGCAGTAATCCTACATGGCCACAAGCATGAAGTAAAGACAAAAAAGTAACATCCGTTGGCTCCATGTTTTCTGACTTCATTTCTTCGTACAACTGCAGCGCTCTCAGCCCATCACCGTGGCGAGCAAACGCTGCAATCATGGAGTTCCATGAAACCAGATTCTTCTGCAACATATGCTCAAAAACCCTAACAGATCCCTCCAACTCCCCACATTTGGAATACATGTTGATCAATCCATTGCTAACAAAGACATTTGAACTAAATCCCTTCTTGATCACCAAAGAGTGAATCTGCACGCCTAAACCCTGAGAAGCACCGATACCAAACACTCCAAGAACGGCAGAAATCATGTTGGGGTCGAGATAGGCGCCAGCCTTCACCATCTTCACGAACAACCGTATAGCCTCCTCTTCGTATCCATTCTTTGCGAAGCCGGCTAAAATAACAGTCATGGACACCTCATCAAGCACCTCAGCAGACTCAAATATCAGCCACGCCTCCTCCACACAACCACATTTCGAATACACGTCCATCAACACGCTTTCAATGCACATATCCGATTGATACCCCATCTTACAAACCACACCATGAATCTGTGCACCTTCCCTGAACGCCTGCAGGCCAGAGCAGGCCGTGAGCGCAGCCAAATAGGTCAAGCAATTCGGAGAAACTGAACAGTGGTGCATTTCCATAAACAAATTCAAGCTCCCGGCATAAAACTCATTCTGTGCCATTCCAGAAATAGCAGCCGTCCAAGTAACAACATTCCTATCCGCCATCTCATCAAAAACAGACATCCCCAATTCCAAAGACAAACATTTAAAATATGACGTCGTTAGGGCATTCCCGACTGTAACATCCTTCGCATAACCACTGAAATCGCCAATGCGTGCACCATCTTCACAACGTCAAGCGAATCCTTTCCACCACAAGCCGATAGCACCGAGGTTAAACTCGCGTGATCAAACATGTAGTCAGTAGAGCCCAATAGCAATTTGAAATACCCAAATCCGGTTTCCAGCTTTCCCACTTTGAGGAAACCGGAAATGAGTGAGTTCCACGAGACAGTATCTCTCAGCGGCATTTCGTCGAACAGGTTGACTGCTTCACGGAGTTGGTCGCATTTGCAGTACATATGGAGTAAACAGTTGTAGATCACCTGAGCATTTCTACGACTGGGTGGAGCTCCGGCGTCAAAATATGGAGGGCTCTTGATGAGATAGGCGTGGAGATGGGAACCTATGCGGATATTGTCTTCTCTGCCGCAAAAATTGATCAGTTCGCGGAGGTTCGAGTCTGTGATGGAAGGGAGTGTATGATTGGAGGTTTGAGGTGAAATGTGGAACGATGATGTTGATGAGCGCTGCCATGAGAGAAGCTGAGGCGGCGGAGGAGGAGGGCGGAGTTTCGTGAGGACGCATCTGATAGCACTCATCCATCTAAGTAGTGCAGCGTCACTGTTGAAAAGGAAATGACTGAATTTACGTCGAGACTGGTTGAAGGAGGGAACGATTATTTATTTTATTTTATTTTTATCGTTTATTTCAGTTGGAATTTATTGCATATCAAAAGTTTGGCTGAAAGATCGAGGATAATTTTTTCAGCACGAGTAAGGATGATTGGAATTTTTATCAACAAGGGATGATTTTATTTGGTACAGACGGGTGAAAATATATTAGTACAAGTGAATTGATTTGATATGTGAAAAGTTTTAAGCGAGTGATGGATGGATGCTAAGTTAATTCACCCTCAAATTCATACTGAAAAATCAAATATGATTATGAGTTAACAGGTTAAGAAAAAAAACTTTTAATTAGGAATCGAGTAGAGTGGTTCATTGGTTAAATCACCTTTAAATAAGGGTTTCGATTATCGGTTAACCTGAAATTAAAATCACAAAAGTCGATTACCGATTAATCGATAACCAATTTTTTCGATTTTGATTCTGGTATTGGTTACCTCATTCAAATTAATTTCGTTTATAGGGTATAACCGATTAACCGACGATTATATCCGATTAATCAAAATTAATATATAGTGCATCAATTGAGAACTCTAATTTTTTTGAGAACTAAAAACTAATGTGGTCAATCCATTTTTTATAATCTATTGGTCAAGATTAATTATAAATAATTAACTATCATTATATTTTAATGGTAACTGTTTAGTCCTATAATCAAGTGATTTTATATATTAATTTACTATAATTGTTTTCATACGCATGAAGCTACGATTACATGTAAACAACATACATTATATGAACTACGAAGAATATAATGTGAAAGAACCAAAATAGTAAAATTTAGAGATTTGACTATTTTTGTCATTAAATAATTATGAGTTATCCGATCTTATTCAATCTAGCTGTAGTTATTGGTCATATATATATATATATATATATATATATATATATATATATATATATATATGAATTAATTCATGTGCATACAATCCTTAACATACATAATCATGTTCATTAGATTTAAAATCACACGATTATTTTTAAATGTGCATTTGAATCGTTAAATGCATATTTCGCATATAATTGTGCGTGTGTACATCTACATCATAATTTGTTCATTGAATCTGAAGCGTCCATATTGATTTATTAAGGATTGATATTTGTCCTCGTGTTTGCACTATATATATTTATAGAGATTGGTTAGAGGGAGAACCATCCCTAAGATGAAAAATAAGAACTAATATGGATCCTAGATTATATTAAATCTAGTTATCTAGATTAATTCTGTGCATAATCATGAGATTAAGTTTATATTTATTGTTATGTGTATTATTAACACGTCAGGGCTTTTAGTCATTGAATCATTTAAATTATCCACCTAACACCAATAGTCACCCTTAATTACGGCATTAAATTCGATGGAGAATCTATTCCTCATTCTTGTTTCTTTTGTAATCTTCCATGATCACTTTTGAATAGTAAACAAAAATGAGTGACATTTGTGTTTGATTAGTTTGTGCATTCAAACAATCAGTGACTTTTGTGTTTGTATAAGTCAACAAATATCTATTAAAGTTATTTTCTATGCAATCCGAGAACTTATGTGTGAACAAGAAATGTCGTAAAAATGTACAATGTCAATTATTGTACTTTGGCGATTAAAAATACTTAATTAAACATGTTAGATTTGGGTGACATGAGCTTTCAAGGTTTTGTTATTGGGTTTTAAATTTAATTTCCATATTAAAAATATGATTGATGATGATTAATATTATAATTTCACTTGTTGTAGGTTTTGTGATGGATTTGCACAAATCGAGAAAGACAAATAGTACCTTAATACCAAAGTATTTAAATTATATGCATAGTACTTAGATTTTTTTTGGATGTGTTATTGTGCCTAAATATAACATTTATATTCAAAAAGTATTTTTCTTTTGTAAGAAAAACGATGAATATTGATTTGAAATATATTTTTTAAGTGAAAATACTATATTGCGGTTTTGTGCATGAATATACATGTTATATTCATATAGTATGTTAGTTTGTGCGAGCACTAATTCATAATTTATTATATATATATTTTTTTAAAAAAAACATTATACTGTGCATTTGTGCAAAATGACTTAGTGTGTTATTCATTGATTTTATTAAATCACATGTGTTATTCATTTAATTTATAAAAATTAGTCCCTCCGTCCCATCCAAGATGACTTATATTTCTTTTTGAACTGTCCCACCCAAGATGGTCTGTTTAATTTTTAGAAAATAATTATCTCTTTAAAAGTTGTGCGACCTACCTATTTTTTATCACTTTATTCACTTTATATATTTCTCCAAAATAACTGTGTCTAAAAGAAATGAACCGTTTTAGGTGAGACAGAGAGAGTATATTATAGTATCTTTTAGGATTGCTATATGATCGATTACATATATCTATGTATGTTAAATGTGTTGTATCATATACTTAAGAACATTGTATGCATAACCAAATTTGATTTTTGCATGTTTGGTAAGAGTTTATGCACATTCTATATGTTTATTATGAACATGCTATAGTTTTATGTAAAATATTCTATATATAATAAATTATTATATTATGTTGGGATTGGGTACCATGGTGTATATTTGATTAAATTAAATCATTATCTCACACACTCAGGATTGATATGTGATCGATTATAATAAATCAGTATCTCACAATGAGTGAAAAAGTTAGTGATAAAATTAATATTGAATTTTTTGATATAAGGCACAATATTAAATTACATTATGCAAGTACACTAAACACTTTGTGCAAAGAGTATGCAGTATACATATATATATGAAATAAGTGAATGCATTTTTTGTCATACAGCATCCCACAAAAATTACAAATAACAACATGAAAATCACAAGACTACTAGTTCTACCGCAAACTTGATATTAGCTACAAATGAATCCATTTGTTTAAAAAAGTACTCCTAGAACCCTTACTTATAACAAAAATACAAAAATAAAAATAAAAATTGGTAATCAACTAGTATTATTAGGCATTACTTGAATCATCAATACTGAATAAAAACATATATAATTCAACAAAAAATCAATTAAAACATATGCATACTGAAACTTGTAAAGTAAATTGTTAAAAATATATAAACAAACATGTAGAAAAAGAAATGAAAAAAATAAATGATTCTGTTACTTCACCGTAAAAAATGACACACAAGCAAAATAATTATAATAATCATATTAGTTGTTTGGATAAGAATTTAAATTAACAAAAAGCTGTAAAGAATAATAGATAAAATCAAATAGAAAATTACCACAAATCAAGGTCAAGATTAATTATAGGTGAGGTCGGTTTCAGTGAGATTAAAATTACTATATTATCCTTATTTACAAAATTTGTAAAACTTTTAAGACTAAACAAAAAATTTAATCTTAGCCGGTGATTATAAAATATTTAAGGTCAAGATGAGTTCTTATTTCTCAAAATACTTATGATTCTCATTTGATCCATCCCATATATATATATATAGGGGATGGTTCATGTGAGAATGTAAATAAGTGTAAGAAATAAGAATATATCACATCCACACATCTTTTTCAAATCAATGATCCAGATTAAAAGTAATACATTGACTGATTTTTAATTATTTTTTTATAAATTTGTATAAGGGTATAATAGGGAATATAGAATAAAAATTACATCAAGATCTTCCACATTCCTTAAAATCCGCGTTCTTGTTCATTGTCCGAAAATCATATCCTTAATTGTAGGGATTTGAAATATGCTTGCACATCTCGGTTCACATCAATTATGTAGCATAAATAATGCATCACATAACATTTTTAAACATCGTTTAGCATTTAAAATTCGCATGTTTGCCATATGCAATTGTGCAATATCAATAATGAATATGTGCTCTGAACGTATGCATATGTGTAAAAAATCAAACGTAACAAAAATAAATAAATAAACAAAACATATGTACATAACAAAGAATCAAATTAACTAGCAAAATTTACGAAATTTTAGTAAATGTGCAAAATAAATAAACTAAATATGCTATGAAAATGTTCCACCAATTGCAATAAGTCTTGAAAATCACATAGGATGAATACATAATTTTTTAAATTATCTTGAATCTTTAGAAATCTTTTCCCCAAGTCATAGAACTCCGACACAACTTTTCGTTATTTTTTTATATTATAGCATATTTTGTATAAATGTAGCACAATTATTTTAGAACTTTAGCACAACTAATATGATTGTGTGTTAACCTTATTGAATATATGACATTGTGTAGCATATTCTTACAAATACAGTGCATAAAACGCGAGTTTGTACCGTATATATATTACTTCTTAAAACTTGCATAAATGGAATTTTCTATAGCACTTGTTATTTAGTAATATATCACAAATACATTTACAATACACAATGATAAATTGTGATTCAAACTTTTTATATATATTTCAATATGTAGTATATATTAACTTTTTAGCAATTTGTATTTATATGTTTACCACCAAAGACATGTATATATTAAAGCGCAAACAAACAAAAAAAATCCAAGTTGAATAAAGCTGAAAACTAAAATCCATAAATCTTATTGGTATGTGCAACAAGTAATTAAAAATATGCTATGAAACTGTTATCTGATGCTATATATTGAACCACACATATGAATAAATATATATATATTATTTACCTAAGTTTTCCATGGATTTGCTAGTTTGAATCACAAATAATTTTGTATATATTAAGTATTAAAACATAAATAATGTTGAAGATAATGATTTAAATGATAAGTTACAACAAATCCTATACATAAGTATACAAATCGTGTTTGCCTAAAAATAAGGAAAAAAAAAACTGATTCTTAAAAGATGCAATTACATATTAAACCTTTAGTTAAAATACAGAATTTTTTTTCGTAACACACATAGTTATAGTTTTTAGCACAACGAAAATAAATCATGTCCATTGATTCACTAAAATCAATGGTTTAGATTTATTCTTATTTCTTACATAAAAATTCATTCTTACATGATTCATCATATATATATATATATATATATATATATATATGAGTTATTGTAAAAACTTTGATTATCCTACAAATGTGATAACAATGCATTCTTCAAGTTACTGCACTATTTTTTTTAATTTTCGCTCCCCATGAGATTCGAACCTAGCTGGTGCACAGTGCACTCATCCATCAACGTAATGTATTATCATAGATCTTCGCGATCAAATGGTTGAAAATAGTTCTCACTTTAAATGAAGTTTTTATTTGAACTTTCTCATAATTTATATATATATAGTGGTTGGATCCAATGAGAACCATATCTTTTTTGTTAATCTGAGAACTATACAAAACACGTATAAAGTTGACACGTGAAAGCTCATTTTTCTTTTCTCTTTTTTTTTTTTTATTTTCGCAAGGGGTAAAATAGGAAGAAATCAAATCAACCTTCTTCTTCTCTTCCTTGACGGCAGCGGACGACGCCGGAGATGGCGACGACGACGAACGACAGCGAACGGCAATGACAACGATGACGGCGAACAGCAGCAGCAAGATACACAAACAACAACAAACAACAGATTTTGAAAGAAAGAAAAAAGAATAAAAAAAATTTAAGATCAAAATTGATGGATTTTGAGAAAAAATAGAAGATGAATTTGATAAATGATTGAAGAATCGAGAAATATGGTGGATATGAAGGTGGTTCACGACGAATTCACCGGTAATCATGGAAATAGACGACATAATTGACAGATAAAGATGGATGAGAGATTTTTTGTCGAAAACCATAAAAGTGCATTGAACAAGACATGAAACTGCATTGAACAAAACATGAAACTGCATTGAACAAAACATAAAACTAGGGGTGAGCAAAATACCCGAAATCCGAATATCAGATCCGAACCAAACCGAAATTTAAAATTCGGTTCGAATTTTTTGGATTTTCGGTTCGGATCGGATTGACATTTTTCAAAATTTTGGATTTTCGGATCGGATCAGATTGGATTTTTTTAATCCGAAAAAATCCGAAAATCCGAATTATATATAATTTATATATTATAATAATATTTTATTTAAATAATTTTAAATGTAATATAAATATATATAAGAATTAACAAAAATTGGTTTCGGTTTTTCGGATTTTTCTTAATTTCAGATTTTTCGGTTCGGTTCGGATATTTTTATAGAATTTTCGGATTTTCGGATTTCGGATTTTCGGATTTTCGGTTCGGATCGGATTGTTTTCCTCTCAAAATTCGGATTTTCGGATCGGTTCGGATTAGGCAAAAATCCGAACCGAAATCCGAATGCTTACCCTTACATAAAACTGCATGTTGCCACGAAACACAAACATGTATTTAACAAAGCACGTTCATACATTGATCAAAACATGTCCATGCATTTTACAAAACATGTCCATGCATTTAACAAGACGTAAAAATGCATTGTTGGCCAACGGACGTGCAAGCGAGCGAGCACCGGAGCGACGCACGAGCACGAGCTCACGCTGGGCGTGCCCGTACGCTGGACGCGAGCTTCCAACCACATGCATTTTTTGTTCATTTGAGTGCATTATTCAGTTCAACTAAATGCATAGTTTATTTTTCGCAATCACATAACAAATCAAATTACTAATCTACCCTCACTGTAGCGAAAATCAGCGAAATTAATTTTAAAATGTCCAAAAAAATCTCAGCCTTGGGATCTATGAGATGAGTAGATGGGATTGAGTACTACATACTATCTCGGGCTCAGATACTATATATATACATATAGAAGGGTAGATACCTATATACCCAAAATCCCCATAATATCTACCTCCTACACCCATTTCCCAAAATCATCTACACTACATACCCATTTACTATTCCACATCACTATTCATCACACTATTCCACTATTTCAACAAACCAACAATTTCTTTATGCACTAAATCACATTTAAACAAGATCCACGCAATTAATGGAGATTAATCATGCTTAACTATCAAGCCCAACATGCTTTCGTACATAATATAAAAATAATCAACCGAGTTTTCGCCATTATACATGTTGACCACTGATGGGATATGTCCTAACCGCTAAAGCCCAACAACAGGCCCACGTGAACTGGGCTACCCTAACTACTTGGCTACGGTTTGGCCCAAAGCCCAACACCTAAACCCTATTCAAGATCAACCATATCTTATCGATATGGAAGGAGATATTGGAGGAGATATTCAAGGAGATCGGATCGCATAGTAATCTGTAGTGATCCACAACATGTATAAATAGAGGCTAGGTTAAAGGTAGAAGGGCTGGTAACTATTTGAATACTCGAGCTTTTAGATACACTCATTGTAATCGCTTATAGTGAAAGTATTGAGGAATCACTCCTCCGTGGATGTAGATCTTTTCCTTGATCGAACCACGTAAAAGCCTCTTGTGTTCTTTACTGTTTTCATAAATCTCGCACACACAAGATTTATCATTGGCGCCGTCTGTGGGAACATCTTACAAAAAGCTTCGTTTCTCTACACAAAATCAATGGCAAGGACTCGTGCAAATGTTAGCGCCGCTGGTGGTGGCGGCGGATGACCAAGACCCGAACAAGTCATTACGCAGCAGAAGAAAAGAGATCGCGGCTGCCGATAGCAACAACACGCCTGAGGGTTACATAGAGAATCTACCTATACACCCTCAGGACCGCCGCCCTACTGAAGAGGGAGATGCCGACCTCAACACCGGTGAACAAGCAGTTCACCAATCTCACGAGGTCCTCGGCAGAGCCGTATCTGAATTCCTCAACACCAACATCGACCAATTTTAAAACTTTCTGAGCCAGAGGACGGACGGAGTGGGAACCTCAAGAACGCCCGGACTGGCAGTCACGGGCGCCCGAGGTCGTTCACCTCTCCGAAATAACCGAGGACATTCACCTCGATGCGAGAATCGAGAACAATCACCTCGGTACGATATTCGAGAATGATCACCTCGGTATGATACCCGAGAACGGTCACCTCGGCATGACGTCCGAAGTCGATCACCTCAGCGGGCCGCCCATAATCATTCACCCCGGCGACATCCACGAAGTCGGTCTCCTCGGTACAATTACCGAAGTCATTCGCCAAGACACGCCCGCGAGACCGAACGGGGCCGAAGAGAGGAAAGACGGAGTCGATCCCCTCATCAAAGAGACGATAGATGTCGCTATCGATCTCCCACCCCTCCTGAGAGAGATGGCAACGAGCTACCGAGATTCGACCGGCACGGACGGATCATCTCTCCTTTCTCTAGGGAAATTCTGGATACACCCATGCCGCAACGATATCGGGCACCCAACATCGCCGCCTACGATGGCCTCGGAGATCCCTCTGATTTCCTTTTTGCCTATACTACTAACATGGCAAATCAAGGAATGGAAGATTTTCACATGTGTAAGATCTTCCCCGAGGTGCTGGTCTCTAACGCACGACGATGGTTCACCTCACTTCGCCAGAACAACATACACAACTTCAGAGACCTTATGGATCAGTTCAAGTGGCGTTTCTACCAAAAGATGCCACCTCAGCAACCATCATCCGACCTGCTCACCATCCGCGAGGGCGAGGCGAGGCGATGTCAAATTTCGCCTCACGGTTTATCAAGGAATCCTCAAGATCGATGATAGTAACGATCTCTACATCATCAATGCATTCAAAAGCGGATCCGACTGGCGATCGAACAAAGAAATCACCGGAGAAGCCGAAGACGACGAGTAGCCTTTGGACCCTGGTGGATAACTATGTCAAAGGGGACGAGTCGGATCGTAAAAAAGGGAGATATGGGACGAGCAGAAAGCCGAGAAGAAGATGCCGGATGATCGAGGAAGGGGCCCCGATCGTCGAAGTGCCTTTGATAGAATTAAAAAAGGCCCAATGGAGTCCAGATTGGGACCTCGGCCAAATCCTAGCAATAATATGCTCAAGTCAAGGGCGGAGATATTCGAGCTCCACACTGAGCTCTTCCCAAAACCACCTCCTATGAAAGGAGGATCCAAGAAAAAGTCGAAGGACATGTATTGCGACTACCACCAGGGGTACGGTCACAACACCGACGACTACAGAAGTCTGGGCTCGGAAATAAACGAGCTCGTTAAAAAAGGTGCACTCAAGAAATACCTCGACCGCACCACGAGCGAGTTGGGAAACAAGAAGCGGAGAGGAAAGAACGGAGGTGGCAACAATTGTGGGCCGACCTCGAAGACCGCACACCCCGACGATGATGAGGACGACGGTCCCAATGCAATGGAGCAAGTATCGCTAACCCGGACTCCCATAGTATGACGAGGTCGTCATTGAAAATCGAAGCTCGGAGACCGATCCCCGATGAGCCAAAAAACAAGCGACTTCGGGACGGTGAGAGCATCGTGTTTTCCAACGACGACCCAGTACCCAAGGTCATGCACCATCAAGATGATATTACCATACAAGCAGTGGTGGACAATAAGAACGTCCATAGGGTCTACATCGACATCGGTGCTCTGTCATCATCATTTTTCAAAGCTGCTTAGACAAACTCGAGGTCGGAGGGATCCAAATTCATCCAAAGACCGTCTAAGCTACTGAAGCTTCACTTAGAGGCGATACAACCGAAGGCATTATCACCCTTCCGGTCACCGTAGACGTGCTCTGTTGGATTTGTATCTTGAAAGTTTTGGTTGAGCTTGTATACAATGTTTCTGTTACCACTATTACAATCTCCTATCCGAATTGAATACTTGATTGCATATATCGTGTCCCTTATCTTATATATAAGTTAGATCATACAAGGTGTAGAAGATCACGAAGTCCGTATGATTGGTCAAGCTTAATGAGATATAAAAAGTTTCACAGCTGAGACAACTTGAGGACGAGTTGTCGGTGTAGGCTGCAGTATAGATAAGAAGTGACTTGACTTAGTTGCTTGTCTATGCTGGTACGTCTTTGACGTATTGAAGGATCACAGTGAGATGAGTTCTTCTATCTGACCGTAGTGAAGAACCTAGATCTCGGTGACTTACAATGATCTAAATCTCGATAAGGTATTAGATGAGTATGAGTTGCTGACCATCACTTTGACTTGTTATGGGTGAGGGTTATATGTTCTAACCCAATATTCTCCGCATCTTGGGTGGTGGCAGTGCTTGTAAGTCATGCTAGTTATCTGTATCGAGTCACCGTATCCGTTAAGGATGATGACGTCCCCTTAAGGAGCTCAAAAGGTTTATTGTACTAAACCCTGCAGGTTGAGTTAGCTCAAGTACAATAATAAGGTTGAGTGGTACTACTTAAGGAATTAAAGATATTAATTATTTTAGCAATCGAATGCTATAAATAATTAATGGACGCTCGATATCTTAAATACGAGGATTCGTAATGTCTAAGTGCAAGCCCGACTCAACTTGGTAATAAAGGGTAAGTCAAGATTTATTCTCTAGTGGCATGAATAAATGTTTATAAATTAATTTATGTTCGGTGAACATAAGATAATTAATTTATTTGAGGCCCATCTTTATTCCTTGCATTTGATCCTCTGGGTGGCCCATCCAGCCCATAGCTAAGTATGGAAATCACGCCCTCTCTACAAGGTAATGATTTGATTCTCTTTATCCTAAAAGGATATTATTATATTTATGGGATATGCATAGATCCTTTCCATATAGGATTATGGTAATAATCCTTTCCATATAGGATTATGGTAATTTCCATATGGGATTATAGTAATTTTCATAAAGGATTGTGGTAATTTTCATTTGGGATTATGGTAATTTCCATATGAGATTATGGTAATTTCCATATAGGATTATGGTAATGCATTATAAATATGAGGTAAGAGATTAAGTCTAGGTAAATGATTAATAATCATCATCATAATTTTTGAGACTCCCATGTTTCTTAGGAGAGAATTTTCGAAAAAGTGTAGAGAGGATAGAGGGTGATTTTCTGTAGCATTCTCCATAGATCGTCCTCACTCGACGTTGGAGATTGGGCAACCGGGATACAGTCCAGAAGATCAAAGCACGAGTCTTGATCCGTTCATCCCCGATGATTCAAAGGTAAACACGAGAAAACCCCAACGTGTTGCAATTAATTATATAGATGCATGCTAGGAATATAATCAATGTATGGTGGATTAAACATCCAAGATAGATCCTCGGGAGAGGGCTAAACGTAGTTTTCCCAACAATTGGTATCGAGCACGGGATCGTATCTTGGCTCTGTTGGATTAATTCACGTTTGATTATTAAATGCGCAATATATTAATTGTTGAATCTGCGTTCATCGTCGCTCGTTTTATTTTGTCAATTTTGTTTTCACCACGAGAAAATCCGTGGTTAGATTAGATTTATTTTTACGTAAATCTTATCCGTAAAAGTAAAACGAAGGCGAAAGCAACCAGATCGAGGCGACGGAAAAATGGGTCGCGCGGCGTGCCGCGGCAAGACGCAGGCGTGCAGCGCGGCGCGGACGCCGGCGTGGCGGGCCGAGCCGGATCCATTTTCGGCCGAATCTGTTTTGACGAGTCCGATCCGTGCCGGTGCACGCGAGGCCCGTTCGAATCTCGTCCATGCCCGTGCGCGAGGCCCGTTTTGAAGATTATAAAGATCATGCTTTGCAATTCTATGTAATAGATTAGGCGAGAAAGTGCAGATTCCACGAGTGAGCCACGATGAGCGTTTTTATTTTATTTTTATCGTTCATTGCATGTCGGGATATTTAAATAGTGCAGTAGAATGCTATGTATGTTTAAATTACATTGACAAACCTTTACGTGTTTTCGTAAATTAGATGCGCATAGTAAGCATGCTAGGTTTATCGCGTTTTCAAGCATATTTTAGAATTCTGCGAGCATGTTTTACATGTTGAGTTCTATAGACAAGCATGCTAGGATTACGTGATCTGCATGGACAAACCTTTTGAACAAAAAGTCTAAGCAAGCAACCCGACAAATTAATTTTTAAAATTAAAATGTCAAGAACTCCACTATTTGATCTCTAAACAAAGTGAGACGCACTGTGAGTAAACGTCCACACGCGTGGCTTGCTTTTACTATTTATCATAAGTTTGTTAGATGAGATTTCTAAATAAAACATTTTAAATCTATTGAGAAGTGGGAGTTTCATGTGGCGTCACATGCGTGGCTTGCATGTGCGATTTTCATAAGTTCTCTAGAGATAGATATAAAATGAGATAACAAAAGAATTTGAATTGGGCGGTATGGTCCGAGTGAGTATGCCAATTCTAAGAATTCATTTTCTCTTTGTTAAAATTATGGTCATTGCTTAGACATCACCTCAAGTACAACTTCCTGCGAAGTCCTTCTTGCGATAGTGATGTGGTCTAGAAAGGTCCAATCGTTAATTTCATTTGTCATAAGGATAAGTTGACATGGATTGAAATTAAATGACTAAAGGGTATATTTTAGTCTGGTCGAGGGGTTCATGTGTAAACGTCCACAAGCCTCTAGACAATTCATCTCTTGATGAGGAGCGCAGGAGCACGAGAAATTGGACAAATCAAATAGAATGGCAAAGTGCCTTCTTTTGGTCACCATGTGCGAGTCCTGCAACTCAAAGATCAAGAGATGGAAGACGCGACCACGATATGGCTAAGTCTTATGAAATTGTATGAGGAGTCGGACGGAATCGCTTGTCGTAATTTGACAAAATCAATAATGTCAAGTTCAATGAAGGAAAGCGATTCGGTGCATAACCATGTAGAGCAAATGATTAATCTCTTGGAGAGCTCGAATTGGTTGGAGGATATATTGATGACATAGTCGAATCGATATGATCC
Organism: Salvia rosmarinus; assembly: GCA_036937905.1. Classification (NCBI taxonomy): domain Eukaryota; kingdom Viridiplantae; phylum Streptophyta; class Magnoliopsida; order Lamiales; family Lamiaceae; genus Salvia; species Salvia rosmarinus. Next base: position 43,007,090 of record CM072820.1, read on the forward strand.
TCAACACTTTGCCCAAGTCTTTGATGACTTCCGTTATAAAGCGAGTCCTTTATGATAAGAGTTATACTCTAGATTCATTGCAAGAGGATCTAGTAACGGAAGAGCATAAAATGGGCAAGGTGCCTGATCTTTAACGCACCTCAAAGAAAACCACCGCTTTATCGAAGATGAAAATGAAAAGTGGAATTCAAGAGATCTAAGGCTAAAGAAAAGAGTGGGAGTAATACAAAGGGCTCTACCACGGTTTGAATAAGCAAAGGAGAAGGCAAATGCTTCAAGTGCGGTGAGGCGGGCATTGGAAGGCTAAGTGCCCCAAGCTCGAGGCTCTAGGTACGCCATTTGCTTTAGTGACGTAAACATGTTTAGCGACTTGTTCTACCCATTCTTGGGTAGTAGACACAAAGCGATCGATCATGTTTGTTACACCTGCGAGGTTCCCGCGGACAAAGGAGTCGAATGATGGCGAGATAACGATCTCCATGGGCAACGCAAGCGAAAGTCGAGGCCGTTGCGGTCGGAGATGTTACTTTATGTTTGAGAAAGCAGTTTTAGTTTTAAAAGACGTTTTATATGTGCGGATTTTGGTGGAACCTTGTTTCTGCTTTCAAATTGTTTATTCATGGATATTCGATTGTTTTTGATAGTGGTGTTTCTATCATAAGAAATGACGGTTATCGTGTAGGCACATTATATAATTCGCTTACACTTTTTATGCAATACATAATACCTATAACTATGTTGCATCTACATCAAACCTTAAAAGAGAAAGTTTTCTTGAAGATGACACCTCTTTCTCTCGGCATCTTAGATTAGGTCACATCAATCTAAATAGGATCCAAAGGCGGCTAAGAATGGGCGTTGGGTAATCTCACGTTACTGGTTCGATCTGCGAATCTGTATATGAAGGTAAGATGTTGACCGCACCTTCAAAGCGAAGGGTCATAGAGCCAAAGAAATGTTAGAGCTAGTCCATTCGACTGTGTGGGCGATGTCCACACAAGCTCGTGGAGGGTACAGTATTTTGTCACTTTCATCGACGATTACTCAAGGTGCGGACACGCATACCGCTTCACCGCAAGTCTGAATGCTTTGAGAAATTCAAAGAATTTTAGGCGGAAGTGGAGACGAAGCTAGGTAAGAGTATCAAGTCACTGCGTTCTGATCGCGGTGGCGAATACCTCAACAACGAGTTCATGGACTATCTAGTGAAGTGTGGGATTACCTCCCAGCGCACTTCACCGGGCACACCACAGCAAAATGGTGTGTCAGAGCGAAGAAATAGGACTCTTTTGGAAATGGTTAGATCAATGATGAGTTATGCAACTTTGCCTATTTCATTCTGGGGGTATGCCCTAGAAACGGCGGCATACTTGCTAAATCTAGTACCATCCAAGTTAGTCGAAGAGACCCCTTTCGAGTTGTGGTTTGGGCGCAAGCCGAGTTTAAGCTACATAAGGATATGGGGCAGTCCAGCACATGTGCTGAACAAGAAAGTTGACAAGTTGGAGGCTAGATCCGACGCAAGGCTGTTTATTGGCTATCCTAGAGGAACGAAAGGTGGTTTATTCTATAGTCCTAAGGATCATAAGGTCATTATTAGCACTAATGCCCGATTCTTGAAGAGGACTACATAAAAATCATAAATCCAAAGTTGAAATCATTCTTCAAGAATTAGAAGATGATCGTATTCCACCACCGATTAGACCAAAGGTGCGAGATGTCGAGTCTAGTGGGAGGATCGACACTAGATACTTCAAGAAATTGAAGTGGTCGAGTTCCACTTTGGAGATACCGACCGCATAAGTGGTACCTACCAAAGAAGTTGAGCAAAATAGAGAACCACAAATTATCGCACCCACCGTTGCCATTGTGCTGTAGAACCTCGTAGTAGTGGGAGGGTTGTTCGTCAACCCGAGCGATTTATGTTCGTGGGAGAATCTTGATTTAGTCCCGAGAAACGAGCAGCAATAATCGACCCATGGACATACAAGGAGGCGATCTGAGACATTGATGCAAGATTATGGCACACCGCTATGGACTTAGAAATGGAGTCCATGCGGCTATGGATGTATATGAAAAGACACTCTACCGGATGGCAAGAAAGCCATAGGTAGTAAGTGGATATACAAGAGGAAGAGATTCCGATGGAGAGGTTTTGGCTTTTAAAGCCGGGCTTGTGGCGAAAGGGTACACTCAGATTGAGGGCATCGTTTTCGATGAGACTTTTTTCGCCTGTAGCAATGCTCAAGTCCATCAGAATTCTTCTGGCCATAGCAGCCCACTTGAACCTAGAGGTATGACAAATGGATGTGAAAACCGCTTTTAAGCGGTTACCTTGAGGAAGGTAGAGACATCTATATGCAGAACCTCAAGGTTATGTTGTGAAGGGTGAAGAGCATCTAGTGTGGAAGCTTAAGAAGTCCATTTATGGACTCAAGCAAGCTTCGATCATGGAACTTACGCTTTGACGAGGTGGTAAAGTCCTACGGATTTACCCGGTTGCCTAGCGAAAGTTGTGTGTATCGCTTAGATGTCAACGGTGATGTGGTATTTCTTGCACTTTATGTAGATGACATTCTTCTATTTGGCAACAATGTGAAGTTGTTATCGACGTAAAGAGTTGGTTATCCGATCGCTTTAAATGAAAGACTTAGGAGATGCGGCGTACATTCTTGGGATCAGGTTTACGAGATCGCAAGAAGAAAATGTTGAGCTTATCTCGGGCGTCTTACATTGATACCGTGATTACTCGTTTTAGTATGCACGACCGCCAAGAAAGGATTGCTACCTTCGGACATGGCGTTCCTTTATCTAAGGAGCGACCTATGACCGCAGGAGATAGAGAAATGAGACAAGTTCCTTATGTTTCCGCCGTAGGAAGTCTCGTATGTACGCAATGCTATGCACGAGGCCCGATATCTTCTATGCGGTAGGCATAGTAGCTAGATATCGCCTAACATTGGACAAGCTCATTGGATTGCGAGAAGCATATACTCAAGCACGAAAAGACTTGAGATTATAGACTAATTTACTATGCAGATAGTCTAATGCCTTTGGGTTATTCGGACTTGGATTTCCAAGTCGACCATGATAAGAATAAGTCTACCTCGGACTATGTGTTTATCTTGGGAGGTGGAGCCAGTATCTGGCGAGTGCAAAGCGGCGATGCATTGCGAACTCTACCATGGAAGCCTAATATGTAGCCGCCTGAGGCTGCAGGAGGTCTGTATGGTTCATGAACTACCTCATGGATCTAGGCGTGGTACCGGTTTGCCCAAGAGTATCATAGTTTCTTGTGATAACTCAGTGCGATGTGGCAAACTCGAAGGAACCACGGATCCACTAGGCAACCAAACACATAGAGAGAAAGTACCATGTCATATGAGAAATCGTTAGGCGAGGGGCGTCTTTGAATGCAAAGATTGATATGACGGATAACCTAGCGGATCCATTCACTAAAGCTCGCCATAAAAGTCTACGTTGGGCACGTTAGAGGACTTGAATTGCGCTAGATGGCACCCTCTAAAGTCACCGCAATAAGTCTACGTCGGGACGTTAGAGGACTTAATTGCGCTTGATGGCACCCACTTAGAAAGGAAACTTTTGTATAAGTGGGAGAAGCAAAGTGATGGTTTTGTTTTTAATAGCTAGTAGAGAGACACATTGTATACTAAAAGTTTGCTTTAGTATAAGTGGGAGATTGTTGGATTTGTATACTGAAAGCAGTTTTGGTTGAGCTTGTATACAATGTTTCCTGTTACCACAATTACAATCTCCTATCTGAATTGAATACTTGATTGCATATATCTGTGTCAATTTATCTCATATATAAGTTAGATCATACGAGTGTGTAGAAGATCACGAAGTCGTATGATTGGTCAAGCTTAATGAGATATAAAAGTTTCACGGTGAGACAACTTGAGGACGAGTTGTCGGTGTAGTCGCGAGATAGATAAGTGACTTGACTTAGTTGCTTGTCTATGCCGGTACGTCTCGACGTATTGAAGGATCACCGTGAGATGAGTTCTTCTATCGTGTAGTGAAGAACCTAGATCTCGGTGACTTACGATGATCTAAATCTCGATAAGGTATTAGATGAGTATGAGTTGATGACCATCACTTTGACTTGTTATGGGTGAGGTTATATGTTCTAACCCAATATTCTCCGCGATCTTGGGTGGTGGCGGTGCTTGTATGTCATGCTAGTTATCCAGATCGAGTCATCGTATCCGTTAAGGATGATGACGTCCCTTAAGGAGCTCAAAAGGTTTATTGTACTAAACCTGCGCAGTTGAGTTAACTCAAGTACAATAATAAGGTTGAGTGGTACTACTTAAGGAATTAAAGATATTAATTATTTTAAGCGAATGAATGCTATAAATAATTAATGGACGCTCGATGTCTCAAATACGGGGATTCAGTAATGTGTAAGTGCAAGCCCGACTCAACTTCGGTAATAAAAGGGTAAGTCAAGATTTATTCTCTAGTGGCATGAATAAATGTTTATAATTAATTTATGTTCAGGCGAACATAAGATAATTAATTTAGTTGAGGCCCATCTTTATTCCTTGCATTTGATCTCAAATTTGGCCCATCCAGCCCGTAGCTAAGTATGGAAATCGCGCCTCTCTCTACAAGGTAATGATTTGATTCTCTTTATCCTAAAAGGATATTATTATATTTATGGGATATGCATAGATCCTTTCCATATAGGATTATGGTAATAATCCTTTCCATATAGGATTATGGTAATTTCCATATGAGATTATGGTAATTTCCATATGGGATTATGGTAATTTCCGTCTAGGATTATGGTAATGCATTATAAATATGAGGTAAGAGATTAAATCTAGGTCAATGATTAATAATCATCATCATAATTTTCGAGACTCCCATTGTTCTTGGGAGAGAATTTTCGAAAAAGTGTAGAGAGGATAGAGGGTGATTTTCTGTAGCATTCTCCATAGATCGTCCTCACTCGACGTTGGAGATTGGGCAACCGGGATACAGTCCAGAAGGTCAAAGCACGAGTCTCGATCCAATCCGCCTCAACAGATTCAAAGGTAAACACGAGAAAACCCCAACGTGTTGCAATTAATTATATAGACGCATGCTAGGAATATAATCAATGTAAGGTGGATTAAACATCCAAGATAGATCCTCGGGAGAGGGCTAAACATAGTTTTCCCAACAGCTCCCAGATCGGTCACCAAAGCCGTTCAATTCTTCCTGGTCAAGGCTCCCTCTCCGTATAACATCATCCTCGGAAGAGATTGGCTCTATGCCACCAAGGCCGTCTGCTCGGTCTATCACCTCACCATCAAAATACCCACCCCGGCTGGAGTATTGAGTATCCAGGGTGATCAAGCAGCGGCGAAAGAATGCCTGAGGATTTCAGCTCAAGATGAGGCCTTACCTCAGGCCTAGCAATTACAGAACCCTCCTCAGAAGTTGTCACCCCGGGATGATCTAACTGACGACCTCCAATTATATGACGACGATCCCTCCAAGGTCGTCAAGGTCGGCACCCAAGGTCCTGCTGACATTCGACAACATGTTATGCAACTTCTGAGGGAATATAGGGACGTGTTCGCATGGTCCCCACTCGACATGACCGGAGTTTCACCCGAGCTCATCACTCATCGACTAAACATCGATCTGGCTACCAAACCAGTTCGACAAAAGAAAAGGGCATTTGCGACAGAGCGCAGCAAGGTGATAAGGGACGAGGTGACCTAACTCTAGAAAGCCAAGATCCTGTTCGAGGTCAAGTACCCAACCTGGATGGCTAATCCTGTCATCGTTCGAAAGTCAGGAGGGGGGTGGCGCATGTGTGTCAACTATACTGACCTGAATAAACACTGCCCAAAGGACTGTTATCCCCTTCTCGATATTGATAAAAAGGTGGAGGCATTGGTGGGCCATGAGATCTTCAGTTTCTTGGATCTTTATAAGGAATACCACCAAGTCTTGATGAGCAAGGAAGATTCTCCAAAAACAGCATTCATTACTGAATTCGGTGTCTTCGCGTACCGAAAAATGCCTTTTGGATTGAAAAACGCTGGAGCTACCTAGCAAAGAATGGTGGACGCAATATTTAAAGATCACATAGGGAAGATCGTTGAGGTCTACGTCGACGACATCGTGGTCAAAAGCCAAAAAACGGCAAGTTGTGTCGAGGACCTCAGTACCATCCTCCAGCTCCTCAGGTCGGCCAACCTCAAACTCAACCCCCAAAAATGCACGTTCATTGTGAAAACGGGGAAATTCTTGGGATGCTGGGTTTCTCAAGAAGGCTTGAAGGCTAATCCCACCAAAGTAAAGACGATACTTGACATGCAAGTGCCAAAGACCGTTCGTGAGATCCATAAACTCACTGGATGCTTGGCCGCCCTCAGCAGGTTCCTATCCCGGGTTGCGAGAAGGAACTCCCTTTCTTCAAAATCTTGAGGAGAGCCCCGGATTTCGCCTGGGAGGATGAACACCATGTCGCCTTCACACAGCTAAAGGAGTACCTCGCCGACCTGCCCGCACTGTCCGCCCCAAAAGAAGGCGAGCTCCTTTCCTTATATCTGGCCGCCTCGGATGAGGCAATCAGTGCGGTACTGGTGCGAGATGAGCTCGGATGATAACTCCCTATTTATTTCATCAACCGAGCTCTCAAAGGACCGGAGACTAGGTACACCAGCTTCGAAAAAATAGCGTTGGCACTGGTGAAAACCAAGCGACGTCTCCGACCTTATTTTCAAGCCCATTCCATCTAGGTCTTGATCGACGTACCTCTGAGACAAGTCTTATCAAAACACGAGTCGTCGGGACGTATCGCTAAGTGGGCACCTTGGAGCTCATGAGCATGATATCTTATACCCCCGACCGCCATAAAGGGGCAAGCTCGCCGATTTCCGGTAGAAGCCAAGTTTACCGAGGTCGATCCTACCAATGAGGTCACTTGACCTTCGCTCTTTAACGGAGGAACCCGCCTCAACCTACCTAATGATTGTTGGCGGATGTACGTGACGGAGCCTCATGCAAAAGCAGTGGCGGGCGGGCATCTTGCTTCTCGGCCGAAAACAAGAAGTAACCTATGCACTTTGGTTCTCCTTCCCGACCACAAACAACGAGGTGGAGTATGAAGCACTAATCTCGGGACTTCGCCTCGCAAAAGAACTAAAAGTGGAAAAAATCCAGATCTTTGGAGATTCCCAGGTAGTGGTAAACTAGGTCTTAGGGAAATACGAGGCCAAAGAGGATATGATGAAACAATACCTTCAGAAAGCAAAAGAAATGTTGACCTGTTTCAGGTATTTCACAATTCACCGAATCCCACGAGGTGAGAATAGCCGAGCTGACGTCCTCAGCAAATTAGCCTCGTCATCAACTAAAACACCAGTGGAGGAAGTTCAATCCAAAAGTATCGAAGAGCCCCACATCGACATCATCACGGAGACCGAACCGAACTGGATGACTCCTATAAGAGCATACATGGAAGAAGGCGTGCTACCACAGGATCGGCTCGAAGCCAAAAAAATGATGATCAAGTTCCAGAAGTACCTTATTCACGAAGGAACTCTCTACAAGAAATCCTACCTTCAACCCCTCCTGAGATGCCTTGGGCCAGAAGAGGCGGACTATGTACTCAACGAGATTCACATGGGATCTTGTGGAAGTCACATCGGGTCACGAGCTCTCTCAAAGAAAACGTTGAGGTCGGGATATTATTGGCCCACCCTCATCCTGGATTCGGCCGAGCTCGTCAAGAAGTGTCGAAGTGCCAACTCCATGCCACAGTCAAGAAGCTACCTCAAACCGACCTCAGTAGCCTACAAAGTCCATGGCCTTTTATGCAGTGGGGAATCGACATCGTTGGTCCCTTCGACCGAGCACTGGGCCAGCTTCGGTATTTGGTTGTAGCCATAGATTACTTCACAAAATGGGTCGAGACGGAGCCTCTTTCAAACCTCACAAGCAAAAGGATTCAGACATTTGTTTGGAAAAATATAGTTGCCGCTTGGCATACCACATGTCTTGATCTCGGACAACGACACGATTCGTCAACAAAATTTGAGAGAATGGTGTGAAGAGCTCCAGATCAAACAACAGTTCACCTCGGTTGCACACCCACAGGCAAACGGTCAGACCGAAGTGACGAATCGTACGATAGTACAGGGATTGAAAAAGAGGCTAGATCGAGCTAAAGGGGATTGGGTTGAAAATCTCCCTCAAGTCCTCTGGTCATACAGAACGACACCTCGGACTTCCTACGGTGAAACACCCTTCAGCTTAGTCTACGGCACCGAGGCTGTTATACCAGCTGAGATCGGTGCCCCGAGCCCAAGAACTCTCCACTTCGCCCAGCAGGGCAACGAGGAGAACCTACGAGTCAACCTCGATGCTCTAGAAGAAAAACGCAAACACGCTTTCATCAATGAAGCCAAGTACAAATGCCAGGTCGCAAAGTACTACAACAAGAGGGTGAAAGCCTCCACACTCCAAGTAGGCGACCTCGTCCTGCGAAACAATGAAGCCAGTAAAGCCGAGCGCCTTAATAAATTGGACCCGGCATGGGAAGGCCCATACCGCGTCCACGAGGACCTCGGCAAAGGGGCCTATAAGCTTGCTCACTTATCCGGTGCGTTTATCCCCCGAACCTGGCATATCACCCACCTGAGGAGGTATTTTACATAGCTTTCATTTCACGTCGGCATTATGTTAGCCCTCTTTTTATTTTTCCAAGGCACGATGTCATTTACTTATCAATAAAACATATGTTTTCGTTATGAGTGGATTACTTCGTCGCATCTTATATCTATGTGAAAATCCGTTCTCAACTCGGATGAAACATAATTTACCTTCAAAAGGGGACGCCCTTGCGAGGATGACAAACCTACAAAGTAGGGTACTCAACTAAGCGCGCGCCAGGGGACCACCCCAGCACATACAGATTACTCATTAATTTGAAACATCTATGTGCCAATGACGTCCAAATCGGATCCAGGGGACCACCCCTATCGATATTTCTCTACAAACAAGGCAAGCACACAGATTACTCATTAATTTGAACATCTACGTGCAAGGCATACGAATTACTCATTAATTTGAACATCTACATGCAAACGACGTCCAAATCGGATCTCATGCAATTTATACCTCTTTATTGGGAAGATATACACTTCGGTACAAAGTCTAAATACATTTACGACTAAACCAAGCCCTAAGCTATATTTGTACCTCTTTATGGGAAAAATATACACTTCGGTACAAAGTCTAAATACATTTATGACTAAAAACCAAATCCTAAGCTATATACAGATCACTCGGGTCTCCGAGCTGGACCTCGCCAAGAATCACTGAAGCTACACCAGTTCGAAACAAAATCTCTGGGTCGGCGATGAATACCCGGGATGAACTCAGTGCCTTCAACCCAGTCAATAAGGTCGGCGTCGCCACGGCCTACTCCAGGGGACCTTTGAACAGGCACAGAGGTGCCCTGACCTGAAGTGGATGCCCCTGGGGCCGAGGCTGAACTCCTGCCTCTTGATCTCGCCATCCCACCAGGACTACGACCCCGACCCCGACCTGACATCCTTCCTCACCAACCTGATATCCTCGCTCGTCCAACTCCCGATGATGGGGCCCGACCACGTGATGACATTTCCGACATGTCTGAACCCATTAGTCAGAGCACCTCGGCATGGTCCATATAGCCGCCGTCCACCTCGACTTCTTCAACTCTCACATCGGCTGGAGCTTGACTGCGGGGCTCGGGCATACGTCGTTTACGGACGATCTCATAAAGCTGGAGGCACTTGACCAGTTCCTCAAGGCAATCTTTAAAGCTATTGCTGTTGGGCCCCTCCTCGTCCCTTAGTACCATGCCTTCGGCAAACAGGAGTTGAGCTCGATTATGCGCCTTCGGATATGGTGATACCAAAGAAATCGGTGGATCACCGCCTCATATTGCCGTGCTCTTACGAGACCCGCTCTAACTTCTCTTGCATGACTCAAGCATTTTTCACATTGTATCAGAGCGCCTTGAAGGCTGTCGCCAGAGACATCCACCCGGACCTCGAGATGAATAATTCTCGCCTTTAAGGCTTCGTTCTCCGCGGGCGGGTCACCTCGCGTTTAGCCACCAGGTCGCTTTTCGGCCGGTGGCGATGCGTGCTACCGACCCCCCGACTTGACTATCCATGCTATGCAAGGTGCGGGTCATTTCGGCGAGCAGCTCCGAACACCACCTCCTCATCCTTCTCGTGAGGGCACCTCGGACCTCTTTCAACTTGGTCAAAACATCGTGATCTAGACCAATGTATTGAGAAGAGGAGTGCTAAAACAAGAGACAACACATTCATTTCAAAAAGATGTATTTGTTATTCACAAAGTGGGAGTTTGTACAAAGCTCGGGATCCTAATGACCCCGGCGATCAAACCTATTACAAAGGTCCATTGACCTGAGCCTCTTGATGGGGCTCACTAGAGGGAAGATCCGAGCTCGGCCCAGGGCCGCCTACCTCAGCCCGCACTTCAGCAAGGAGTTCCTGAAGCTCCGTATTTTCATCATCCTTGGGAGAGGCGGCCCGGCCGTCGGGAGAAAGTGGAGGCATGAGGTCTCCAGCAAATGGAAGGACCCCACCTCGGCAATCACGCGAGCGTAGTCCTTCTGTTGCGCCCTGGGATCGACCTCGACCCAGCTATGCCTGACCTTGTCAAAGTCAGGCATCTTGGCCGCCAACTCCTCCAGGTGGTCGGACACCACCTGCGTCCTGAGCACGGTAGCCAGGTCCGTGATGAAGGCGGAGAAGGTCTCTGATTCGATGAGCCTGCTGGCAAAGGCCTTCAACATCGGCCCTTGCCCCGCCAGCAGGGCACTCTTCTCTTCGGCGAGCTTCTTCTCTGCCTCGCCCACAGCCGACGCCGTCTCCTCTCGTGCTTTCTTCAGCTCGGCCTGGGCCACCTCCAAAGCCCGATTCTTCTTCTTCAGGGCGGCCTCAGCAGCGGCCCTTGCGACCTCAGCATCGGCCCTCGCGGCCTCAACATCGGCCCTCTCCCTCTCCAGGGCGTCGATGCGGAGGCGCCTCAATATTGAGATCGGCAATCCGGTGCATATCCCCGACCGTACGGTGTAGATCCTCCGTCGTCGTGATCGCATCCTGAAAATCACACAATAAGAAACACATAGCAGAAAGAAATAACGGCAGACACGGTATAAACCTATACCTTTGGGCAGGATAAAGGAGAGCTTGGAACCGCACTCGTATGTAATCTAATACGGGTATCTGCCGAGGTCGGATCGACCTCCGAGGTGCCGCCACCAACCGACCGAGTTCGCCACCACCACGGGTACCTTGCTCGGCTCGATCCTCCTCGCATTCTTCTGGGTGGCCCCGGCTCGGCGGCGTGTTGCGGCGATTTAAGCCGGCCTTCGCCTTCTTGCGAGAATCGAGCTTCACTGCACAATACAAAGAGGAGTTGTTTAGCACAATGAAATCAGTAATATGAGGATATAAGGAAAAAGAAGGGTGCCCTCACCCTGATCCGACCCCGATCCGAAATCCTCCGACCTATAAATGTTCAGCCCGGCATCATTCAGGTCGTCCTCGGTGAAACTTCAAGATATTTCACCGAATGTGTTGAGCTCATCCTCTATGGCACCCAAGGCCTTACACTTCACATCCCTCATCTTGCCCAGGCCCCAATTGTAACTCGGGTGCCCATCAGCCCGCAAAAAGAAGAACTTAATTTGCCACTGGGGCACCTTCGATGGGGCAATCACCCTGAACGCCTGCCGAGGTGACAAGTAGTACACACCTCCTGTACTTTTGACGCTAAAAAAACGCATCAAGACTTCAAAAGAAAGCTTCTCACTGAGGCCATAACAGGCAAAACCTAGCCCAACCACCGACCTAATGGAGTTCGGGGTCAACTGGCATATCGGAATTTGAAAATATTCTTGAATGCTCAAAAAAATGGGGGCCAATGGGAACCTAAGGCCGGCCTTCAAGGCGTCAACATACACGGTAATAAATCCCTCCGGAGGGGCCATAGCTCTATCCTCGGATCGCGGCAGGCACCACCATGCCTCCGCCGGAATATGGAATTCCTTTGCTATTCTGCACAAATCGGCGACGGTCAGAGACGACCTAGCGTCCCTGACCTTGTACTCATCCCAGACAGATGGTATTGCCGAAACCCTAGCACTAATACATCTAGACCTACCCATCAAGGTATGGCAGGTATAATCCCTAATCTCATACTCACTATCGGGGGAGGAAGATGATCGGGCAGATCCAGAAGGCGTAGAAGAGGATGAGGAAGACATACTTACTTTTTCAAATATGGCTTTTCTTCAACTTCGCAAGGTTCTGAAAGATGATCAAAAGCTTCTCCGATTCGAAAATTCTCTCTGAGGATAAAACAGATGAAGATGAAGGAAGTGAACAGTTTCTTTATCTCTGGCCTATTTAAAGTACAAATAGGCGCCCAAAACCGCCTATTCAACTTCCCACGTGGCCAACCATGACTTGACGTGAGGCGACGCGCAGATGGTTCGGCGCCAACTAACCGCGCGGCACTTACGACGTATTCTGGGGCGCGCAGACATGCCAGTCTAATCGTGCAATCATCACTCTGGCTTCAGCCCGGTCAACTCAATTCGGACCTCGGCAAATTGTACAAATTAGTCCAGAACAATCCATCTCAGTTCGGACCTCGGCAAACTGTTCGATTCAATCCGGAACAGCAAATCGCCAGCTCAGTTCGGACCTCGGCATTCTCCTAACGAAAGACAACGCCGTCCAACTTCAACCCGGTTACCCACCTCGGCACGTCGTCCAAATCAATCTGGACTTCGACAAATCACCCCAGTCAGTTCGGACCTCGACATTCTCCTGACAAAAGGATATCGCCATCCACTTCGGACAACTCAGTTCGGACTCAACAAATGGTCCAGCATTGTCCGGAACGGCGAAACATCGAACTCAGCGCGGACCTCGGCAAATCATCAGATTCCAACCCCAACATCAAAAAGGCAGGAAAATCCTCGATGATGACCTCAGCCGAGCAACAACCAACCTCGGCAAAATACATCTTTCACCTCACTTTCGGTGTAGTCATTTACTCGACTAATTGGAGGGCTATGATGGGATATTGCCTAACCGCTAAAGTTTCAACAACAGGCCCACGTGAACTGGGCCTGGCCTAGCTACTTCGGCTACACGGTTTGGCCCAAAAGCCCAACACCTACACCATATTCAAGATCAACCATATCTTATCAGATATGGAAGGAGATATTGGAGAAGATATTCAAGGAGATCGGATCACATAGTAATCTGTAGTGATCCACAACATGTATAAATAGAGGCTAGGTTAAAGATAGAAGGGCTGGTAACTATTTGAATACTCGAGCTTTTAGATACACTCATTGTAATCGCTTATAGTGAAAGTATTGAGGAATCACTCCTCCGTGGATGTAGATCTTTTCCTTGATCGAACCATGTAAAAGCCTCTTGTGTTCTTTACTGTTTTCATAAATCTCGCACACACAAGATTTATCAACCACAGTGCTGTCGGGACTCCTTCAGATCGTTGGATTTTTACGGGTTTTTGAGCTCCTCTTGAGCTTCTACCAACCACACGATTTTAACCGATGGACTCCTACCGTCGGACCTCCTTCAGCAACACTCAGCACAACCCTCGTTACTTTCGATTCGGGGCGTATGGTATCAGGGCGATATCTGTGGAAGATTATTTAAATAAGACAACGAAATAGTCGGGCGAAAGCCTTCACTTTTATTGAGGAATTATAAAATACTTATTACATACGTGAATCTCATTTTGGGAGGAGACTAACTCTTTTGGCTATATATGGTAGCTGGGTGCTCTCTGCACATACAACTCTTAAAACTTGAAAATGAAAAGGAAAAGAACTTGGAAGAGAAAACTATGAACTATTAGAGAAAGAGAATTATTTGCTTGGGAGTTGAAGGAAACTTGGAAACTTTTCGATGATCCGAGCTTTCTTCTGCTTGGTTTAATATAGAGGTTTGATTCCCTCTATTATTGCCTTGAATTATTGCCTCGGATGCTTTCTCCGTGACAACGTGCTCACATGTGTCCTTTGGGACCATTGTCTCTTGCCGACACTCATTTTGTGGTGGAGAAAAGATTCTCGCGTCTTCACATGTGTCTGGACCACCTTCTTTTTGAAAATTGTCTGCATGTACACTCCACCTTCTTTTGCCGACGCTTTGTCTTTTGCTGATGAGTGGAGTCTGCTTTCAATTTTCCCACTAACTTTTCTTAGTGAGAATCTTACTGTTGCTTCACCCACCCATGTCGTTTTCTTTTTGGTGGGTGGTCTTCAGCCTCAGAGTCACATCTCTATTTTTCCTCTGTCGGCCACCTTACTTTTTTGGAGGTGCCCGAGGTTCTCTCTTTGGAGGAAGCCAACGCTTCTCATGCTCATCTGATCGGAATTTCTTCTTGTCTTCTTTTGGCAAGAAGCCTTTTCAAACTCCGGTTCATTCGGTTTGGGACAATCGAGAACAAATCCTCGGCGTCCAATGCCCAAAGTGGGCCATGTTGCAAAATTTGCGATGAGTCTCCTTACTCGCCGCAACCTTGTTTTCCCAGAGTAGTGTCCTCTTTTCTCGAAGAAACTCTCTCGCAAAGCTCGTTATTTTTCATGTCATGGTATTCACGGGAAAGTTCTATTCGTCGAGTTACGAAAGAACTTGAATGGAACTTGACCTTGTCCATCTACGTGAGACGGACCCATAGTCCCCATGCTCTCCGTAGTAATCGATCTTGAAGAATGTGGAGACCAACGTGAAATCCGATGTCGTGGCCTTTATATTATTTAGGGCCTCAGAGCCGGGTCGTCGGCCGATGTAGTGGAAGGCGTGACTTCCTTTGCCGACGGGTTACGAGTAGCGATGAAATAGAGCTCCAACACATCTCATCTACTGAGACCTGGGTTATTTGCCCAGGAATCATGCACCGCTTCTTAGATCCACCTTGGTAGACCTTTGATTTCGGTGAAACTTGGCGCAGTGGTATAAACTGAGGTGAGTGCCCCAAAATCATACCATAACTTGACATCATGTGGATTGGCTCTGGTGGACATCCACATCCAGGGGTATTTCCCCGAGGTATCAACCCTGATGTGTTCAGGATGGACACCCTTCCTTGTCTGCAACTTCTCCCAATTGAACTGGTATGCCTGCCATGTAGGAGAAATTTCAAAAACGTTAGTATTAACGTTATATTTGTCAGTCATGGGCCTAAGGTTGATCTCTCCCTCTTATACCCCAGAGGTGCTGGGTTGACACGGTGAGTCAGGTTGTGACACCTGGTCATCGTCTTTGCTGGGCTGCATTCAAGAATCCACCAACTTAGCACTCATGCTAAGGGTACTTGAACCCCTTGCTACAGGTATACCGCCCTGTACAGGAAAGGACTCATTGCCTAGTCTTGAACTGGCAGCCCGGAGCATTAGCTGGTGCAATACGGATTGGAACGAACCCTCATTCCGTATGCATTCCCTTATTCGATGTGTGACACTGGTCACATCCCCTTCTTGAATTCTCCCTGTCTGTTTGGCATGGAGGACACACTCATCCCATTCTCGTAGGAGAAACTCCAGGTTCTCCCAGAGATGTCTTTGGACTGTGATAATGGATTCAACCTCCTTTGGATCCATCTCTCGTCAGGAAATTTGATTGTTATCAACTTTTAAAGTAAATTTCTTTGCAAGTAAGAAAATAGGTCATTTCTTAAAAGCCTGTCGAATTGCAAAGAACTCATTTTCATTGATGTGTCAGTGCACAACATTTTCTTCGGGGAAAAGACTGCTATAGTATCTGCATGGCTCTTCTCTAAGTGGGGTGATCTTTGTAAGCACTGCTGCCCACCAATTATCATTCGTATCTGTGTACATGACTAAGTCGTCTTTGTCCTGAGGTATTGAAAGCTTCGGGAGAGTTTTGCAAACCTCCTTCAAATTTTTCATCCATTCACGAAGTTAGTCCGTCCATATGAAGGGAACATCTTTCTTTAGTAATGGGCTAAAGACTTTCCTATGCTTTGCAAGATCTTTGATGAACATTCCTACAAAGTTAACAACTCCCAAAAAACTTTGGAGCTACTTCTTCTCTTGACATCTTCTGGAAAGTTCTGCACCTTCTGCACGATATGATCCTGCAGGATGATTCCCGTTTCATCGATCTCAATACCCAAGAATTCAATCTTTCGGGTAGCGATGACTGCCTTCTTTTCAGACAGTTCCAATCATTCCTTTTGACAGACATATGCAAAGATCTCCAAATGCCTGACATGTTCATCTATATTCTTTGAAGTTATAAGAATATCATCAATATAGACAAACATTAAAGAGAAATAATCTTTGAAAGGATTATCCATTTTCCTCTGGAATATCTGGGGTGCATTGGCCTACCCCATTGACATCACGTTCAAACGTAGTGCCCCTTGCGGAGTAGAGAAAGCTGTGAACTTCTTTACCCATTCCTCTATCTTGAATCTGTTAGAAACGACTTGCAATCAAACTTGGAAAACACCTTAGCATACCTAATACAATTGATAAGATGTTCTCTATTCGGGATAAAATATCCATCAAACTCCAGAATATCATTAATACCCTTATAATTAATGACCAATCTGGGTTTACCTCTTTTAACCTCACCATGATATCTTACTAGAAATCCGGATGGCTTTGTAAGGCGAGTTCCCTGGTTCGATCAACTTCAAATCAAGGTGTTCCTTGATTATTTACCTCATTTCCTTCTGATCCAAAAAGTTCATCAGGATGAGTCGGAATCTAACGAACTCAAATTCCTTGCCTGGCTTAACCTTCAGACTAGCTTCGAGTTGGTTTCTATCCCACCATGCCAAAAGATCCTCTTGTAGCAAAGAACGATTTTCCTTTTGACACCCTCTAGAGCTACCTATGCTCCTTCTCCAATATCATGGTTAGATATTAGAGATGACTTAAGGATTTGGATCTCCTCATCATCGGACAATTCTGAAATCCTGCAACTCAGTAGTGCTTCATTGAACCGCATTTGATCCTTCATTTTTGGGTGTCGAAGTTTTCCTTCATCACCACACTTGCTGCGAAATCTGATTGGCATTTGTATATTAAATGCCCCTTACAGTCGCTGAACAATGATTTTGTGATCACAATTGGTTGTGAACACCAATCGTCTCCTTTCATTGTCCTGCATGAACTTCTTGAATATCCAGGAAATTATTTTCCAACGTAATATCGACTCCGTATCATGGAAATAGATTGGTGGAGTCTGGACCTTGTACTAATTTGTTTGACTTGCTCCTCCTATCAAAATTTCCGCCTGTCTTACTCCTTTGGATAAGAGCAAGATTTTTTTGGAGAAATCTCTTCCAGCAATCTCAGGTAGATTTTCTTCCACTTCTCCCGGAAAAACTCATTTCTTGGTTGTGCAGATTTCTGCACTTGAATTGACATAGGCAGCGAAATACTATGCCTTGTACTTCTCGTATAACACCCTTATTGAGATGTATATTGAGAATGGACTTGTCATTCAATCAGCAGTTTTCTCCCGCTAATTGTCACTTCCATTCCTTCGCTTGTTATTCCCATGGTTTGCACCTATCGAGGAATTTCGCCCCAGGATTAGGACCTCCATTTCTCGATCGGCCTTCCCTTTGATGATCATTTGAAAGCATCTGAAATCCAGGGTTCCTTCATAGACGTTGGACCTCGAATTCTTTATATCGCATAACACTGTGCAAGGAAAGTAGATTTTCTCTCCTGCCATGTCAAACCTTATGGCAATTTCTCGCCATCCTTGAGGACATCCAATCTTAGCTGACACTTTGATCGCCTACTGTTGAACGTCTCTAATAGCTCTCCTTTCATACGATTGAGAAATATTTCTTTTGTATGGTTGAGAGATAACTCTATCCCCTTGGAATGATAACATTGGGGCACCGAATCTTTGGCTATCGTCGTACTGAAGTATCAGCTTGTTGCTGATCTGGATATTTGTTTCTCTTAAGGGTGGAAGTTCTACCCGATCTGGATGCTCTAGCTACCTTCTTGAAGATATCTGGTATCTCGATAAACTCCTTCCCAAATACTGACTACGTATGATGGGAGTTTGAAAGAGCATAAGACACGATATGTGATGGAATAAGGTCTGTTCCCATTATCCATCAACTCTTGCTTTTTGAAGTCCTGATATAACGTAAGGGCTCTACTAAATCCGAAATCTTTGATATTGTAAGAAATCTTCGAATAGAAGATTGCTAAAAGGTTTTTACCACATATATTCCCTGAGAGGGTTCCCATAATAGAATCAGCATGACTCCGTATTCTCTTATTGCAGATTGCGATATAAATTGGTGAATCTGTACCCAGATAGAGCGATGATTTGATCACCAACTGAATTGCTCCAATATGAATCCACTATCGTATTAGCGATTTCTGGCTTCATATTCTGGAGATCTTCCCTGATATCACTTGCTGGTATCAGTTGCATCTCGACTTGATTCCCAGTAAACTAGGATGGAAGCGACATCTCTCGTCTGGTAACTCCATAAACCACATTGTGCTTCCTTTTGACTAGACTCAGGTTCCTTAGAACATGCTCTATCTTTCTTTCGATCGAAAACCCTTGATACTTTTTTAGACTCAGGGTTTTGTTTATGATCATGTTCAGCATCTTTTGTGACAGGATGGTTCGGTTAGTATGACCTAGCTCATCTTGACGCTCCTGATGGCGCGCCTCTCCTTCAGTCGGATCCTGATTCTGAAGACTCATCTGTTTTATCTTCTCCGCTGAAGATTTCTTCTTGTTCATATATACTCTCATCTGAGGGTATATCTTCGAACTGGTATACATGTACCAATTATTGGTAGTATACGACATCTTCGATGTCTGGTGTAGACTCGAATCTCTGCATTCCTCTTTGCTCGTTCTGTGGGCAATTTGTTGAGATATTCCCATTTGCACTGCATGTCCAGCAGTTGCAATCCTTGAAACTTTCATTAGCTCTAGTGTGAGCTCGTCTGAAAATTTTCTTCGTTGGTGGTTGCTCGCTAGAACTAGATCCCTGAGTTTGATACCGTCTTCTTGTTGGACCGTTCCTTTGTCCAGATTTGTAATGTCTGACCTTTTGTCGTGACCACATCGTTCTTAGCCTCCAAGAACTCTTTCTTTATCTCATTTCCTTGTTTTAGGGTTGGAACCTGTTCTTCTTCTTTCGGGATTGATATAAATATTATCCTCCGATTTTCATTGGAAGATCAAGCATATCACAGATCAACGGGGCTGATCTATTGATCTTTCTCAATTTCTTGAGATTCTTTTGAGTGGTTGCAGTTTGACACCACTCCGACAGCTTCTTGTGGACATAAGACATCCTTCTGGAAACACTATCCATATGACCTCCTATTTGGTAATCCCTGATGAGCATTTCCCTCCATGGACTGAGAAACTTCAGGAAAAACAGTTCCTTTGCAACATCTTCGTTGATCATACCAAGATGTTGATACTTTGTAAATAGCTGAAGAAATTTGTTGAGCGACTTTTTCTCTAAAACCATCAGTTTTAGATTGTTCAAAGCCATCAAATATTTTTTCTTCTTTTCGTCATTATAGCCGTTAAAATATCCATCTCCAAGGATTTGAACTTTGAATGTATCGGCCATGCCTTTCACTACGTCCTCCACGAAGTTGAACATCAGTATCGCTTTCTTCCTTTCTTTTGGGTAATGTTCCCAATATTGTTTAAAAACACCTGTTAAACTTCCATCAAGGATCTTGACCATGTTAATCGCGTCAAGTTCCAGTGTTGCTGCTGCAACAACCATTGATGCTGCCCATTCATCTATGATATTTTCTTGATCATTGAAGTTAACTTCATCAATGTCGAGTGTCAATCCATAGGGATGGATAGGCTCCAAGGTGGCTTTTCCGACTGGGGTATCCTGCATTCTTTGCCTCATTTTCTTTCTCTTGCCCTAATTTTGGCTTGTTTTACTGCAAATTCTGCATCAGGTCCTTGGCCAGACTCATATTGATCACTTGATCCCATAGGATCAACTCTTGGTGTCCCTTGTGGTGGAATTGGTGGTTCCGTCTTTGGCACCTGGTTCATCTCCAGGTCCACCATATTGAGGTTAGCAAATGACTCTGCTAATTTCTGCAACTCGTTCAATCAAATCCTCTCAAGATTATTCATGATCTAGAGAGTTGGATAATTCTCTCGGTGCGAGCTTTGTCCTCGCCCATCCCAATGGGTTTGAGCTTGATTCCACCCGGGGATTTCTTGACAAGTTTCGGGCCTGCTTCTCGTTCGAGGCCTTCAATCTTCTTTTGGATACTCCGCAATGTGGTGAGAATCTCATCCTGTTGCATGGATATCGTACTGAGCTCTTGTGGAACGCCATATAAGCAGTTGCCATAGTATTGCAATCTTTGGATCTCCTTAATTTCGCGAATTTGACGAATCCGTGAAATCTCCTTGTAACTAGTAGCGGATGATGCTCCTTTGTTTCGGTCTCCATCAACTATGAGGTGGATGGGTACTTCTCTGGATAATTCTTAACGACTCCTAGAACTTAGCGTTAAGTAGCAATCTCTCTTCTGTAAATCGCATATCATAAAGATTTTTGCGAATTACATGTATGGGGTCGTTGTCTCGAATGCTAATCTCGACAACCTTTCATAAGATCTAAGCAGATTGCTTAGACTTCCATGTTCAGTCTCCAAATATTGGAGTTTGTCCCTATATACTTCGCATCTCGGACAAGCGTTCGGATCCATTAATACTTTGGAGTCTCCTCCGTTAGGATAACACATAACATGCTAAATATTAAATAATTCCTCAATAAACCTAAGGCTCTGATACTATTTTGAAAGCGTAGGATCAGCAGTCAAAGATCTCCAAATTATATACTTGTACGTGGCATTATTCATCCTCTCAGACACCTGACAATTTTAGCATTGGCAAGAGAGCGGTTCTTTCGTCTCTCAAACCCCTAACAAAGCCAGCAATGGACGAGAAAGGTTTCTAGTCAATATACAACATATATCATTCGTGAGAATTTAATTGCCTTTAGCAAAATACCAGATAAAGAAATTAATACACATAGTTAAACTACTCCCTTGAAATAGCAACAATTTGAGTGGAAATAGCTTAATCAGGGTCCAAGAGTCAAAATTGTGGGGTTTTGATAGTGAAATGGATTATAATATATATTTTAAATAGTGAATGAGTATAGAGTATAGATGTTTTTTATTAATGGATATGGAATGTAGAGAATATAGGAAATGGGGTATTCTTAGGTAATACCCCATATATATATATATATATATATATATATATGTTTGTATATAGATTGATTACGGTATGGACACTCTTTATAGTATGAAAATAAGAAGTATTAATATTCGTTTGATTAACTTATTGAATGGTTAAGATTATTGATTGTATTATTAACATTTTGATTTATTTATTTGCAGATTTTGATGTTTTAATAATTTTAATATTTTTGTATATCAATCCCAAATTTTTAAAATATTTATTTCTTCTCTCTTCTCTCTCTCTTGCTATATCTCTCACATAGGTTTTCTCTTATTCTCTCTCTCCACACACACAATCACATTATCTCTCTCTCTCTCTCTCACACACACACACACAGTCACATTCTCTCTCCTCTCTCTCTCTCTTATATTTTCTCTCTATTTAAATATTAATGTATATTTACAAAATTTAGACAATTTGATATGTGCATTTAGATAATTTAAAATGTGTGATTAAATAATTTAGATGCTAAAAATATGCATTAGATAATTTGTGCATTTGAAAATATGAATTTAGATTGTTTGTGCATGTAAGAATTTTTGAATGTGTATTTCAACGATTTGTATGTCTAAATATATGCATATGAATATGCATTTAGATAATTTTTGTATCTGAAATGCACTTTACAATTTGTGCATATAATTTATTATTTTTAATGTGCATTTAGACGATTTTATAGTATGTTTGGACAATTTCAAATGTACATTTAGATTGAATCATTAATGAAATGATTTATTTGATTTTTAATGAAGATCGACAAAAACTGAAAAAGAAAATAAAAATATTGAAAAAAATAAAGAAACCATGAAACTCAAACACACAAAAAAAAAATTAATCTGCACCTTCCAAAAAAAATTATTAAATGAAAGGAGATGACAAAGTGTTTTAATTGTAAAATAGGATAACTAAAAATAATAAAAAATAAAGTAACTGTCTATTCAAAACAAATCGAATAATATCAATTAGCAATTATTGAAATCCCTAAAATGGTAAACCTAAAACACTCAAAAGTATAAATATCATTTATAGCCTTAATACCAGACAAATAATATAAAAAATGAATATCGCATAATCATATTTGTTAAAAAAATGAAATCTAATGAATATAAGTTGTTCTCATTTTGTACGATAACAAGGTGTGTATGTGAACTCAGTCATACATACATATATATATATATATATATAGGGAGGTTAACGTGAGAACCATTTTATTGTGAACGTGAGAACTAAAAGCTCGATGAATTCATTGTGAAAGTTGATGAATCATTGGAAAATTGCGAATCCAAAAATAGAATTTTAAGCCTCATGGGATTGAACCGGATGAAAAATTTCAATTTCAATTCATTAACTTTCTCAACGGATTCATCAACTTTCATAATAATTCATTTGGTTCTTAGTTTTAGGATAAGAATGGTTCTTATTTCAACCAAACTCTCTCTCTCTCTATATATATATGTATATAATTATTAAATATTTAAAATTATTTAATTTTAATATTATAATTTTGGTATTATTCAAATTATTTCGATTATTGTCGGTTATTTTCGTAATGTTTAATTTTATATTTTTTAAAATTTAATATTATAAATCGAGTTAATTTGTTACTGTTAACCGAACCGATTAACTAAATCGATTCGATTAGTAATTCTACTCAATTTTCAAATTTCAACCTTACCTTTAAATCCACATGAAAAGAAGAAGACACTATCTCCTGTAGGGATGGCAATGGGCGGATCGGATCGGATCCGCTGGGTCCGCATCCGCATCCGATTTTTTGCTTTGATGGGATCCGATCCGGATCCATTGCGCCCAAAAATTTAGATCCAGATCCAGATCCATAAGATCCACAGGATCCAGGGTCTAGACCCGGATCCATATATTTTCGCTTCTAAAATAAATTCTAAATCAACTATAATTCACAATAACACTATAATAATCTAAATACACAATAATACTATAATGATTATTTAAATTTCTACAATTATCACTATATTAGAAGACGTTAGTTATAAATTTACTATAAAGTAGGAAAAAAACAACTCGATCGTCGGTGGTGTAAGTGACGCGATCCGACGTGAATGCCGATTAATAAATAATTGAGAGAATTTGAAATGAAATTAGGAGCATATTTATTGTGGGAGAATTTGAAAAAGAAAATTGAAGAGTTTTAAATTGAAGTTACGTATTTAATTATAATAAAAAATATATATATATATATATATATATATATATATATATATATATATAAAATAAATGGATCTCATGAGCGGATGCGGACCGGATCCGGGTATCAAAACTTAAATCCCAGATCTAGATCCAAAATATGGGAGTAGGATCCAGATCCGATCCAGATCCATCGGATCCAATTTTTTGAGGATCCAGATCACCAAAATGGATCGGATCCACGGATCCGGACCGGGTCCGGATCCATTGCCATCTCTACCCATATGTAATGTTCTCTCTCATCTCTTAAACCCTAATTTGAATTAATAAACTCTAATTGAAATTACTAAATCCTAATTAGAATTACTAAATCCTAATTTTGAATTAATAACTTTAATTTGGAATTACTAAACCATAATTATAAATTAATAAACCATAATTTTAAATTAATAAACCCTAATTTTAAAATAATAAACTCTAAAAATTAATTAATTAATTATATTTAGAGATTAATTAATTCTATATAAAAATTAACAACCCCCACTGAAGTAGACAAGAGGGCGCAAGAAGTAACACAAAATCTAGAGAGATAAAAAGTAGAGTAATGTGGGTGGGCCTTGGGGATAGAGATGAGGTGCTTATTGGATATGTTTGGTTAGCAAATGTAAATTCTTCAAATTCAGTAACAGATACCGAAATCGATTGGTTAATCGGTTATCCAATTAACCGATCGGTTAGTCGGTTCAGTTATTGGATAACCGAAATTATCCAAATTAAATTTCTTTATTTACTTATTTGGCTAATTAAACTAATTTTTAATTTAATAATAATAACACTAAATAATAATAATTATTATTTGAATCTAATTAAACTTATTTTTAATTTAATAATAATAATAATAAATTAATAATTATTATAATTTCGGTTATTTAGGTATATCCATTCGGTTATCGGTATACCCGATAGCCGAAATTAATCTTAAACCATTAAATGATACTGATCCAATAACCGAATTAATCGATTATTGGATAACGATAACCGATCAGTATCGATTCGGTTCGGTAATAACCGATATCCAATACCCATTTGATCACCCCTAGATAGAGAAATGAAAATTTTCCATTTGGCCGCACGCATACCAGTTGTATGCGCGCACCAAAGTTTTTGTCAAACGAGAAAATTATATTTTATTTGGGAATCAAGTGATATATGGGTCCCTAAGTCAAAATCCATAAATGAATATGAATATGAATATGGGTGTAGAATTTTATAAAGCTATAATTAAAGTTTGTGTCTCCAATTTTAACTAGATTTTAAAAAATATATCTAAGTTTAATTAATATATTAATATGTTCTTAAGTTTGATGACATTTTAAAAATCCTCAACTTTAATTAATACATTAAATATCTCCACTTGACGAGATTTGAAAATACCCAAACTTTAGTTAATCATTAAACGTCCCAAACTTGACGATATTTTGAAAAGTGTGCGGATTGAGAGTTTCCTACGACGAAATGCTAAGCCAATTCGCCGGATTCTCATAGCTCAAATGACTCGAGTATTCCGTCTCCTGTGGATTATACCAAACGACTGCGTTTTCGTCGTCAAAACTCTAAATCAAGACATTTTTCAAAGCCTCGTCAAAATTGGGACATTTTCCAAAATCTCATCAAAGTTTGTGACATTTTTTAAAATCATGTCAAATTTGAGGATATTTTAATATATTATCTAAAGTTTGGGATATTTTTCAAAATCTGATCAAAATTTAGGATACAAACCGTAATTATCCCTTTTATAAAACTGGTTATTTGCTATACACATTTTTAGAAGTCAGTTATATGTAGTCTCACATTTTATAAATTAAAAGAATTGATTTTAAGATTAATTATATAAATTTCCTAGTGAAAAGTTTTAAAATGGCCTAAAATGTTTTTAAGATTAGTTATATAAATTACCTAAAAAGTTTTTCCAGTGGCCTCTTATTAATTTACGCCCTAAACATCTTCTACATATGTTAAAAACAGTGACAACATCCATGATCGAATATTATTTGCCATTATCCAGTGATATTTATTTTTCATGATTGATAAATACATTATTGATTATTTTTATCTTCAATATTATGATTTCTTCTATCTTATTTTTTGATGGAATATGGGTCAAACAAAATTAGAGTAGAATAAGAAGCACCTGCGTAGTATCTATGATATACATTTCATTTTAACATTTCGTTTTTCAAAAGTTTAGGAGTAACGTGTCTTCTGTTTTTGCGTGAAGAAGAAAATATATTTGGATTAGTTGAGCATATGAGTTGATTTGAGATCTAAACTAAAGACATACTAAGCTAATTTCTTTTCCCCCATAACTGTGATAAGAATAGCAGAAGAGTTATTCTTGATTTGAGCTTTCATCATAAAATTACTGAGAACCAAGAGAAATGGTTATACCAATTTTACGCTAAATGGATGTGACAGAACACCAAAAGAAGAGGAACCACGGGATTATTCAATTACTAGATAACGAGAAATTAATAATCACCTTATAGGAGCCATCCAATCCCAACCCTCTACATATTGACCGCAACTTCTTTCCCAATCTATATATTACATCCAAAATAGTTATAAATCAGAAACTCAAATACAACAGCAGGGGAAAAAAAGGAATCCGGAGGAAATGATTTTTTTTTTTTCAAATATTCCTTTTGTCTCATTTAAAATATCTCACTTTTTTTTTAATTATTCCATTAAATATCTCATTCCATTTTAGGAAGTAATTATTCCTTCAAAAAATATGGATCATATTCATTTTTTATCACTTTAACTACTTTATTCATTTCTTTTAAATACTCGTGTCCAAAAGAAAAGTGACACTTTAAATGGGATGTGGGGAGTAATAAAGAAAACACTTCAGGAAATTCAACTCTCAACTTTCTATTTATTCATATCTTAATGAAAAGGTATTAGTGGATATATATTAGTAATAAAAATATTCGATCATGTATCCTATCAATCATGAAAAATAAAGGCGAAATATATGTAATTACCACATTTTGGTAAAATTAGTACTCCTCATATCCAATATTTAAATCTACTATACTACATAACCATTTTATTATTTATTTTTTTGTTGAATAGTAAGGAAAACACTTCAGGAAATTCAACTCTCAACTTTCCTATATTCTCATGATTTATTATGACCGGTCAACCTCCCAGTGTATCTTGCAAAACAACTATGAAAAGAAATAGAGTGGTGTTATTCTATCATAATGCTACCAATTATAAAGTTTTATTGAATGAAAAAACATTTTATTTAATATTTGATCTATTAAAAAAGTAGTTTTACATTAAAAAATAGGTGGAAAATGGTATTTATGCAAAAATAATTAACACATTAATTTAATATTATTATTTTATTAATTAATTTATAATTACTAAAATATTCTCGTGTGGCCATAATGTGATCGCATAGCTTTATTGAAAGAAATAACCTCAAAGAAATGCTAGTTCGGGTGAATTCAGGGCATACCTCATGATCACCGCCTTGACCACATTGAGGGAGGATTTTTCCAGGATGATCAGGAGGACAACGAGCCAATTTTCACCATTTGCATTCAGAGTATCGGTTACATCGATTGAATGTTTTCGGAACAGTGACGAAGCGAGAAATTTTTTCCATTGGCCCAATTAATTATAATTTTAAAGGTAATAAAATTAAATTTAAAAATAAAATTATAAAATAATAATAATTTAAATAATATAATAGTTTATTATTTTATTATAATCCTTTAGAAATTTCATTGATAATATTAATTCACATATAAAATTTATTATTTGTTTATATCTTTTATTTTATCAATATAAAATAAATTATAGAAAAGAAAAGAAATAGTATTTTATCAACATAAAACAAATTATAGAAAGAAAGATAAAGGAAAGAAAAAGAAAGAAAAGGGAAATAAAAGAAAATAAGTATAGAAAAAAGAAAAAGGAAAATATGTAACTAAGAAGAATTGAACCAAGATCTCATAAATGAGAAATAAAAATCCTAACTACAACAGATTTAGTTATTAAATATTAAATATCTATAGAGAGAGCATATATGTTTAACTAAGACTTAATTTACATATATAGTGTTATTATTTGTATACATATTTTATTTTATCAATATAAAACAAATTATATAAGAAAGAGAAAAGAAAAAAAGATTCCAAAATAAAGAGAAGAAATAGAATAGAGAAATGGGGGAGGAGCATAAACCAAAAGGAAAGAAACAGAGGAGAAAAAAAAAAGAAGGAAAGAAAGAAAGAGAGGGAAAAAAAAGGAAGAAACACCAAAAAACAAGAGAAAAAAAAGGAAAGAAAGAGAAAAAAGAGAAGAGGTGCCACAACTGACGATCGAACTCAGTTCCTTCAATAGATGAGTATCTTAAACATCAGACTACAACAAACCTTTTAACATGGTTTTATATATCAAATATATAATTGTTTTTGAAAAAGTTGAATTTCATGGACCCCCAAGTTCTCTATGTACTTCCGCCCCTACATCGGAACATCCCCTTAGGGAGCATCACTTTGTGACCATTCAAAATAATTTGTAGCACGGAAATTGACTGGAATCAATTTATAAGAACAGGAATCAGACAAAATCTGAAAGTATAGATTCAATAATTTCAAGTCTATAGCAACAGAGATGTAAGACTTCTATAACAGACTAGAACAAATTATAACCGAGAATAAATTCGGTTGTGCTCCTCCATCCGAGTCATTACTTCAGATAACTTTTTAAGGTGATTGAGGTATAGGAACTAAGCTTTCACACAATATATCAAGGATGTAGCAATGGGACTTAAATGTCACATTATTCCATGTGCATCATGGATAAGGTGAACAAGCTTCTCACACAGTATTGTCAATTTGCCAAGAAAAAGAAAATGCTCGAATTAGATTTCATCTTAGAAAAGTGAATATGTCAAGGATGCATGATGCTAATGAGGTTTAAAATGTTGCAGAAGAGGTGATAATGGCATGCACTCACACTCACTGAACGCATGAGCAGATAGAGATACATTATTAGGTCAAATAACATACCAAGCATTCAAAACTCGTGAAAAACTCGAAGGTGTAATATTCCCTTCCGGAGTCGCCAATATCCAATATTGCCTCATTCTCCAAACCATAGAAAGGATCGGGAACAATTGTTCTTCAAAATGGTGGCCAAAACACTGTGTTACGTCGCCGCTCGTAACTCCCAATCTCTGTCACTCGAACCAAGTTCCTGCACTAGCTCAATGTCAACCACCACGGTACCTACAAAAGATCGCTCCTTCGAATAATCATGCACGTGTGGGATGTGTAGTTTTACGTAGGAAAGAATTGGAAAGTGATAGGAATTATATTGATAGCTAAAGTTGATTACAATATTTTCGATATCTTCTTGTCTCTTGAGTTCCCTTTTATAGCATGGCTTCTCCTCTCTAACTAATCAGAGAACTTGTTCACTAACTAACTCGGTGAACTTAACTGACTAACTGCATTTCTCAACTAATTCCTAACCGCATGCATGCCATGCAAGCCACGTGTGCATATTACATTTTCCTTTCATAACACATACCCCTCTTGAAAAATGGTTTGACCTCAAGCCATAAGAGTCGGAAATCTGAGTTGTATTTTTTGAAAGTCCTTCCATGTTGCTTCTTCTTCCAGCAAATATGCCCACTGAATTAAGACTTGAGCACAAGGAATGTTGTTCCTCTTGATGATACGTCTTGCTAACACTGCAACTGGCTGGAGAAAAATGTGTAGAAAAATCTTATTTTACCATTTTCTCGATGATCTATCTTGGATGTTTAATTCATCATACATTGATTATATACCTAGCATGCATCTATATAATTAATTGCAACGTAGGTGTTTACTCGTGTTTACCTACAATTTCTAGGATATGAGATCAATGGCAGACTTCACTTTGATCTTTTGGATCAGATCCGGATGCTTATTCTCCAATACCGAGTGAGAACAATCTATGGAGAACATTGCAGAATTTCGCCTCATATTTGTGTAGGGAAATCTGATTTTAACCCTCTCCCGAGGATCTATCTTGGATGTTTAATTCATCATACATTGATTATATGCCTAACATGCACCTATATAATTAATCGCAATAAGTAGGAGTTTTCTCGTGTTTACCTGCGAATCTGTCGATGATGAACGGATCAAGACTCGTGCTTTGATCTTCTGGACTGTATCCCGATTGCATAATCTCCAATGTCGAGCGAGGACAATCTATGGAGAATACTATAGAAAATCACCTCTTTCTTTTCTCTCAAATTTTCGAAAATTCTCACCAATGGATTATGGTAATTCTCGAAAATAATGATTGAGGATTAGCCTTGATTTTCTCTCTCACCTTATATTTATAATGCACTCCCAAAATCCTATCTAGATAAGATTTATGCATATCTAATAAATATAATAATATCCTTTAGGATAGAGAGGATCAAGTCAGAGTCCCAG
Organism: Salvia rosmarinus; assembly: GCA_036937905.1. NCBI lineage: Eukaryota > Viridiplantae > Streptophyta > Magnoliopsida > Lamiales > Lamiaceae > Salvia > Salvia rosmarinus. Next base: position 43,037,130 of record CM072820.1, read on the forward strand.
TAGGACTCTTGAGAGAGAGCGGCGAATTTCACTAAGCTCCAGGTCTGGATGGGCCAGCCCAAGGATCAAATGCAAGGAATAAAGATGAGCCTCAAATAAATTAATTATCTTATGTTCAGCCCAGAACATAAATTAATTCATAAACATTTATTCATGCCACTAGAGAATAAATCTTGATTTACCCTTTATTACCGAAGTTGAGTCGCTTGCACTTAGACTTTACGAATCCCCGTATTTAAGATATCAGACGTCCATTAATTATTTACGCTGCTCGATCGCTTAAAATAATTAATATCTTTAATTCCTTAAGTAGTATCACTCAACCTTATTATTGTACTTGAGATAACTCAACCCTGCGGGTTTAGTACAATAAACCTTTGAGCTCCTTAAGGGACGCCATCATCCTAAACGGATACGGTGACTCGACACGTGTAACTAGCATGACATACAAGATCGCCACCGCCCAAGATGCAGAGAATCTTGGGTTATCTCATGTAACCTCACCCATAGCAAGTCAAAGTGATGGTCAAGAACTCATACTCACCTAATACCTTATCGAGATTTAGATCAACGAAGTCTCCGAGATCTAGGTTCTTCACGACGGTCGATAGAAGAACTCATCTCATCGTGATCCATCAATACGCCGAGACGCATCAAAGATAGATAAGCAACCAAGTCAAGTCACTTCTTATCTACACGCGAGCTATATACCGACAACTCGTCCTCAAGTTGTCTCACCGTGATTCTATTTATATCTCATTAAACTCGACAAATCATACAAACTTCTCGTGATCTACAACACACTGTATGATCTAACTTATATATGAGATAAAAGGACATACATATGCAATCAAGTAAACAATTCAGATAGGAGATTGTAATAGTGGTAACATGAATCATTGTATACAAGCTCAACCAAAAACTGCTTCCAGTATACAAAACCAACAATTTGCTTCTATGAGATTTTCGAAACAACGTCAGAACAATGATTTGGGTCGGGTCAGGTCTACCGTCCGTCTGTCGAGACGTCCGTGCGGCTCGCTCGTTCGCTTGCTTGCGCAACCGTGCTGTCGACTCCCGCACGAGTGCCAAGCACGCCGAGGTGCGTCCCCCGTCTATCGTGTGTTGTTCACTTTACGTGCGGGCCCTGTGCGCGTCGGGACGTGCGACATCAGCCATCGCCCGCCGCGTGCTGCTGCCAGCGCGACAGGACTCCGTCGTCTCGTTCTTTGTATTCTTCGTCTTTGTTCTTCGTTTTTACAGATTTAATTTATAAAAAATAAATTCTAATCTAACCACGGATTTTCTCGTGGTGAAAAACGATTCTAACAAAAAAAAATAATAACCGAGTCACGGTGAATGACAGATCTACAATTAATTATAGCGCACGTAATAATCAAACGTAAATTAATCTAACAGAGTCAAGATACTGATCACAGGCTCCGATACCAATTGTATAGAAATCCGATTTTACTCTCGTCCCGATAATCTATCTTGGATGTTTAATTCACCATATATTGATTATATACCTAGCATGCATATACTAATTAATTGCAATATATAGGTATTTACTCGTGTTTACCTACGAAATTCTGGGATATGCGATCAATGACAGACTCCAGCTTTGACATTCTGGACTGTATCCGTCTCCTACTTCTCTCTTTGTAATTTTCAAAGATCACTAATAAATGAATAGGATTAATTTTGATTTTCTATCATCTTGTATTTATAATGCATTCCTAGAATCTTGTTTAGATAAGATCCATGCATAACTAATAAATACAATAATATTTTCTCGATAAATCATATCTAGAATAATTATCTCGATATCTAATAATATCAGATAATATCTCTTGATATCTAATGATATAAGATAATATCTATTGATATCTAATAATATCAGATAATATCTACATAGATACTGGAGATGTATTAAATAATACATTAATCAGAACAGTGTCATAGTGAGACTCTGCATGTAGTGGGCGAAAATATCAGTAGCTCCAGACCTTGATTGACCAACCCAGAGATCAAATGTAAGGAATAAAGATGGGCCTAAAATGAATTAATTATCTTATGTTCAGCCCGGAATATAAATTAATTCATAAACATTTATTCATTCCACTAGAGAATAAATATTGACTTGTCTCTTTTTTACCGAAGTTGAGTCAGGCTTGCACTTAAACTTATGAATCCATGTATTTAAGATATCGCACGTCCATTAATTATTTATAGCATTCTGACTGCTTAAAATAATTAATCTATTTAATTCCTTAAGTAGTATCACTCAACCTTATTTTTGTACTTGAGCTAACTCAAACTGCAGGGTTTAGTACAATAAACATTTTGAACTCCTTAAGGGGACGTCATTATCCTAAACGGATATGGTGACTCGATACAGGTAACTAGCATGACATACAATCACTGCCAGCAACCAAGATGCGAAGAATCTTGGGTTATCTTACATAACTCTTACCCATAACAAGCCAAAGTGATGGTCAGTAACTCATACTCACCTAAAACTTTATCGATGTTTAGATCAACGTAAAGTTACTGAGATCTAGGTTCTTCATAACGATCAGATAGAAAAACATATCTCACTATGATCCATCAATACATCAAGAAATACCAGCATAGACAAGCAACCAAGTCAAGTCACTTCTTATCTATACTGCAGCATATACCGACAACTCGTCCTCAAGTTCCTTTTTATATCTCAATAAGCTTAACCAATCATACAGACTTCTATGATCTTCTACACACTATATGATCTAACTTTTGTATGAGATAATTGGACAAACATATACAATCAAGTAAACAATTCAAATAGGAGATTGTAATAGTGGTAACAAGAAACATTGTATACAAGCTCAACCATTCTACTTTCAGTACAAATCTAACAAATGATGCATGCATCTAGCATTTCTTTCACTAACTTCTCAATCTCTATTCGTTGGAGATAAGGGTATTTGTATGGGTTTTCTTCAAGGGTGGGTGTTTGGTTTGAGTGTTATACTATGGCCATGGGATCTATGGAAAGGTAGTTGGCTAGGTTTTTAAAGATGTGAATATATTTGGCTATGAGTGTTTGAAGATTTGGATCTAGTTTACTCTTTTTCATCACAACATCCAGAGACATCATACACAAATATCCGAATATCACTCACTTTATCTTTTTGTAGGCTTTTTGAATTGCTCTCCACTAATCATTTTCAATGTGATTTCTTATTTCATTCCTTGTAACGTGATCACCTTGTCCCCTTTCTTGAATTATATGTTTTGCTCTTCAAAGTTGAATGTCACTGGTCCAAGTTGTCTTAACAGATCAACTCCAATGACCATATCACATCCTCATAACTTCAAAATCTTCAAGGCTGCACTGAATCTATAGCTTCCCATTTCCCATTCTAATTTTGGGCACCTTGTATTACATTCTAGCTTACCTCCATCGGCCACTGTCACGAGTAAAGGATTGGTAAACTCTAGTTCATACCCCAGTTTCTTGGCAGTCATGTCATCTAGGAAGCTATGAATGTTACCCGTGTGGATCAGTATTGCGATATGGTTTTTTCCTACTTTGCCCATCAGCTTAAGAGTATCTGGGGTGACTTGCCTAATTAACGCGTGTACTGAAATATGAATTTCTTCCTCTTCCGAACTTACTTATGTTAGTATCGGTTCCTCGGTGTCAGTTGAATCATGTTCACAGACTATGACGAATAGCTTCTTACATTTATACTGTGACGACCCGACTTCCCAATGAAGTACGAATCATGTGGATCGTCACCGGTATGATAAAGCAGCGGATATAAACATAGTTAATCAATACAATTAACCATTTAACCACTCAACAACGCATGGACTAAAAAGGAAAACGCTATTCAATACCAACTCGAGTCACAGAAGGACTCGTCAAAAGGTTCAAGGTTTAAATATAACCCAAACAGGGCACCATTCAAAGAACGAGGTACGACCTCAAGTTCAATACGATATGAAAGCAGTTATAATCAAAGCATCAAAATAATATCAGAGTTAGGCAGCAATAAACGTGTGGACATGCATATGACGATGCATGCCCAATGTTCTAGAAACCTTTCTAATAAAGCATCAAAATAACTGCCACTCTGTACCACTTCGCACCCATCATCAATCCTTGCTCAACTTGCACATCAAAAACGAATATGCAGGGCTAAGTACAAAAGTACTCAGTGGACTCATTGCCTAAAACATTTTCTTTATTAGAAGTTATTGAACTGTCCACAATAGCACATGAGGATTTTAGTTAAAGACTCATGCCTATCAAACATTTTATCATTTTCCCAAAAGCGTCGCCCGATAATTTCATTCACGTTGTTTCCATATCCGATCATTCATTCATTCATTCAATCAAGACTATGGAGGTGGCCACCTACACATAGTCGTCGTGGACCGTCGAGGTAGCTAACCTTAACACACAAACACGTGTACACAATCCGAGTTAGTCCTCAACTAAGTCGGATCCGATCATACTCCTTTTTAACGTTGGTGGATCAACATATTCACATACCACATGGGATATACCAATCTCAGATAGGATAACAACAAAACATAAACATTTGGCAGTCAATAACATTTCATGTGATAATATTTCATAAAGCTTTGTAAAACATGCTTTGAGATATGCATAACATTTTCGTTTCAAGAAAGCCCACCTCAAGAATTGTCCTTCTTGAAGTACCTGCTAGCGATCCTTGTCGTTTTCGTCTACGTCCACGCTGGACCTTATCACGTAAGAAATATGATTTAGTATGTAATTCGCTTCTTTCGAGAAGCATCGCTAATATGCAACGTACTCGATATCCTTTAAGTCTTTGGGTTTTAGGATTTTCGTTATCGATAAGATTCAATTAACAACTATATTTCGTCTATTTGATTAGTCTTGCCATAACGATAGATGACACTTTGTCGTTGTATTATTCTCTTCTATCGATGTGTCTTCACGTCGTTTCGTACAATTTATGAATCCTAAGTTCATAACTAATCTTCGTCGCTTGTTAACGCGGATCAACGATTTCGAGTTCCAATAACTCATTCATTATTATCATTTCCTCGCCGCTTCTCACCTCACACGTCCCATATATTCTAACAGAGAAACTCATACTTATACTACGCAATCAATAAATATTTTCGTAATTCAACCATCATCTAACAAATGTTTTACGAAGAAAAGTTACTAATATTCCTCAAGCATCTACTTGATATAATCAATATAATTAATTAATTAATTAAATCTTTAATTTAATTAATTAATTCACAATTAAGTTAATTAAATGGATCAATTTAAGAGTCCAATAATATTTGATTAATCAATCAAATCATTTTAATTCATCTTAGATCTCCACTAATTAGGATTTAATTCTAGCACACCTTTTTAGCAACTTGCTTAAGATTCATCGTATTATATAAATAAATCACTTAAAAAGAATAATTCTCCAGTTATCCTTTAACATAATTAATTAATAATGTTATTCAATTTCTAAAACAGTTATACTTATTCAATTATTAAATTGGTAGTCTGTAATTATCAATTCAATCTAATGAATAAAAAAAACTCAATCTAATTAATTGATATTTAGATTATTATTTAGTTAATTAAGAATTAATCTCCAAAATTTAATTATTTGAATTAAATCTCATATTTAATTAATATGTAATTAATTTAATCCTTAATTTAATTTAATGGATTCTAGAAGTAATTAATTCAAGTCTATTATTCATTTATATACTTAGCCCAATATTTAAAATAAGTCTAAGCCCATCTTCAATTTAATTAAAGAGTCCATCCATTTAATTCAAGAGTCCTTCATTAATTTAAATAAAAGCCCATATTTATTTAATTTCGGCCCATGGCCCATTCTCTCAAGTCCAAAGATATAAATTTTTCAGTCCAATGAATTAAACTCACTAAGCCCATCCCTATTGAATTTTCGGCCCACTGAAAAATTGAGGGAGGAAATAGTATCAGCCCATCACCATTTTAATTCGGCCCATTTTCGTTTAGCCCAACAGAATTAAAATTGGCCCAAGATCATGTTATTTTCGGCCCACATCATTTGGCCCCAAAAGAAAAAGAACTAACCTACCACAATTACACCCTAGCCGCCCCACCCCTCACTCTCGTCTCTCACTCTTGCTCTCTGAACACATACACTCGCGGCGCACACACACACTTTGCTGTCGTCGTCGCCTTCTCTCCGGCCGGCCAAGTCGTCGTCCGTGAGCTGCGCCATCGCGGCGACCTCGGTCTCCTCTCCTCTCGGCTCTCTCTCTCGGCACGCACACACTACCGCGCAGGCCTCTCTCTTCCATTTTCTGTCGCCGGCGTCCCCTCGTCTCCGGCGAGCCGCGCCATCACCGCCGCAACCAGCGCCTCCTCGCCTACATCTCGTTCTCTCTTTCTCGCAACCCACAAACGCAGACACACACACGAGGCCATCGCCTGTCTTCTTCTCGATGAATCTTCTGCCGACACTGGGCTCCGGGGAGGCCCCGTCGGAGAAGCTCGGTGTCGCCGCCGTGTGTAAGGCTAATGGCTGAGCCATCGCGTTGGTTACCGCCGAGTCGTAAGTGGCTTGGTCTAAACATCAGAATCTATGTTCAATAGCATCTCCTATGCATTTAGAATTCTATTTGTTTCGATCTCTTCTATGGTTTCAGTTCAAAGGCAGAATGTAATTCTATAAATTCTGAATGTATTGTCGAATTTTTGGTGTAAAGGAAGTTTGGTTTGTTGTGGATGAACTGCCATTTATAAGTATATGAATGTTTATGCATTGTTTTGTATCAGTGAACAACTTATGAAATTTTAAACGTGGGAATCTGTAAATGGAGCAGGGTTCTAAGATAGAACCTTGGTGAGATTAATGAATATGCTTTCCTTCTTTTCCTACTTCAATCGACAACACCATAATTTCTTCAAAGCAAAGAAATGGAATTGGTTGTCTATTTAAGAAATATATTGAATGTAAAAAAAAATGGAATTGTTACCTTGTTGTTCTTCTTATCTCTCTTTTTTTCTTGAGGGTGTTGTGAGATTGAAAGAGGAATTTTGAGAGTGGAGTTTGTAATGGAGTCTCAGATATGAGTGAACAAGAATGAGATAGTGAAGGTGAGAAGAAGGATTTGTTTTGTTATGTTGCACTGGGAAATGTAGAGATTTAGGTCCGCAGAGGTTTGATTTGATTGGGTGCAGAGGTTTGATTTGGGTCCCAGAGAGGAGAGAGAGAGAGGATATAGTTGAAGTTGATGTTATAATCAAAATAGCCCTTTTTTCAAATTAGGATTTTGAGATAATTCACGATAGCGACATATCACTCATTTTGTTTGAACGAGATCGATGATTGTGACTCGTCCATGACAATTAGGATATCGAGAAATCGTTACGATTGTCATCGCACGCATTCGCGATCTAATTTATCGGCTCCGATCAGATTACATTATCGCTCGATTATTAATCGATAAATTTCGCTTATTCATTTAAATAAATTAAATAAGTTTATTCGGATTAAATTCTTCGTTAACTTTTAAAATTAATTCACGAGCTACGTTTTAAATAATTATTTTTTTTATTTTTTTATTTCGGGCTATTACATATACCCAGGTTGATATGCTTCATCACATTAATTTGAAACAAATATTTATTTTCTTTCTAATTTCTATTTCGTCAGGTGTTAATCTTTTGAAGGGTAAGTTCTTCCTTTGATCATCTGTGTGCTGCCTTTTATCCTCCATGTTCTTATTATCCAGATTTGTAAATTGATTATGACCCCCTTTGTTGAAGTTCTTGGGTCCCCTTCCTAATGAGTTAATCAATAGCCCTTGTTTCTTCCCTAATTTGGATGGCTACACTTAAGGTATGGGGATTGAACATCTCCACCATCCTAGCTACTTCCTCCTTCAATCCACTAAGATATCTTTGAAAAATATACTCGATAGATTCTTATTGCTACCGACCATGAAAGCCTGAACTCTTTGAATTGCATCGATAATTCAAGACACTTCCTTCTTGTTTCAGTTTATTAAACCGAGCAACTAAATTATTCCTTCTATATTAACGAATCTCTCCACGACTAGTTCTACAAATTCATCAAAACTAATATCCTTCTTTTCCTCGATATATTCCAAGTACCACAAATCAAGAACCTCTCCATATACATTACAAATTAGCTAGATTTTTTCCCGCTCATTCATTGGGTTGAACAAGAAGTATTTCTTGATTTCACGCACCGCCTTTTGTGGTTCTCCCTATCAATTTAGGAAATTCAAATTTCGATGTTCTATATCGGAAGAATTAGTGTTACCTTTGATTAGACTCGTTCCTCGCTTAGTCGATGATTCTCCTTCTTCCCCGACTTCTTCTTCGTGTTTCTTCCTTCGATTCGAGTTCCTTCCTCAATTCTTTGAATTGTCACGGAATTCCTCAATCATTGATTGCTTGAATGCTTATTTGTGATTCCAAATTTTCTATCTTTGCTCCATCTTCGCTGTACTCGTGCATTATTTCTCCGCACGCCGTTGTGGATTGGCACGCCCGATACCAAATGTTACGTCAGAACTCTCAATCTCGCCACTCGAACTAAGTTCCTACACTAGCTCGACGTCAACCACCACGGCACCGCAGTAAGATCGCCTTCAAGAATTGTGCACGTGGGATGTGTAGCTTTACATCGGAAAGAATTGGAAAGTGATAAGAATTGTATTGATAGCTAAAGTTGATTACAATATTTTCGATATCTTCTTCTCTCTTTAAGTTCCCTTTTGTAGCATGGCTTCTCCTCTCTAACTAATCAGCTAACTTGTTCACTAACTAAATCGGTGAACTTAACCGACTAACCGCATTTTTCAACTAATTCCTAACCGCATGCATGCTATGCATGCATGTATGACCACATAGATCTGGGGCCCATGGGCCCCCCAGCTTTTTTTCAATAGTATTAGTATTATATACCTGTTTAATATTCATAAATACATTGTAGTGTAGTGGTTTGGTGTTTTTTCTCCAAATCACAAACCTGGGTTCGAAACTTGGTAAAGCCGTAAAAGGTACTTTTTCTTTCTTTCTTCACTTTTTCTTTCTTTCATTTTGTCTTTATCTTGGCGGCATTATGCATCTCTGTATATTTTTAATATGTCAAATCATATCTAGAAAACTAATTGACAAGAAACAAAAAGGATTTTTAAATTTAAGGACTAATAATTATGAAATATAATGTATACATATATATATATATATATTGATAAAATAAAATATGTATGAAAATAATAAAGTTTTATATGTGAATTAATATGATTAATCATTTTTTTCTAAAAAGATTATGGTAAATTTATTCTAACAGCCATAGTAATATTTATTTAAACTTATTCTAATAAGTTTTATATGTGAATTAATTTAGATTTCATTGTTGATTTGTAACGATACAAGAAAATCAATATTTGAGTTTTGTAAGACAATACCATTTATGATATTAATACTTATAATTTTCTTATTATTTAATTTTTGTACCTATTATTGATTGATTGTTTAATTATTTGTAAGTAAATTTTATTATTTTATTTTTATAAGATATTAAAAACAATGAAAAGGAAATTTAGTATAAATAATTACCTCTATTCAAATAATATTATGCTATTATTTAAATTATTATTATTTTTAAATTTTATTTTAAAATTTATTTTATTATCTTTTAAAATTATAAATAATTGAGCCCCCAAAAAATTTCTGGTTCACATCGCATGCATGCCACGGTTCAGATACATTTTCGCTTCATAACACAATCGAAAACCAAAACCACCCTAAATTTACTCGGGAATGCTTTTTCTTTGACATCCTTTTCAAACTGAAAAATTGATCAAGAACTAACCGTCTGAGTTCAATCATCGATAAAGCCACACAATTCTTCAATAAATAAAGGGATACACTAGCAGCCAAGAACTAGTACTAGACACCTATAAGTTCAAATAACCGTAATTACCTTCCAGAACGATGCTTCCATCCGTATCGATCGGAGGTGGGAGCGTGGGAGGTTGTGAGCTCCACTCCGGTGAGGTGTACCTCTGTCGCCAGCGCCGCCAGCCACCCAGTGTCCAACACTCTCTTCCTTTCTCCTCCGCCTCCGTCGCCGCCATGTCAGTAAGCCGCTGAATCAGTGAAGCAGTATTTAAGGATTGGAATTTGGGTTCGGCAGAAAACTGGTCAAACATAATTCATCAATCATTCATGCTCAGAAGATAGTGATGAAAGATTATGAGCTAAATTAGATATATGGGCTTTAGTTAATTAATGGATTGACTATTAATTAATTAAAGCAGACTAAAGAATATAAGCCCATATAACCTAGGGCTTTAGTGGGCTGCTCTATTTAATATAAATAGAGAGAATTCATTCTTTAGGTGTAACAGCCCCTAAATCCTAAGTACGATTTAGCAGGGGCTAATACTTGGAATAATAATCAAGAAAGTTTTAACCAATATATATACAAGAACTCATATGTTCTGGAAGTATTCAACTAATCAACATCATAAAATAAATTAATTCAATTGCAGCGGAAAAACGTGTGAATACACATATGACGATGTGTATTCAAGGTTTCTAATGTATATCGATTCAAATGGGGTTCCGACCGCTCCGACACATCTCCATCCATCATCTTGCTCAACCCGCACATTTAAAACAACATGCGGTCGAGTACAAGATTGCACTCAGTGGCTCATGCCAAAATAATTTATCACATTTGAATTACTCTGCCCCATCATAGTAACACACGAGGTTTTAATTTGAAATACTCGTGCTTACTAAATATTTTCTTTCATTTTCCATAAAGATTCGTCTGACAGACATTTTTCATGTATGTATGATCCATATCCACCACAATAATTCATTCCACAACAATTCCTACCGAGAGGAGGCCTCCTCTCATAGACGCCGTGATCGCCGAGCACCCTTTCAAAGACACAAATACAAAATAATCAAGCACAAAATCCGTGCTATCTCAAGACAGATACGAATTCTCCATCATCCTTGGGGTACTTCCAAGAATACAATTCAAGCATGTCATAAAGTGGGAGCTACCCAACATTATGCATCAATAATCATGGATTGGATACATACATAAAACATAAACATTTTGGGTGTAATTAAATAAACCACCATAAATATTTGCTTGTAATAAAGCATCATAAATAAATCATTTGGTAAATTCTACCGGTTTGAGTATAGTAAAGCCCACCTTTACTTATGAACTCAATTTCGATACGCGTGTTCTCCTCTCGTTGCGTGTGAGCCTTCACGTCCCACCTTACGCAAAATTTACGTTTAGCACGTTAGCACGCTTTTGAGATTTTCAAAGTTCATTCAACTTTGATAAATAGAATAATAATTCAAGTTCTAATAAACTTTATACGTCGTTTCTACGCGTATTTCAATAAAAATAATTCTCGTATTTTGAGAGAGACGTAATACGATCTACAGTCTCATTTTAACCTTTTAGGTTTAAATAATGAATGTATAATAACGTTATTCAAAACAAGGATTTCAATCATGAAATCTTTTCTCACAATTGAGATATTCGATAAAAGTAATACGCTTTTTACGTATTAACGTATTTAACTAACGATTTCAGACGTTAATTTCGAAAGTCAACCATTTTGACTTTTCATTAAAAATATTCAATAAAACATATTTTAATCAATATAAATCGATTTTCAATCGATTTCTTTTCATAAAGCTTTAATCTTCGATTTTTCACGCAAATCGATAAACTTGATTAATATTTTCTTTCAATATTAATCTTTTAATACTTTAAGCATTATTTATGCTTTTAACGTTATTTAATATAACGTTTCATCGTAAACATAATATTCTATGTTTAATAATTCTCAAAAATTCAATTATGTCTAATATAATTTTTAGACATATAATAAATTATTATACTTGATTAAAAAGGAATTAAAATTCCTTAATTCCAATATATAGCTCACGGCTATATCACAAATTTTTCAAACTTGTTCCAAAAATTCTTCTAAATTCATATAGTGTATTATTTTACACTATGATCATTAATATGTATTAATATCACTATAGAAAATTTTGGGCATTACATTTTTCACTACTATAAGTCTCGAAATTTGCAAACAATTATCAAGTAATTTCCTAAAATTCTAATTAAATTATACAAGGCCCCAACATCAATCTATAACATATTTGTAACTCAAAGTCCAACATTATTAAATCCTACATCAATGTATAATCATTATAGTTTTCTTGTTCTTCATCAACACATAGCAAACATTTTATAAAATTTCTACAAAATTTACACTATGCCTAAACATCATTATGTAACAATATAACATCATAATATTAATCAATATCAACTTACAAATCATGATACCAACACCTATGGCTCTCTAAATTTTTGAAAATATGAACAATAAATCCTTAAAAATTTAATAAATTCACATATCAATTAATAAATGCTATAGACCAACATCATGTTATAATAACACTTAAATAAAATTTGTGCATCAAAATACATTTTTTTCATTTTCGTATTCATCTAACTATTAGCATATGATTTTTAAAATTCCCATTTAATCACAATGTGTTCCTAGCTAATATATATCATGAATCCAACATTAAATCAAACCCTAGAAAATTCGATCATATCAAAACAATTTATAATATATGCTTAGCTTCGGAAAAAACAACAAGATGAACATATTATCATGTAACATAATTAATACACAATAAAACATACTTGCAAAATTTTATTCACAAGAACACATGCTTGTATATTAAAATCGAACCATTGAATATTAAAATTTTAACGCATAATCAAGCTCGCTCGATATTTAACCTTTTAACGGTTTGGATTTAATGCTCAAGGATTAAAGATCAAGACTTTGGTGAAGAGAGTTGATGAACACTCAAGCTTTTTTTTTCTCTATGGAAAGCTCACTAAAGTGAGGGAAATGGGAAGAGAAAATGTGATGGTTTGTTCTATGCAATCTACTTAAGTATTAAAGCAAGAATAATAATACACTAACAATTTCCCTACATTTCTCACGCTCTCTCTCGGTTGTAATAAAGAAAAGCAAGACAAATGAATTTTGGAGAGTCAAATTTGCATATGTCATGGTGTAAATATCCCTTACATGTATTAACTACATGCATTTACTCATGGAAGCTTTATTAAAAAGATTTTGGGAAGCACAAAATAAATCTTGTTTCATGTGAGCACATTGGCGTCGACCATCACAAAGGAGGGGAAGAAAATATTTTCAGATTTTTACTTGATGTAATACAAGTGTATTTATTACACTCTTCCCAAATATTTGTGCAATCAATTATTAAATCAAAATTAAAGATTGTGTATCAATTGTCAAATATATCGGCTCCCATGTACACAAATACTAGTGTATTTTCATCTACACATTTTACTTGGTAAGTGTGTATTAATACTACGCTAAGAAATAACACAAATTGGATGATCAAAATGAAATTAATCATATGTTATATACATAGGAAGTTCACGGCACTTTCAACATTTTAATGCCCAAAAATTGATTTTCATGCTATAAATAGATATATAGCATAATATATATCCTAGATGATAAATTATATCATAGGAAAAATTATTGGAATTAATCCATAGGTAGAAAACCCTAATTTTCGATTTAGGGTTTTGAGAATCATAAATAATCACAAATATAATTCCAAAATTTCTAGCATTAATTCAATGCTAAAATAATATCCAATTTATAAAATAATCATAGGAATTTAAATATCATAATTCCTTGATCGTTAGACTTGATTCTCAAGTCATCTCTAAACGTTAACGCTTGAAACGCCTCAAACGCTCATTATCGACTCATTTCAAAATGGTCATAATAAAGTCGTAATCACTTTATCAAAATATTCCATTAATAATGGAATTTAATTCTAAGCTTTAACACTTAGAAAATCTTATTTAAATTTCAACTATCGATATGCAATCGACGTTAAAATAATCTTCTTGAAATACGTTATATAATCATATTTCTTAATTCACAATCCTTAGTGAATATAATATAGGAATTTATTATTCCAAAATAATCGAAATCATTATTCGATATTTTATTAATTCGATTATCGAGATTTAAACCCTAATTTACGATTTTTATTATCGAATTGGCTTTTAATAAATCGGGTATTACATTGCACCCCTTAAAGAAATTTCGTTCGAAATTTACATACATCAAAGTACGGGCATCTTAGCACCATAACATCTTAAATTCCACATGATTTCCTTTTGTCCATGGTTTCTCCATCGACTTTCATCAAAGACCCAATTTAATCCTCAATCATTGAATCATACGATCAAATAGTCGAGATGTTCATCACAACTCATCTTTGAGTTAAAGATCACGCCATATAATGAATTACGTGATTTGGGTCATATTCATATTTCTTTAGGCGTGATACGTGGAAAAACATTATGTACTTTCCCAAATATCGTGGAAGTACCAATCTTAAAGCATCGCCTATTATTTCTAGGATCTCGTAAGGTCCTATAAAACGTGATCTCAACATTCCTTGTACTTTGAACTTTATAATTTCCCCGAGGGAGAAATCTCAAGGAACTTCATTTTCGCATTCAAAATGCGGTTCACGCTGCATCAAACAGAAGACTTTGGTCCAGATCGAGCTTCTCGCGATATTCTTTGCCTTATTTGGCAAATATCTTAATCATCTCATTTACGTTGTCAAGACCTTATACTTTCTCTCACCTACTTTATTACAATAAAGTGGCGGTCGATATTTCTTTCCATAAATGCCACGTGTGGCTATGTCAATCGTTGTCGACGCTTATGGTCGACGTAAATTTAATAAGTGGTAAAACATGTTCCCACTTGCACCTCGATTTAACATGAATGTTCTCATCGTATCTTTAAATATTCATATCGCCCTTTTGTCGCCCATCCGTCCGTGAGGGACATCTACGATAAGGTTCAATATCGCATAACTCCTTTTGGTGAGCTAGCTCAAAACTAGGGTAAACTGGGATCTCTATCTAAAGTGATAGGTATTGGGACCCTTGCAAAGATACGATTTCCTTTATGTACGATCGAGATAAATTATCGACTCCGAGTCATCCGAATAGGGTAGACGGGCATATTTATGAGTCGATCACTACTACCCATATAGTAGTGTTACATTTTTATGACTTTGGCGAAACTCGTCATAAAATCCATTGCTATGTCATTTCATCCTCATTTGTATCTCATTAGAGATTATAACATCTTATAAGGTCATTGATATAATGCCTTCACCTCCTATAACCGAGACAATGCTCATCTATTGAGGTTATAGCTCATTCCATTCTTTACTATCTAATTTTTCTCTCGTAAATCATAATATACTTAAATGCTGCTTGGGTGGGCGGTATGAGGAATATCATGAGCTTCCTTCATGATTTCATTTCTAAGCTTTTTATTGCTTGAAATATATATAACCTTTCCTTAGACAATATGACATTGTCAGGCGCCTCTTTAAAAACCCCTCAGCCCTTCATAGGTGATAATTTATATCACACCTGAATTTTTTTTTTACTGATTCGAGCCCTCTTTTCTATCTCATTTCTAAGTCTCTTGCTCGAAGAAATAATTCAAACTTTTATGGCTTGTGGAGATCTCACAACTTATTCCATATAGGAAGTGTCTCCAAAATTTTGCACGCACTATCACCGCTATTTCAAGTCGTGAGTTGGGTAATTTATTCGTGAGGTCTAAGTCATCACTGCAAGCGCCGACTATCATCTTTCTCACTTTAATAAGTGGCCTCACATTCATTTGTCCATGTAAATTTGATTCCTTCTAAGACATCATGTGTCTAAGGAATATTCCTCCTTTAAGTCGAAATTCATATATTAAACTTGGCAAAATTTTGCTCGACTCTAAAAGTACAGTCCTTCGTTGTTCTTTAGGTTCTTTCTCGTCCTTCATATGGATAAGAACATCGCTCATAAAGATTTAGACAAAATTATCTAAGTACATATGGAACACTCGATTTTTGAGGTTCATGAATAGGGCTATGTACTAGCTTGTCCGATTGGCATGACTATAATCTCATAGCAACCATATCTTATTCGGAAAAATTTTGCTTTCGACATCGATACCATTTACACATAAGCCTCCATTTTCATATGAGTCTCTCATTAACATAGGACTTTGTGTCTCGAGTGGCTTTCGCCGGAATCGCACCTTTCGCTAGAAACTTGCCTATTTCCGTGCACGTTTTACCTCATATATCCGACGATCTTTCTTTCAAATAGCCGGGGTCACATTGCTCCCTATTACTTTTTGATTCCGTAGTGTATGTTACTTTCATCAAAAAGTAAGGTTGAGTTGATAGCGGAAATTCCCTAATTTTCGAGGGTGATAAGATCCCGCCCTTTGCCATTCTCACCTCTTTTTCGTATAATAGACGGACAGACGCGTGGGGCGGCATTTGTAACATCGTGATACAACCATTCCTTTATGTCCCCACTGTAACTTGTCGGGACCGTGATAAGTACCCGAGGTGCCATTCCAAACGCATTATATGTATACTGAGTTTGTTGACAAATCCTTGTAAGTCCGCCCAAGTCTTTGAATTTTCTACTGGAGAAGGTATTCCTCGATACTCTTTTGCAAGATCCCGCCAATCTGTTGGCAAACGATGGATAAGTTATTGGATGTCATCCTCATCCATCTCTCCATAGTTACGAGCATTCACCCAAGATGTAGAAATTCTTCCAAAAACCGTCCCAAGTCATGCCCAGTTTATAATAAGATCGTCAATACTTCTGTATGAACTCTAACTTGTAGGCCTTGGGGTTAACTTTCTACTTGCCGACTCTCTTTTCTTACCATCCAGAAATGATAGTTCTAGATGAGCTAATCTTAAATTAAAGCAATTGAGGATCCAAAATCCTGCTGCATAGAATTTCAAATGGAGAGACTATGTCCGTGCTTTTAATCACGCGAGTGACATCCATTTTGAAACTTCTTGAATTATATCTATGTTCCACATAGATATTATGATCTAACTCATTTGTTAGAACCTTAGCGATCATAGGCCCAATTTTAAACTCGAGCAACACCGCGATGGCCATAATTCTCGATAAGTGAAGAGATTTTCATTTCTATCTGCTTACCCGAATTGGGTTCTATCGCTTCTACGCATACTTGTGCGATATTAGAAAACCAAGCACCTATATCGAACAGAAAAATTATAGGTATTCCGAGGAATTTTCTCATATATATTAGCCTTCCCGATTGCTCATTCCAGATTGGTGCGAAATATAGGCTCGGTCTACGGTGTTCTCGCTCTGCTCAAATAAACATCTATTTCATACATCATTGTCCTTTCCTGGGACATTATGCTTTCTTGCTATGGTCTTCTGCTACTGCTAATCGTATCCTTCTCGTGTCGTCACTATTATGCTTTTATCAATAGCATTCTGTGGTTAGGTTTATATCGACCTATCCTTGATATTAATATCTTGATATCTTGATCTAATTGTAGAGATCGTGATGTTCCTGACACTATCATTCATTTCTGATCCAGTATGAACGATTAAATTCTCCTTTTCACTCTATCGATCTTAGAATTATATATCTCATATATCCTTACTTTAAACTCTTTTCCAGAGAAAATCCTTGTACTGGCATTTAGTGCCATCGTTTATAATATCCCTTTTTGGATATACGTCATTTCTTCTTAATCTTTATTGATTCATTATGCAATTCTGCATAGGATAAAATCCTTTGTCCGCTAGGGACATATTATACTTTTGCCTTGATGTCAAATATCTTTGCCATTTTCTCGACATTCGATGAATGCTTCATTCTCATGTCAGAGATACTTAATATCTCGCTTGATTGCTCGTCACAAAAGTATGAGGGGTAAGATTTACAATTAGATTCTTCCAGGTGAATATTTTCATTCGTTCTCTTGAAAACATTTCCTTTGCAAAAGTCTAAAGAAGCTATCGTGCTTGTTAATTTCTAAGACACGCAAAACCAGCATTTTGTGTCAATACAATTTAGAGCACTAAGATCCATTTCAAATAATGAATCTGCTTCTTACTCTGCTCCTTTACTTCAAAGGAATTACTTTACTTATCGAAGTCATAAAATCGTGAAACTTATCTCATATTATGGCTATCTCATAATTGTATAGCTCATAATTTCTTCAAACTATTTTGACTTTTGTCCCTTTTTCGAGCATGGTGTCGAAAGTAATATTACTTTCATTATACTTGTTCTTACCTCGTGACTAGAACCGCTATTAATGTCATATAGCTTGGTAAGGTAGTACATTTGTATACCATAACTTAGATTCCAAGCATCTCATCACCATGTCTTCATTTTGGAGATATTTTCTCCATACTGATTTACATGCTAGGGCTATCCTAGTGCTCACACATCTCAACGATTATGATTTCTCAATCTCATTATCATTGGTTTAACCAAGTCTCAATTACTTGAATTGATTATGCTCAACATAATTTCATTGATTGAGGTATAAAACGAGAGATTCATATCCGAGATGCTATCGCCTTTACATATATGTCCTTTGAAAAGAATATCGCATCTCCATTCTTTATACATGTCCAACCTACTAAGGAGGTTTTAAGGACAATCAACTATCTTAAAGATAAGTTGTAATCTCTCTCGTTATGTCATAATAAGGGGAAATTATATCCCAAGGATATCATGCACTTCCCTTTACTTCAACTCTTGCATTCTATGCTAAAGAGTATCTCATTCATAACATTTCATTATCATAACAGTCACATGAAGATATAACTTCACTGTTATCAAAATCTGATAAGCCCATCAGGGGTCATTGCATCCATGCGCATCATAGGGAAAATATCTCGTCTCATCGAGATCTTATTTACATCATATCTCCTTGATGTCTGTCACCTTACTGATCTGCAACCTTTAGGTTATCAAAATAAGTCAACCTACATCATACCTGATGTTTATCACTTTACTAATTCAAAACTTAGGTGACAAGATAAGTCAATCTTCATCTTACCTATTGGTCTCCAGGATTGAAGAAATTGCATCATGTCGACTTTCAAAAGATATGGTTTCATGATTCAAAATAACATATCTTACTATTTGAATCCATATATTCTTTCGAATCAATAATTTGGGATCTAGGTCCCAAGACCGTAATGACGACTCACCGAGGTTTCTTTGGTCATATGGGTTGGCTGCACTCCATCCCAAATATTCTCTCACCACATGAGGGTTAGGTTTCAAAAGGACACATTATATATTCTTGGGTTGAAAATTTTCTTTAGAAAAAGTGAGAAACTCATGTGATTTTCAATTGAACTAGTCATAGAGTTAAACTCAATGACGTAAATTTGGTAATGAAAAGAATTTAAAACTTTATATAACGCATTATAGGTCATCATCAAAGGTTCCTTGTATGTCATAGCGCTCGTACTCACCGGGAATACTACTTTCTAGTATCATTCTAAGATTCTAATCGCACTGTAAAATTCCCATTCTATAAAACTATAAACTAACTTCAACTGACTCTCGTCAATTCTGGTGAAAGAATCAGGGCTTTAGTTCTTCATAAGAAGTATAGTACTCTGTGATAGGAGTACGTAGGCGAAAACTGTTCGTAAATCGGAGCTCTAACGAAGGAGAACGGGCTAAAACAAAAACATTGCGCAAACAGTTTTGCTGATGCCGAGGTCATTGCCGAGATCTTTGACATAATGATGAAGTCATTAAGGCCAACTTCAAAGTCGAAGTTGAGGGTATCAACGCCACAGTCGAGGGCGTACATGTCAACGCCGAAGTCGTACATGATAATGCCGACATCAAAGCCAAAGGCGTACAGGTCGACGCCGAGGTTGTTTCCGAGGTGGAGGTGATCTGACCGAGATCAAGATAAATTGGTGAGGAGGATGTCACACTGCCGCTGTCGAAGTCGAAGCCGAGCTCATACCCACGGCTCGCTCGCCGAGGTCGCACCGCCGAGCTCAAGCCGAGGTAGATCGACAAGGTCGAACAACCGAGGTTGAACCGCCAAGTTTGAACAACCGAGGTCGGATCGAATCGATCGAAAGTTAAATTGAAAATTATACATGCTGGTGCCGCCAAGTCGAGGTCAAGGTCGATCGAGCATGATCGCGAGTTCGCCTTTAACCGACTCTAACGAATTCTTTGATCACATTTTCACTGCTTCCAACGAAGAGTCATAGATGATTTGGAATTCGTCATGTGTGAACTTCCAAATAAAAGATCATTCTCGTGTCACTTATCGATAGTGACATTCATCGCTTGACATCTTTTCCATTTCGAGCTTAAATTTTCTTCTCGTCATCAATTCGAGATTCTCGTGATGGAATAAAATTCTAATAATTCATCTTCCTATGTTCTTCGTAATTGGGATCATGCGCCTTAAGCATTTCACGTTCTTCGGGATAACATACCCATCATCGTAAACATCCTTGGGATTTGAAATAAATTTTTTCAAATATTCATAATAATAAATTTCTATCAATTTCATGAATTCAAACATTTTATCCCCAAAATTTGTCCATACATTCTCGTATGACATTATCATACATTGGTGGCGAGCCAACGACTTTCATTATCAATTTCATAACTTCATTTGGGATGACAATAGTCATTAATCAAAACAATATGGAGAATTGCGTAATAAAATTTCAATATGACTAACATAGTTCGCTTTAAACAAATGCATTTCTTAATAAAAAATTTCAATCAATCAATAAATCATGGTTATTTACAACCTTTTTCAATTCATTTGTCGATAATGTTCTATAGACAACAAATCAAATTCATAAATCATTTGTCGATAATGTTCTATCGACACCAAATTATTTGTCGATAATGTTCTATCGACACCAATCATTGGTCGATAATGTTCTATCGACACCAAATCAAATTCATAAATCCCAAATTTTTCTTTTCAAAGATGAGAAAATAATTTACCTTTTTCCAGTTTAGCTTGATGTGATGGAGTGTCGCAAAGTGTCGGTTGATCTCTAGAAGTCTAAGTGACTCAATCTAGACTTAATTCAAATGGGGTTTTGATTCAAAGAGCTAACGGCTCGATACCACTTTTGTAATGTGCCCCTAAATCCTAAGTACGATTTAAAGGGCTAATACTTGGAATAATAATCAAGAAAGCTTTAACCAATATATATACAAGAACTCATATGTTCCGAAGTATTCAACTAATCAACATCATAAAATAAATTAATTCAATCGCAATGAAACATGTGAATACACATATGACGATGTGTATTCAATGTTTCTAA
The DNA here is from genome assembly GCA_036937905.1 of Salvia rosmarinus. Classification (NCBI taxonomy): domain Eukaryota; kingdom Viridiplantae; phylum Streptophyta; class Magnoliopsida; order Lamiales; family Lamiaceae; genus Salvia; species Salvia rosmarinus. Next base: position 43,058,507 of record CM072820.1, read on the forward strand.
TGTATATCGATTCAAATGGGGTTCCACCGCCCGACACATCTCCATCCATCATCCGCTCAACCCGCACATTTAAAACAACATGCGGTCGAGTACAAGATTGCACTCAATGGCTCATGCCAAAATAATTTATCACATTTGAATTACTCGCCCATCACAAGAATACACGAGGTTTTAATTTGAAATACTCGTGCTTACTAAATATTTTCTTTCATTTTCCATAAAGATTCTGTCTGCCATACATTTTCCATGTATGTATGATCCATATCCACCACAATAATTCATTCCACAAATTCTCTACTGGAGGAGGCCTCCTCTCACAGACGCCGTGACCGCCGAGCACCCTTTCAAAGACACAACACAAAATAATCAAGGCACAAAATCCAAGCTATCTCAAGACAGATACTTAATTCTCCATCATCCTTGGAGGTACTTCCAAGAATACGAATTCAAGCATGTCATAAAGTGGGAGCTACCCAACATTATGCATCAATAATCATGGATCGATACATACATAAAACATAAACATTTTGGGTGTAATTAAATAAACCATTTCATAAATATTTGCTTGTAATAAAGCATCATAAATAAATCATTTGGTAAATTCTACCAATTTGAGTATAGTAAAGCCCACCTTTACTTATGAACTTCAATTTCGATACGCTGTTCTCCTCCGGTTGCGTGTGAGCCTTCACGTCCCACCTTTACGCAAAAATTTACGCTTAGCACGCTTGCACGCCGAGATTTTCAAATTTCATTCAACTTTGATAAATAGAATAATAATCAAGTTCTAATAAACTTTATACGTCGCTTCTACGCCGATTTCAATAAAAATAATTCTCGATTTTGAGAGAGACGAATACGATCTACGCCTCATTTTAACCTTTTAGCTTAAATAATGAATGTATAATAATGTTATTCAAAACAAGGATTTCAATCATGAAATCTTTCTCACAATTGAGATATTCGGATAAAAGTAATACGCTTTTCACGATTAACGATTTAACTAACGATTTCAGACGTTAATTTCGAAAGTCAACCATTTTGACTTTTCATTAAAAATATTCAATAAAACATATTTTAATCAATATAAATCGATTTTCAATCGATTTCTTTTCATAAAGCTTTAATCTTCGATTTTTCACGAATCGATAAACTTGATTAATATTTTCTTTCAATATTAATCTTTAATACTTTAAGCATTATTTATGCTTTTAACGTTATTTAATATAACGCTTCATCGTAAACATAATATTCTATGTTTAATAATTCTCAAAATTCAATTATGTCTAATATAATTTTAGACATATAATAAATTATTATACTTGATTAAAAGGAATTAAAATTCCTTAATTCCAATATATAGCTCACTATTATATCACAAATTTTCCAAACTCGTTCCAAAAATTCTTCTAAATTCATATAGTTTATTATTTTACACTATGATCATTAATATGTATTAATATCACTATAGAAAATTTTGGGCATTACATGTTTCACTACAATAAGTCTCAAAATTTGCAAACAATTATCAAGTAATTTCCTAAAATTCTAATTAAATTATACAAGGCCCCAACATCAATCTATAACATATTTGTAACTCAAAGTCCAACATTATTAAATCCTACATCAATGTATTATCATTATAGTTTTCGGTTCTTCATCAACACATAGCAAACATTTTTATAAAATTTCTACAAAATTTACACTATGCCTAAACATCATTATGTAACAATATAACATCATAATATTAATCAATATCAACTTACAAATCATGATACCAACACCTATGGCTCTCGAAATTTTTGAAAATATGAACAATAAATCCTTAAAATTTAATAAATTCACATATCAATTAATAAATGCTATAGACCAACATCATGCTATAATAACACTTAAATAAAATTTGTGCATCAAAATACATTTTTTTTCATTTTCGTATTCATCTAACTATTAGCATATGATTTTAAAAATTCCTATTTAATCACAATGTGTTCCCTAGCTAATATATATCATGAATCCAACATTAAATCAAACCCTAGAAAATTCGATCATATCAAAACAATTTATAATATATGCTGAGCTTCCAAAAAACATCAATATGAACATATTATCATGTAACATAATTAATACACAATAAAACATACTTGCAAAATTTTATTCACAAGAACGCATGCTTGTATATTAAAATCGAACCATTGCATATTAAAATTTTAACGCATAATCAAGCTCGCTCGATATCTAACCTTTTAACGGTTTGATTTAATGCTCAAGGATTAAAGATCAAGACTTTGGTGAAGAGAGTTGATGAACACTCAAGCTTTTTTTTTTTCTATGGAAAGCTCACGGCAAAGGAGGGAAATGGGAAGAGAAAATTTGATGGTTTGTTCTATGCAATCTACTTAAGTATTAAAGCAAGAATAATAATACACTAACAATTTCCTACATTTCTCACGCTCTCTCTCGGTTGTAATAAAGAAAAGCAAGACAAATGAATTTTGGAGAGTCAAATTTGCATATGTCATGGTGTAAATATCCTTACATGTATTAACTACATGCATTTACTCATGGAAGCTTTATTAAAAGATTTTGGGAAGCACAAAATAAATCTTGTTTCATGTGAGCACATTGGCCGACCATCACATGAGGAGGGGAAGAAAATATTTTCAGATTTTTGCTTGATGTAATACAAGTGTATTTATTACACTCTTCCCAAATATTTGTGCAATCAATTATTAAATCAAAAATTAAAGATTGTGTATCAATTGTCAAATATATCGGCTCCCATGTACACAAATACTAGTGTATTTTTCATCTACACATTTTACTTGGTAAGTGTGTATTAATACTACACTTAAGAAATAACACAAATTGGATGATCAAAAATGAAATTAATCATATGTTATATACATAGGAAGTTCACGGCACTTTCAACATTTTAATGCCCAAAAATTGATTTTCATGCTATAAGTAGATATATAGCATAATATATATCCTAGATGATAAATTATATCATAGGAAAATTATTGGAATTAATCCATAGGTAGAAAACCCTAATTCTCGATTTAGGGTTTTCGAGAATCATAAATAATCACAAATATAATTCCAAAATTTCTAGCATTAATTCAATGCTAAAATAATATCCAATTTATAAAATAATCATAGAATTTAAATATCATAATTCCTTGATCGTTAGACTTGATTCTCAAGTCATCTCTAAACGTTAACGCTTGAAACGCCTCAAACGCTCATTATCGACTCATTTCAAAATGGTCGTAATAAAGTCGTAATCACTTTATCAAAATATTCCATTAATAATGGAATTTAATTCTAAGCTTTAACACTTAGAAAATCTTATGAAATTTCAACTATCGATATGCAATCGACGTTAAAATAATATCACCAAATACGTTATATAATCATATTTCTTAATTCACAATCCTTAGTGAATATAATATAGGAATTTATTATTCCAAAATTAATCGAAATCATTATTCGATATTTTATTAATTCGATTATCGAGACGAAACCCTAATTTACGATTTTTATTATCGTAATTGGGCTTTTAATAAATCGGGGTATTACATTAGGTCACATAAGTTTAGACGTTAGACGTAACACAGAATCATATTCTTAGAGAACTACCGTTAAGTTCATTCAGAGATTTCTTGGCTTTCTCTGATTGAACTTTATACCGAGGCATTGTTCCTGCATCGGATTTGCATACACATGGATACCATAGTTGTGGAGACAACCTTGCAGGATTCATCGAAGCTTGGAAGCGTTGCAAATCATAAGTTCTCTATCGAACGTGTTCATAGGGCTCATCTCATGTTTAATTGTAGATCTAGATCTGCTTTCGACCGCATATCTCACCGCGTATCATTAGACGAGGTCAAGAACAACCAACAAGGGTATCGAGTCAGCTCAATTTATAATTAATTCGTGTTCTAATTAATGTGGATTCTCGAAATTTAGATTTAATTTTTCGCTTTTTGTTACTTTTTCCTTTTTAACTGTTTTATCAAAAAAGGAAAGGAACAAACGAAAAACGAAAAGAAAAGAAAATCGAAATATGAATAGTGTTTTGGAAATACGAATCGCCTGAAAATTCCTCCTCTTCACCGTCGATTGCGCCACCGCGGGCGCGGATGTAACGGTGGGTCGCGGCGGTGGCCATCACCAGACTGGCGGCGCGAAAGATGCCGATTTCGACTTTTCTACGCTACCGGGCATCGCGAAGACGGCGCGGTGAAGGCGCGCTACCGAACGCCGCCGAAGTCGCACGCCAGCTTGGACGTGTGCCGACGCTGGGTTCGCGCTTGCTGGCGAGGACGGAGCACGGCACCGATTGTCGACAGCGTCGACGAAGCGACGACGCGACGCATTTTCAGCCAGAAACCCTAACGAGCACTGGGCCGTCGCACGCTGGGCTTCCGCGTTGAGCTGGGCCGTGGGCGTGCACGGATGTGGCTACCGAGGCCGGGCTTCGCGCAAGGGACCGAATGATACGTGGGCGCCAAGAATGGGCTGGAGCTCGCTACCGGGCCATGCTTGAGGCGTTTTGGGCGGCTTTGGGCGTTTTGTTGGCACCACTGTAATCATTATGTAGCTTATAATATAAAAACGCTTTTATTAATTTATAATTAATAAAATTTAATTTCAATTACACAAATTAATTTATTAATTGATTAATAAATTTTGTTTTAATATTATTATTTTCAAATAATAACATTAATTTTGATTTTGTATTAATTTAGAATTAATACAATCTAATCACTATTTTGGACATTAATTATTAATTGATTAATAAATTTTAACTTTATTATTATTTTGAAATAATAGTATAAAGTTTTATTGTGTATTAATTTAGAATTAATACTATTTACTAATGTTCATAATTATAGAATTGATTTATTAATTAGATTAATAAATCTTATTTGATTATTATTTTAGAAATAATAATATTACATGAATATTTATATTAATTTGGAATTAATATAAATGCCTAAATCCACTTTTAATTAGAGAATTAAATTATTAATTAGATTAATGTATTTATTCGTTGAGCCCTATTTGCTATTTTTCTGTGATAAGCATGCTATTTGATTTTATGCTTATATTTTAACTATAGTAGTTAGAGCCCGCTTTTATGTTTGGGTAGGCGGCGCCCAATACTTGTAGTCCGTGTTACTATGTTTGGGTAGGCGGCGCCCAATATGTGTGATCCGCATTTCATGCCTGGGTAGGCGGCACCCAGTAATTGTTTTGATTTAATATTGGATATTAAAATAAACAATTATTATCACATATTTTATCCCCACCAAATACAAGTCTTGTTTCTTTGAAACAAAACGTGTCGTCCATCATAATTGTGTGAGGCCAATAACCTTTTCGTCCAAGAGTTTTACACCAAAGTGTTTACTCCCAAGTCTACAAGGCCAAGGCTCACTCAAAGATGTATGGTTAGCATCGTGTGATGGGTTGATTTGCTTAATTATTTTGAAACACCAAAGCGATCAAAATAATTAGTGGACACATATTAACTGGATTAATAAACCAAGAATTGAGGACTTTTGTTGCATTCGGATTCAAAACCCACCAAGTGTCATTATTGTGGTCATCACCGCAGAGCCTCGCAATGATGCAGACTTAATCGATGCAAAATTGTCGCTCAATCGCTTTGAGGCTCATCGAGTGATATTATTTACAACATCACCAAAGCAGAGTCGTAATAATATCGACTTGATCTTCGACTACTAAGATTTATATTTGTTATAAACCGTATTTTGCATTTGGGGTACAATATATGTTAAAATTAGTGAGCTAATCAATACAATAAACCCTTGTTTGATTAGTGATACGATTGTGATCCGTGTTTACTTTGTTCTAATTTGCTATTTCTTTATTTTCGCTCGCTAAGATGTCGCCTATGTTATATAAATGTTTGGTGGAAACAAATTTGTCGATCGGGTCAAACAATCCGGATTAGCTACGTTGCTGCGTTTGGTGTTAAGGACGGATAAGATTAAGTATGTCTCGATGCACCAATCCGCACCATCCCCGACGAGCGTTCTCCCGAGTATGCCTCGCTTGACAGGTTGCTCATAAGAAGCACGCTGAGGATGCTATGTTGGCTCGTGGCATTATCTCGACTTCTATGAGTTTGGAACCCAAAGGCAACATGAATGCATGCTACCCTATGAAATGATTCAAGACTTAAAGAGTTTGTTTACCTCACAGCACAAACCTCGAGTATGAGATACTCGTGATCTCTTCAAGTGCACGCTTCATGATAGGAGCAAGATTTCGAACATGTATCAAGATGATAGGATTGATTGAGAGGTTGGCGCCGATTAGAACGACTCGCCACCAATGTCTCAACCAACCCGGTTTTGCAATCGCCACAGGGTTCATTTGCTAATTTCATAGTGAATTTTAATATGAACAACACAAAGGTGGATTGACGGATCTTCACAACATGTTGAAGACTTATGAGTCCTCTACTGATGGCAACTCGTTTCATGGTGAGCTCTTTCGCCAATCTTCCAAAGGAAGAGAAAGCAAAAGAAAAAAGAAGAAGACATCGATGTCTTCAAGCCTAAAAGAGTGGAGGGCTCATAAGAAGAAGTTCGACATTAGCAAAGGATGAGTGCCTATTCTCATGGAAGGGCACCGAAGAGAGATCGCCTAAAATTCAAGGCACAAGGTGCAATGGGTAGAGCTCGTATGTTTGTCATCGAGATAAATATGTCTATAAATAATTCACATTCTTGGGTATTAGATACCGGCTTGGCTCACACATTTGTAATAATGTGAAGGGGCTTAGTGACAGCAGAAAAGTGAATCCTGGGAGGTCGACCTACGTGTGGGAAATGGAGCAAGAGTTGCTACTGAACGCGTGGGGACTTATAGATTGGATCTTCCTTCGGGTTATAGACTAGATTTACATGATTGTTATTTCGTTCCTGCTATTTCAAAGAATATTATTTCCATTCCTATGTTAGACATTGAAGGGTTTTTCCTTCCATTTTGGAAACAGTTATTACACGTTTTCCTTAATGAAATGTTTTATGGAAATGCCTTTCTTTCGAATGTTTATATATGTTTGAAAGTGAACGAAATATTCTCAATGTGCAAAACAAACGACCTAAGCTAAGTAATACGGATGATGCTACTTATCTTTGGCATTATAGTCTTGGTCATATCAATGAGAAAATGATAGCAAGATTGAGAAAATTATATTATCTCACACCTTTTGATTTTGAACCATATGGTGCTTGTGAATCATGTCTCAAAGAGATAATGATTAAGAAACCATTTTCTGGGAAAGGGTTATGTGCCAAAGAATTGCTAGAGTTGATCCACTCAGATGTGTGTGGACCGTTTCCAACTCAAGCAAAAGGTGGATATTCGTACTTCATAACTTTTACTGATGATTATTCAAGGTTTGGGTATGTGTATCTGATGAAACATAAATTTGAGGCTCTTGATAAATTTAAGGAGTTTAAGTTAGAAGTCGAGAAACATTGGTAAAAGTATCAAGAATCTTCGATCAGATCGAGGAGGGGAATACTTGAGCTGAGAATTTCTTGATTACTTGAAATCACATGGAATCCGGTCGATCGACACCTCCGGAACACCATAATCGAATGATGTATCCGAGATAAGAAATCGAACCTTATTAGACATGGTTCGATCCATGATGAGTTTCGCTAGTCTCCTTTATTCCTTTGGGGCCATGCCTACTTAACGCGCATATTTTGAATAGGTTCCTTCCAAATCACGAGAAAACACCATATGAGATATGATATAGGAAAGAGCAAATCTTAACTATTTGCGGACCGGGTTGTCCCGCTTTGTTAAGAAAATGCCGATTGATAAGTTGGAATCGAAAAGTGAGAAATGTTATCTTGTGGGATATCCTAAGAAACTAGAGGATATGAATTTACTCACCGAGATCACAAGGTGATCATTTCTAGAATGTGACGTTTCTTGAAGACTCCTATGTTTCAAGGAACAAGGTCACAACGAGGTAGATCTTCAAGAAATTCGAGAACCACAAAACAACACAGAGGACTAAAGATTGTTCAATGGTGTGAACAACAATTCAAATGGGAGTATTTGACGATCTATGGGAGGAAATGACTCTTAGAGGCTACCTCAAGACAATGAGACTCATCAATACAAGATGACACAATAGTTGTGTCATCTCCACCTCAAGAAATTCGTGAAGAAATTCTTGAGAATCTCCAAATGTTGAGGAAGTCAATACGGAGGAGCCTACTCACGCTCAAAATGAAAAGATGAACTCGCAAACAACCCGACTCAATAGGCCACAGAGGACTCGTCGGCACCCCAAAGACTGAATCTAATGGTTGAGAACCAAGATGATGAAGTCGAGTCGACGATGATGAACCTAAGACCTATATCAAGCTTGACCGCACCGATTCAAAGACGTGGCTCGATGCATCGAGGACGGTCATTTATGGACTTAGCAAGCATCAACGAGTCGAATATTTGTTTCGACAGAGCTATCAAATTGTTCGACTTTGTCGTAAACAAAGAGGACCTCGCGCTTATAGTAAGCGCGAGAATGGAAATGTTGTTCACTGGTCATATATGTCGATGACATTTCGATTATGGGAAGCGACCGATCCATGATGCAATCCGTGAAAGACCGGTCGTCTAAATCCTTTATGATGAAGGATCTCGGTGAGGCCTCCTACATCATTGGGATCAAAATCTATCGGATAGACCTAATAGATTGTTGGGGCTGTCACAATCCACTTACATAGACAAATTGCTACGGCGTTTTCAATAGAAAATTCTAAGAAATGATTTCTTCCTATGGGACATGGCATTATGTTGTCTCGTAACGATTGTCCTTCTAATGACAAGGAAATTGCTTGCATGAAAATGATCTCAAATGCTTCGGCTATAGGATCGATCATGTATGCCATGATATGCACTAGGCCAGATGTGGCCTATGCGCTTAGCATGACGGGCGATTTCAAGAAAACCCACGAGGATCATTGAAAACCATAAGACTATTCTTAAGTACCTGATGGACTAAATAATACTTCTTAGTCTATGGTGGGCAGAGCTATCAATGATCGGGTACACCGATGCTAGCTTCCAAACAGAAACAAACATGTTCAAAGACGATATCATCTGATTAGAGAAATAATAGAAATGGACAATGTAAAATTAGAAAGAGCACCTCCGACGATATCTTAGTCGACCCTTTACCAAGTCGTTGTTAGAGTCTTGTGTTGTACATGTGGGATGTTGGCTTTGATTCAAAGTGGGAGTTTAAAGTTTATATGTTTTAGAAACTTTTGTTGAGACATACTTACTTTTGATCACAATCAAGATAATGTTTTTATCTATGGGTTTTGTGCATTTAATGAAATAATTATTCAATGTTTGTCGTTATTCTCTTATATGTTCCCTTGAATTATCACTGTCATTTTTGCTGTGAGACATCGATGATAAAGTGTAATTCTAAAATAGCTCTAACCAATGATCATCAAGAATGAGATATTGATGATATGTCATAGGTTAGCATGTGGTCTGCATCACATTCTTAGAGAATGTAGTGGTTCTCGCAACTACGTGAAATTTGATATCCGTGATGGACACATGAATACTTTGGAGAGTATTGGTATACCCTACTATTAAATCGTTTGTTAGATTTCTACGATTTCTTAGTGTGTGGAGTATGTAATAGTCCTTAGACTTGAGGTCATTACACATTTTGTTTGTTGAGTGTTGTACTTTGACCAATGACAACGCTTTGCAGTGGCAAGATACGGCTTGGATTGGGTGCATCATGAGACAAATGAAAATGGTAGTTGAGCCAAGAATGAGATTCATTCCTCGATTGAAATTTCGAGTGAGCACTTATTTTCTATATTATTCACCATAAAGTCATTGGTCAATGTAAGAGATATATTCAATTAAAGTAATTGAATATGATCATACGAGTCTTATAATAAAGATGAGAAAATAATCGAGCTATCGATAGACACATAGCAAAATCCTAGCTCAATCGAGTGTGTTATGAATGAAAGGATATTACATAAACTTCATGTAAAGGTTTGTTTACTGTTTTCCACGTAAACGTTCTTCATATATCGAGTTCGCTGCACAACGCAGTCCAGGAGTTTTGTGCAGACTTTGATTAGATCATCGTCGGTATTGGGGGCCTATTGGGTCACACTCAAGTGTATTGTTAATCCGCTCAAGGGTATGCATAGTGCACGGTAAGTTATCTAATATTAGTCCAAGTGGGAGATTGAAAGATTATGGGCTAAATTAGATATATGGGCTTTAGTTAATTAATGGATTGACTATTAATTAATTAAAGCAGACTAAAGAATATAAGCTCATATAACCTAGGGCTTTAGTGGGCTGCTCTATTTAATATAAATAGAGAGAATTCATTCTTTAGGTCACATAAGTTTAGACGTTAGACGTAACACAGAATCATATTCTTAGAGAACTACCGTTAAGTTCATTCAGAGATTTCTTGGCTTTCTCTGCTTGAACTTTATACCGAGGAATTGTTTCTGCATCGGATTTGCATACACGTGGATACCATAGTTGTGGAGACAACCTTGCAGGATTCATTGGAAGCTTGGAAGCGTTGCAAATCCATTGGAAGCGTTGCAAATCGTAAGTTCTCTATCGAACGTGTTCATAGGGCTCATCGCATGTTTAATTGTAGATCTAGATCGTTTTCGACCGCATATCCGCCGTGTATCATTAGATGGGTCAAGAATTCTCAACAAGTGATCAAGTGGTGGAGACAAAGAGGAGATTGGTGGAATTGATTGTTTTCGGCGATGCTACCAAGAACTGGAAATGTTGTTTGCGGAAAAGAGAGGGAAGATTATAAATGTCTTCATTAACAGCACAAACAGCTACATCATTGGGAATCATAAAGTGCATCACTTTACAATTAAGCAACTCTATCCAGGATTCCATTTTTCCTCTTTACAATAACCTCCTACTTCAATTAAAATATGAATCTCATTTCATCTACTAATCCATAAAACCACCCTTCTTCATGAAATTGTTCCTGAGAGACACTAGCTAGGATAAATAAAAACAATTGACTTTAACGGTTACACAATGAGATTTCATCTGTTTGTTTTATGAGATTTATTCTGTTGCTGATGTTGCACCAGCGCCAACATTTATAACATTAACTTTTTGAAATTCATATTTTTAATACATTTCTAAAATAACACACAAATTTATATATAAGAAGGAGAAAATAATTAAAAATTTGTTTTCTTGTGTTAACTAAAAATTGATATGAACCGCTCATTTTTTGTATGATTAGAGATTGTTACATAAAAATTCAGTAACGTAATATATAAAAACATTGAGGTAATCTCTTATAATAATTTCTTCACGCCAAAACATCCCCGTAGAAGACTTTGTCAAAAACAATAACATAAAATAAGCATTAATGTAATATGTGAAAACATTAATAATATATATGAAAAGCAATATATATATATATATATATATATATATATATATATATATATATATATATATCAACACTATCATCGCATAATTAACATTTAAAAAATTATTATGCTAAAACTAGTATAACAAAATATATTAAATACAATGTTTGATTTGAATTTAACTATTATAAAATGATAATTGTAAAAGTTGAACCAACATCAAGAATACAGGACACTATTCCATCCTTAATTTTAACAAATAATTTTTAACACCAATCAATTTATGGACTTAAAATTTTATTAATAAAACATATTTCATCCGTCCCGCTTTGAATGACTCGTATTCCTCTTTGAACCGTCTCATTCTAAATGTGTTATTACCCAAAATGAATTATTTATATACATTAAAGTGCTCCAAATTCTGTGAATCACACTACTTTACACCAAAAACACAATTATTTTTAATCTACGTGCCAAAAACAATGAGTCTCTTAGAACGGGACAAAGAGAGTACAATGTAAATTCAAATATAAGGTACTAACTACCTTTTTCAAGCGCGAGCACGCATATAAGCATATATTTGTTAGGGAACTAAATATCCAATGTCGCGAACTCATGATTGAGGTTAAATATTAGAATTTCCTTTTACTCCCTATATCCCTCATTCAGTCACCTTTTAGCGTTAGATATTTACAACCAATACAACATAATATGTAAATTTTGTACATATAGTACAAAAAAAAATCTTAAATCCAATGACGATTTTTATATCTTAAATTAATATTTTAATACAACTTCACTTTGATTAGATTCTACACCAAAAGTTAGAAAATATAAGGCTTGCTAGCCTAATTTTGTGAAGGTTTTTAATATAAATAACTCGTTATTATGTAAATGTTGACTTACAATATAAATCTTATTTTTAAGAAAATATATGGGTCTTAAAGCGGTGTTGGTCTTTTAATATACATTTACTTCTCATAACCTAAAGCAATGTGAGGTATTACATGATTTTAATTATATTTCCTTCATTAAAATTATTATTATCTGACGTATACTTTTGTAGGATCTAAGGTTTATAGTGTATCATATTTTAATTAACAATAGAATTTCAACTTGAAACAACAACTAAGAAAAAAATGAGGTTTTGATATATACTCTACAATGAACGGAAGATTTATTGGAAGAATATAAATTATGAAGATCAATCAACTATTACATCAAAAATCTATATATTCATTTTTATAATTTACTTCTTTGTGTTGATTATTTACTATGTTGTTCTTTTTACGCAGTCCCATAATGCACAATATTAATAGGGGTAAATAGTCAAATTTATCCAAAATTATCATTATTTTATCAACTACCGACTTTGATCAAATAATTTTAAAAATATATGAATCTATTATCGGATAACTTTATCAGTATCGAAAATAGATATTTTTAAATGATTATTATTAAAATATAATATAGATCGACATTAATAATACTATTATTAGTAATGATAACAATAATAAAAAAATTCACAAGGTTTTAACAAGACTGTGACCTATTTTCTTTTACTTTCCATGACGTACGTATTAAAATTGAACCTACGTAGTAATATAAAAATAAGGAATTCAAAATGCTTTTCTAAGTCGGATTGTTTGTCAACCTAACAAGTACATAGTATTAAGCATGTAATGTTTGTAGTATATATGACGCATTCTTTATTTTATAGGTATATAATTTTATTTAAAGCACTATAAGTTTAGATCCTAGATGGCGTTGTTAGTTTGGATTTTCTGGTAATTAAGTATTCCTATTTTTCATAATATAGGATTTATTACACCTAAGGATAATTACTGCAAAACTAAAGTCCAGGAGAGTAAACATGCATTTATTATCTACATATTATAAATTAGTTGACTCTTGTTGTATCTCTAATTTTTGCAAAATATTGATATAGACGTCTGTCTAATTTTCCACCTATTTTCCAACAAAAGTTGTCTTTACATAACAGTTAGTACAATTGTATTTTTATACTAATTGTCTTTACATCTGTCTGATTTATGCTTTTTATATGTCATTTCTGGGTATCAATTGTCAAAAATCAATTATGGGTTAAAATTATCATAAAATCAATTCATTAAGATTGTTGAGGTATTATTGATTTATAAAACTAAAATTATCACAAAATCAATTTATCAGTCTAATAATTAATTGATTTATGCACGTGAAATTATTCATTTGAGGGGCACATATGAATTATTTAACAAAATCTCAAAAAACTTGATTATAACAATCCCAAACTTTAGAGCAATAATCTAATCAAAAGAACTACCTGATAATTTTATGATTACATTATGATCTAAAGAAAATAATAATTAAATATTTAGACTATCAAACTTTTAACAATTACTTTTTGAAATCTGATTTTGAACGACGAATATCCTTGTGACACGTCCAAAACTGGGTTGGATTTTAATAAAATAAATAAAAAAATGAGTTGGTGTCAATCAATTCCTTGGAAGCAATTTTGATGCCATAACAACGTCATTTTGATGTCAACTAATTTTAATTTCTTATCCTAAAATTCGCGCCAATTGTGGACGTCTAGAATTGAATCCAAGGATGTAATCGTTAAAATTTGATAGTTTGAGCATGTAATTATTATATCCACTAAATCGAGATGCAAGTTTTAAAATTCTCCTCAACTTTGGATCTTGAAAATCAGACATTAAGATCATATTAAATTTTTGATAATTGTAATATTTAATTATAATATCCATTATACTGAAATGTAATTTTATCAAATCTCAAAATGAACACTTTTTTAACTATGGTCAAGTTGATTTTACGTAACTTGCATATCTCCATATATGAATGTTGAAAGTAGACGAAAGCATATATATAAACTTCAGATCCTTCATATGTTAGGATATACTTAATGCATATGGGGTACAACTGTATCCTTCCCCCTCCCCCAAAAAAAATAAAAATAAAATTATAGAATATAATATTTACTTATATATATATAATGTAGGGCATAGGGGTACAACTGTATCCTTCCCTCCCCCAAAAAAATAAAAATAAAATTATAGAATATAATATTTACTTATATATATATATATATATATATATATATATATATATTTATATTTGTACAATCCTCCCTTAATAAACAAATGGATCATCTTTCTTACAAATAGTTCACGACTCACATAAACAAAAAAAAGTTGCAGAGTTTTTTTAGTTTTCTTTCTTCCACCTAAAAGAGCTTTTCAATCTACATTAAAAAAATTTCTTCTCTACCACTAGTACATTGATTAACCACTATCTAGATTGTTTGTCCATCTCCATCTCCACCTCGATCTCGATCTCGATCTCGAGCTCTTTCATCCTACTCCGAGGTACTACTACACTCTTATTTGATGAAATGTCCAACTCATTTGTAAATTATATTTTTGGTTATTTAATATGTCAATTTGTAATTGTTTGTATGTAGGCTTAGTTTTCTTTGAAAATTTATATTTCTATATTTAATATAAGAAATGACGAGTGATACGCCTAAATCCAAAAAATCAAAAGGAATGGCAAAACAACCCAATCTTCGACAATTTATGTTCAAGAAAATAAAATTTCAAGAAAGTTCATGCTCTTAGTAGAAAGTGGTAATCTTGCTAATGTTATTTTGTCTCCTTCAAATGATTTCCCTCAAGCTCAAGGAAATGCTATGAATTTGGTTGGTTCAAGTGCTAGTATTGCGCTATTAGAGGGGAATAAAGAATTAATTTATAATGTTGAACTTTTTCATCATGATCCAGGAAAAAATAAGCATAACGGACTATCCTCCAAATCAACGAAATTCGGTTAGAAAAGCATATATTCTTAAAAAACTTGTCAACCAAAACTCATATTTTTCTTGAAAATACCTTGGAGGTTCGTGCCGATTTAGTATTTCTTGGTTTATAAAATAGAATTGGTTTGAATATAATATTGAGAAAGATGCGATTTTGTTTTGTTTGCTACTTGTTCAATCATGAAGTTGAATGTGTGGGGAGATGCTTTTGTTAATGAAGGATTCAAGTCATGAAATAAACCAGAAAGTGCTCACAATCTTGCTTATGAGAAATATGTGAATTTTAGAGATGACAAAAAATAAAATAAAATCAATTCACGTTTCTTTTGACAATGCCACTGATGTGATTCAAAGAGAGTATGAAATTCGCTGGAAAGCTTTTCTTATTTGTGTTATCTATTACGACAAGGGTTGACATTTCGTGGGCATAGAGAAAGTGAAGAATCCCTTAATAGGGAAAATTTTCTTGAACTTTTGAAATGGTTAAAGGCATATAATGAAGTTGTTTCAAATGTCACTTTGAAAAATGCTCCGGTTAGTTGTCAATTGACATCTCCAGTGATTCAAAAAAGTATTATCAATTAGTGTGCTAAAGAAACAACTAAGCGAATTGTGGATGAGCTTGATGGTGACTTTGCTATATTAAAATGGTTGTTAAGTTGAGTTATGAGTCCTAAAAGGAACAACTAGTTCTTTCTTTCATGCTATCAATTTTAGAAGGAAAGATGAGAAAGGTAGTGGAACAATTTCGACTTGTTCATATTGGTGATACCATGACTTCGTCTCTTAGAAGTGCAATTATGTCCATTGAAAAAATCATAAGTTGTTGGAAATTAATCTATCTTAACTATGTGTTTTGATTAGATCTCAAAACCTTTGATGATTGTCTTTCGATGTAACTAATGCTACCGACTTATTCTAGAGTTAGCGCTTGTGTTACGCCAAAGAATAGAACTACCAGATTTAGATAGGCCTAAGATCAAGGAGTTAAGACAAGATCAAGCCAACCATACTAATAAGAGTATCGTTGTCAATGCAACCGATAGAAGCTCAATCAAGGTAATGAGAAATATGAATTTACACGTGTCTCGAGGATATATCTTGGATGTTTAATTCATCATACATTGATTATATTCCTAGCATGCTCCTATATAATTAATTACTACACATAGGAGTTTTCTTGTATTTACATGCGAATTTCTGTCACAACAGATCAATAACAGACTCCAACTTTGATCTCCTAGACCGTGTCTTGGATACCTCATCTCCAATATCAAGTGAGAGTAATCTATGGAGAACACCATAATTTTCGCCCCCTATGATGTATATATGATTTTCGAAAATCACTTCTTGAGGAGATAAATAATATGATTTTCTCCTATCTTGTATTTATAATTCTCTCACTAGAATCCTTTTGTGATAGGACTCGGGCATATCTATTAAATATAATAATTATCTTCTTCCCCAAGATAATTTCTATCTAGAATAATTATCTCGATATCTAATAATATAATATAATATCTATCTAGACTAGAAAATACATTAAATAAATAATACATTAATCATAACAGAATTCCAGTGGGATTCCTAAGGGTGGCTGAAAATACCATGGTTAACAGTTCTTGGTGGACATGGATGAAATACAAGGAATAAAGATGAGCTTAAAATAAATTAATTATCTTATGTTTAGCCCAAAACATAAATTAATTCATAAACATTTATTCATTCCACTAGAGAATAAATGCTGACTTACCCGTTTATTACCAAAGTTCTTAAGAATCTCGTATTTAAGATATCTGATAGGGCATATGTTCCATACATATTTTGGATGTTTAGTGGCATGTTGGCATGTTTTGGATCTAAATAGAGATTTTATGGTGCATATACTGATGATTTATGTTTTTATGATATGTCACAGGGGTAATAAGCAATATGAGAGTTTTTGACATTATTTTGGATAAGTTTTGAAGCATGGAACATTGAATTAAAGTTGTTGTCTGAAAGTCACGTAATATGCTCATACTGTACCGTTTCGCTGGGACTAGATGGTATTGACTTAAATTAAGTGACGTTTTGGAGGCTGCATGATTCCCCACGAAGTTTAATTATGTAATAAGGCTCAAATATTGAAGTAGACCTCTTTAGTTATTATTTTGGATTATTTAATGATGTCCTTATTATATTAAAATATGTTTTCATTTTTAATAGGAGATTAGATTTTAAAATAGGATTTTATCTATCCTATTAGCCATATCCTCTTGATTTCAGACGGATATCAGACGAGAATTCAGTTTTGAAGTAAAAGTTTTATTTCTTTTACTTTTATTTTTCTTCTTTTTTCTTTTACGATTTTTAGCTTGAATTCATTTATGAATTCTAGCTAATCTCTTTCATTCTGACGAAGATTAAAGAAGCTCTGACGCGACACGTTCCCTGAGATCTAATCGGTTTTATCTTTTAATTTTATGCATGCATCTATTATTCTCTGTGTTTATTATCGTTAATTGTTTCGTCTCTACTAGGTAGTTACAAATATTTAGTAGTTCGAAATTAATTAGTAGCCAATTCAATCGGCCATCCGTAGTTATGGTTGAGATTTGATTAGATGTAAAGTGATTTATCAGAGTCAAGAGTTTAATAGTCTTAATTCAATAATCCTGCATCAGAGTTTATTGGTTTTGAATCGGGTTTTTCTAGTTCTTAAAGCTGTCGACTCATTAAATCTATAGAGCGTCTCTTACGGTTGTCAGTCGATTAAAGAAGTAGTTAGTGAAACGTCTTCATAATTATTGATAAAATAAAGAGAAATAAGATTGCATCAGAAGCGTCTTCGGTGATCATCCTGGTTTGTTTGCATGAATTAGAGTTATATTTGCATCAATGATCAAATTTTTCTAAGCTATAGTGGAATTAATTGAAACCGAAATACCTTCATCATATTTTTCACAATCAAATTCTTGATACTTTGAGTAATTTTAATTTTTGAGTTTTTATAGTTTTACTCACTTCAAAAACTTAATTTTGCAGGTGGTGAACTGGAGAAATTCTCGTCAATCCCCTCAGAGACGATCTTGCTTACTGCTATTTGTGTAGTGTGGACATACTGACCGAGTGTCAGATTATTTTTGGTGAAAAACAACATACCAATATCGTATGTTCATTAATTATTTATAGCACTCTGACTATTTAAAATAATTAATCTCTTTAATTCATTAAGTAGTACCACTCAACCTTATTGTTGTACTTGAGCTAACTCAACTTGCAAGGTTTAGTACAATAAATCTTTTGAGCTCCTTAATGGAACCTCATCATCTTAAATAGATACGGTGACTCAATACAGGTAACCAGCATGACATACAAGCACTGCCATCATCCGAGATGAATTTTTCTATCTCGATCGTGAAGAACCTATATCTCGGTAACTTTATGTCGATATAAACCCGATAAGATTTTATGTGAGCATGAGTTATCGATCAATCATATAAACTTCTATGATCTTCTACACACCGATGATCTAATTTTTATATGACATAACATATGCAATCAAATAAACAATTCGGATAGGAGATCGGAGTAATGTAATGTAAAATATTGTATATAAGCTCAGTATTTTGCTTTCAAGATACAAATCCAATGAATGATGCTAGATTGAAGAATCAAGATCGAGAGAAGGTCAATCGATGTCTCAAGAATCAAGTATAGCGTGCCGATGAATGTATACCGGGCGAAAGTCAAGAATGAAGATCGACGTTAGAAGAACGAAGATCAAGATCAAAGGTCGGGGCTCGAGCTAAAAGAGATGAATGATTCATGATATGACTAAGTGTCATATCGAGCACCCGACTATCCCCGCAAAAGTCAAAGTTGACTATCAGAAGTGAAAGCTGGCGTCTTATAGTCAAAGCTGATGACAAATAGTCAATGCTGGCTATATCAAGTCAAAGCTGGTTGATGAAAGGTCAAAGCTGGCTATATATCTACGTCTGCTGAAAGCATCATACCGACTCAGGTGTTCGAAGCTAAAAAAAGACGAGAATCCAGCCTATTGATAAAAGACGGAGCAGTCTCAACTATCCTAACCTAAAGTCAATGCTGATAAAACACAGAATCAACTCAACTGAAGAAACACAGAAGAAATTAAGCCTTGAGTGTTTGACTCGTCACATGTCATAGCATATATACAGAAGATCTTGCATGTTAGAAGACCTTTCAGAGTTGCAGAGCTACAATGTACAATGATGCAGACCTCTGACAACAACGTACGATGATGTTGGATTTGTATACTCGAAGCAGTTTTGGTTGAGCTTGTATACAATGATTCATGTTACCACTATTGCAATCTCTTATCTGAATTGTTTACTTGATTGCATTTGTATGTCCATTTATCTCATATATAAGTTAGATCATACAGTGTGTAGAAAATCACAGAAGTCTGTATGATTGATCAAACTTAATGAGATATATAAAGGATCACAAATGAGACAACTTTAGGACGAGTCGTCGGTATGATAGTCATGTATAGATAAGAAGTGACTTGACTTGGTTGTTTGTCATACTAGTTCGCCTCGACGTATTGATGGATCACAATGATATGAGTTCTTCTATTCGACGTCATGAAGAACCTAGATCTCGGTGACTTTACGCCGATCCGAACCTCGATAAGGCATTAGATGAGTATGAAGCATCGACCATCACTTGACTTGTCATGGGTGAGGTTACATGAGATAACTCAATATTCTCCACATCTTGGGTGGTGGCGGTGCTTGTATGTCATGCTAGTTGCTCAGACGAGTCACCGTATCCATTTAGGATGATGACGTCCCCTTAAGGAGCTCAAAAGGTTTATTGTACTAAACTCTGCATGCTGAGTTATCTCAAGTACAATAATAAGGTTGAGTGATACTACTTAAGGAATTAAAGAGATTAATTATTTTAAGCAGTCAGAACGCTATAAATAATTAATGAACGTGCGATATCTTAAATACGGGGTTCGTGAAGTCTAAGTGCAGGCCCGACTCAACTTCGAAGATAAAGGGGTAAGTCGGCATTTATTCTCTAGTGACATTGTTTAGTATGATTTTGTGATGATTTTTGGTATTGTTTTACATGTCAATTTTAGTGGTTTGTCCTATTTATGCCGTTGGTTTGATTAATATTTATCGATTCGGACTTATTTGGTTTGTTTTGATGTTTTACAGAAAAATAGCATTAAATCGGATTAATTTTATCTACCAAGATCTATTCTATATTGAAGAGCATCTCAATAGGAGTTCGTAGGCGCAAACGGATCTCAATTCGGAATTCGGACGAGAGAGAACGGAGCGAAACCGTGAAGTCGCGCAGGCGAGCGCGCGAGCGCGTCCGGCGCTGGGCAGCGCCCAGCTCGCGCTCCAAGGCCCCCAGCGCTCGTTCCGCTGCTCCAGACCCCTCCCAAGCGTCTCCCCAGCGCCCGCTTTGCCCCGGGCGGCGCCTGCATCTCCAGCGCCTCACGCGCGATGTCTCGCCCACCCGCCCGGCGCTTCCTCATTCGCATCCGGCCAAGACACGCCCAGCCAGCGATGGGTCGCCATCTCGCAAGCGGTGGCGCGCCCCGCTGTAGCTGCTGGCCTTGCCCCCGGCGCCAAGAAGATTAGTCCGCTGGGTTTACTCCAACGCCATTCTCCGTCCGGCCTGGATTCCCGCCGCTGCCGCCTTCCTTCCCGCAGCCCGCCACCACGCCACGCCCACATCCGCGACGCTGCACGCCCAACCGGTGCTTGGTTCCCAGCCGCGCTGGGTGTGGCTGAATCTGACGCGTCCGGCCTGGTGCTGCGCGCTTTTCACCCAGAGCTCCTCACGTCCGTGCTGCGCTCAGTCCGTCCTACATTGGTGCGAAATTTCGCTGCTATAAATAATGTTTTAACGCACAAACCCTAAGCTCTTATTCTAAAACTCACGCCGCTATTATTTTCGCCTTTTTAATTTCTTTTCCTTTTCTTTTCCTTTTAATTATTTTGTGCTTAGATTAGCAAGTGGATTGTACGATTCCTGATATTTGGAAGATTTAATTTATCTATGAAATGGTTGTAAGTTTTCGATTTTAATTATGTCTATATAATCGGATTGGATTAATTTCGCTATGAGATGAATTATGATTTGTAGAATAATACATGTTAGGTGTTCTTATTTTGAATCGTGATTGTTGGGTTGATGATTTGTGAATTTCCTATTCAGATTAATTGATTATTTCATAATCTTCATGCATGGTGTTCGAGAGAATAGTGTAGGATGATTGTGTGCTTATATTTGATTATGAAGATATGCGAGCATATTTATATTAAATATGAGTTTGACAACGAAAGTGATCGAGAGATTGGTTTGTTGTTGGGTAATTGATATATGTGGATGGGTTTTGCTATTGTGTGCATTTGTTGTGAAATATCCTTCGTAGTTGATGGTGGGGTGGTCGAGAGATCTCCGTCATTAAGTTCGAGTCTAGCATTGATGTAATCGAGAGGTTAGTTAGTGTTGATCGCTTGGAGAGGCGTGGGTATTTTATGCATTGTGTACCGCCCTTGATTTATTAGTTGCGAGGATAGATTCAACCCTAGAACACCGCTCCAATTCGTGTATCGTCAATTCCTCTTGTTGTCCAAGTGCATTCCGCTTTATCTCGCTTTTTTATTTCTGCTTTCGTCCTTTCCGTGATGCCCCTTTATGTTAGGACGTTAGTTTTTCTTTTCCGCTGTGTTTGACATAGAACCGTAGCCTGTTAAGCCTTCCTCGAGAGATTCGACTTGGGTCGACCTTACCATTCTATAAGGACCTCGCATTATCATGAAGCGATCGAAAAGAAAAATTTGGTCGGACAGACATGAATAAATATTTATGAATTAATTTATGTTCTGCATCAACATAAGATAATTAATTTATTTGAGGCCCATCTTTATTCCTCGATTTGATCTTTGGGTGGCCCATCAAGCCTCAGAATCGCTAAAATTGTCCACTCATGTGTAGTCCCACTGACTCATATGATCTCTCTATCTGAAAATATATTATTATATTTAGTAGATATCAGAGATCATATCCTAATAGATTCTAGGTTGCATTATAAATATAAGGTGAGAAAAATCAGCTAATCCTAATGCTATTGTGATTTTGAAAACATAGAAGCATTATTGTGATTTTCGAAAATTCGTGTGAGGAAGAAGAAGATTTTTGCAAGATTTCCACAGATTGCTCTCACTCGGTATTGGAGTTTTGGCAAACGGGATACAGTCCAGAAGATCAAAGCACGAGTCTTGATCCAATTCCTTGTCTGACAAATTCGCAGGTGAACACGAGAAAATACCTATGTATTGTAATTGATTATGTAGACGCATGCTAGGTAAATAATCAATATATGGTGAATTAAACATCCAAGATAGATCCTCGGGAGAGGGTTAAAATAAGATTTTCTTGCAGATGATTATCAACGGAAGAATTTTTAAAAAAAAATATAAGGATCTGATTGGTGCTCCCTCCAATGACGTTATTCATCATCCTATCTATAAAATACAACAGAATCCAACTTTTGAAGGTTACCAAAATACTACGCAATTGAATTGTCAAAAGTATTCAAGCTCAAAGCTCAAGCCTACCAAACAAAGATTTCAAAGAAGAAGGTTAATAATACAATAAATCTCAAGAGCTCATATATTTATCACCAATATTTCAAGATACACTTCCTTAAGTCTAGGATATTTCATATCTTGTATATCTTAAGCTTAGACACATTGAGTTTATCGTCTGTGATAGCTCAGATCCATAGTTGCAAACCCCTCTACAAAACCCCCAAAAGTTGTGTAGAAGTTTGAGACAAGTAGGCAACGACGTGTAAATGGCTGAAAACTTGGTCATCTAGCACCCGTAAGCCAGAGGTTAAGTTCATTGCATCCGAAAGCAGTTAGTGATTTTCTACCACCAGCAAACGTAGAAGGAACACCGAGTTAAGCGGGATCGTAAGGTGAACTCAAGATTCAGTTTACTCTTATACCCATAAACAAGACTCAATCCGAAGTTCGTGGATTGACTGAGCAATCAGTCCGTGGACGTAGGAGTTGATCTCTCCAAACCACGTAAAAATCAACGTGTCTTTTACTTTCAAGATTGCTTCGCCATGTTATCGAATCACATCGCAGAGACACAAGAGTACAACATTATTTTGAACCTTCATCAAGATTCGATTGACATCGAGAGATATAAACCAAAACTAACTAATCAATATCTGACTAAGTGTTTCAAACTGGCTTTAAGTTTTCAGTAAGGCAAATACAGTAACCACCACATTCCGCACGCATATCAGTTATCAATCCAACTAAACAATTGTCTCAGCAGTCATTAGGTTTGCCAACTGATATCACTCAACACAAGACACCCTTAACCGAATCGACCAAAATATTGTCATCGTGATTGATCGCGATTACTCCGACCAGCCTACGACACTGTGAGCTATCAATCTTGTTAAAACAAAAAACTTTAAAATTTATTTAACTGATGTTTTTTTCCCTCCCCTCATACACCATTATCTCCCCAGCTCGACCCATCAATGTCTTTGCTTGTTTAACATTCATTGAGTCCATCTAAGGTTTGAGGGCAAAGGTATGATGAGGCTAGTAACATCAATGGTGAGATACATGGTCTCAAGACTTTGATTAGGGAAGATACTCCTCGTGCCTACTATGTTCATTGTTTTCCTTATCAACTTCAACTAACTCTTAGAGTCATTGCCAAAAAGAATAGTGAGTATGCTTGGTTTTTTGATACACTTGCAACCTTGTTAAATGTGATTGGAGTTTCTTGTAAGAGAAGAGAAATGATACGAGAATTTCAAGCACAAAAAGTTGCTCAAGCCTTGGAAGTGGGTGAACTTGAAACATGATCAGGGTTAAATCAAGAATTTGGTTTGAAAAGGTTGAGAGAAACTCGTTTGGGTTCTTATTACAAAACAATATTGAATTTCATGAACTTGTTTTCAATAATTGTAAAGATTCTTGTGATGGTCGAGGAGAATGGATCTAATTTGGATTATAAGGAAAAAGCTCAAGGCATTTAATACTCAGTGGAATCATTTTGATTTTATTTTTATGGCATAACTAATGTCTATTATATTTGGATACACTAATGATTTGTGCTTTGCTTTGCAAAAAAAAAAGATCAAGATTATTGTTAGTGATATAAGGCTCGTTACTTTAACCTAAGTTGTATTATAGAAAATGAGGCAGGATGGATGAGAGACTCTCTTCAATAGGGTCACCTCATTTTGCAATGATAATGACATTTTTGTTCTGGATATGTAGGCTCGTTACATCCCTCAAGGAAGGTCAAGCGTTTTGTTCAACAAACGACATATCTTCATCATTTTCGGGTCGATGTTTGTATACAAGTAATTGATATACTACTTCAAGAATTTGACAACCGATTTGATGAGGTCAATATGGAGTTGCTCAAATGCATGACTTACTTAAATCCTAGAGATGACTTCTCTTCTTTTGACAAGGAAAATGTACTCAAATTGCCACTTTTTATCCCTTCGGATTTTCAAACATTGATTTGATAACTCTTGAATGCCAACTTGATATATTCATAGAAGATATGAAAAGAGATGATGAGTTTCAAAATTTGCAAGATGTTAGTTATCTTTGATGAAGCTTGTTGAAACAAATAGACATGTGACTTATCGTCTAATATTTTTGCTCATCAAGTTGTTACTGATCCTTCTGGTTGCTACTGCAAGTGTGGAGAGAGTGTTTTTCGGAATGACTTATGAAGAACAAGTTGCGAAATCAAAATTTTAAATGATTATTGTTTTGTTACTTTCATTGAGAGATGTATCTTACAAGTTTCGATGACGATGTTGTCAACCGCTTTCAATAAATGAAGACTCTAATAATAAATTTAACAGTCATGTAATTTTCTTTTGTATTTTAGTATGTGTGACTTTCTTCTCGAATAATGTTGCATGATGTACTAATTCTAATATTAAATATTCTTTTATGTTTATATTTATGTAATTATTTGTTATACCCACCGTCGTATGGAAGTGTTCGTAGGTACAATCAATCTTACAAGAATTTTTGTGACATTTTTTACGAGAGAGAAGAAAGGTAGCGGAAGGCACCGCAAGCCAGCGGCGAACGCCTTACCAAACCCAACTATTTCATCCATGGCGCGGACAAGAACATTAAAAGGAATTTTACGAAAAGCAAAAAAGATGTGTCAATTTTGGGAGTCTGAAAAAGTTGGAAACGTTTGCAGCCAAAATAACGACCCTTATCCTACCCCCTACCTTACTTGCTATTTATCTTCAAACTTGGCATCTCCTTTGAATAGCGTGCCCACCTACGTTATTACCAAATTCTATATTTTTTTAATTCTCCGTCTTCATATTTATGAATCTATATCTATATATTATTTGATTCATTTCTACCGCTTTCCACATCTTCTTCTTGTCGTTGCTTATTTGCATTATTGAATAACTTTCACATTCGCAATCCAGAGAAACGTGCCACTTCAAAAGAAAATTGGAGTTCTTTTTCCCACTCTAATTCTTCAAAGAAACGATAACAGTTTGGAGTACTGAACAATCTAATGGAGTCGAGCGCTGAACGGCGGCTCAGATTGATTCAGACCCATCTGATTCCCCATGCCGATGCTTCGCTGTTGCCGATTTCTGCCAATCCTACCTCCGGTGAATTCTTTCATGGTACTTTATTGATTTTGCTTTTGCTTTGTTTTTTTAATGTTGTTTTCTGTGTAACGTTTGAGATTTATGAATATTTTGTAGTGGTGCTTTCTCTTTCATATTTTGCCTTTTCCCCCGATGGGCCATTCTTCTACTGTAGCAGAAGTTTACTTTTCTTGGGAAGTTATTGGTCTGATCCTGGGATTTAGCTTTATGCAATTCGACATTCAGAATCAGTTTATTTTATTTTTATTTCTTTTGTATTTCTTTTTGAACATCTTTATGGGTTTCATCTGCTTTGTTGAAGACTAGGAATCCACTTATAATACCTGGTCTCCTGTTACTATATAAACTTAACATCTTTCTCCTTTTGTGTGTGTGTGTGTGTGCCGGGGAGGGGGGTTGGGGGTATGTTTTCTAAATTTCCTTCCAGAATATAGTTTTCAAGCGAGTCAGTTCGTTGATGGGGGTTTTGGCATAGCAATTTACACAAAATTCGGATAATTTGAAGATCCTTTTTAAGTGTGAAAGAATTAAGACAATTGATTTGTTGGGCGCTTAAGCCCCTCCTAAGTCCTAACGCCTATTTGTGTCTGCCAATGACTGTATAGAGTCATTTTCACACAAAAATAAGTGGTGTGCTGCAGTAAGTTTTATTTGGAGATTCGTGATGTACGAAAAAGATTAATTGAGAGCGAATGATGTGCATGCTACATTATTAGATTCTTCATGCTAACTTTTTTTTTCTTTGGGGATTTTACATACCTTCATCTACACATGGGTAAGGAAATCCTGAATCAGAATGCCTCCAACTTGCTGACATCTTCTAATAAGAAATGTCCTGAATATTAGCTATAGAAGCATGCTATGCTGTGTACTTAGGTGATGACTCCTTCCACCTGCGTTGTGTTTTTGATATGTTATAAGAGAATCCTTTGCTTGTTCTTGTCTATGATGTTCTGAATTGGAAAATTGAAGGACGGATATTTTTCCTACACGTATATAGAGGGCACAAAATTCCTCAACCTTTTATAATAGGATATATGTTCCTATTTTCTATTCTGGTTAAAAGCTTCAAATGGGGCATTGGATTATGGAAGGTGGAATTTATTTGATCCCACCCTTAGTCCTGGCATGAGATAATATAAAGGAGGTCTTAGATGCCCTCCTTTTCTTACTAATTTGTTAGTTAGTGAATAGCTCCCACAAACAAAACAGACCCAATGGGGTTCATATTCTCTTCTTCAACAGGATTTATACCAATTTAAAATTCCAGATATAGATTGGTAATAAATCCTAGTGAGATTTACACTTAATAAATTACATGAAAGACTAAACCTTCCAATGTACTAAATGAGAAGTTTCCGTTTCTTTTTCACCTGAACAACAAGGTCAAGAAGGAAGGAAGTTAACTGAAAGGATAATAACTTGAAACCTTGTCAGAGATTATTTTTTTTGGCCTAGCAATGAGTTTATTACATCAAAACATAATGTATGTGAATTGCAATAGGCAGGCTTTTGTCCATGCTTTTTCTGGCATGAGGAAACCAGTGTTACCACTTACTTGATTGACACTTGGAGTTGAAAATTGATGGGTTTTTGCTTGGAAAATCATATATTGGATTGCTAGCTACCTTTTCCTGCTAAGGAGTTTATTATTATTTGCACTCTTCTTTTCTCGGTTTAGTTGACAGATTTTAATGTACTACAGACCAGAAGTACAGTGTAATTCTTCCAGAGAGACTGCAAACAGGGAAATGGAATGTATACAGGTGGAAGGTTTATTATTTCCTTGTGCATGGTTCATATATGTGAACTTTGGTAGACTCGGAGTTCCTCTCCTGCCAATCTGTACCTGACGATTCATTGTTTCTTACATACAGATCCGCCTGCTCTCCATTGAAGCTTGTTGATAGATTCCCTGATCATCCAGAGATTGGCACATTGCATGATATTTTGTGTGAGAATGTTTGCCCTTCTCCCGTACACTACTTTGCTAGAGATGTCTACCCCTATATATTCATTTTCGTTTCATTGAGTAAATACACATGTGCTTAACTTCATGTCTCCACCTTATCCAAATTCTGATACACAATCTCTAAAACTTTACCTTTTCATTTAATTTGTTGGTGAATTCAGACACTCAGTTGAAAATTTCCAAGACTACAAATATTTGGGTACACGATACGGATAGATGGGACTGTTGAGAGTAAGTTTATTGGAAATCTCTCTTTCTCAGGTCATAAGGAAATAAAATGGGCTATTGACTTTATTTTTGCAAAAAATGATGTATCTCTTTTTTACAATGTGCAGTTACAAATGGATGACATATGGTGAGGCAGGTACTGCTCGATCAGCAATAGGTTCAGGACTTCGCCATCATGGATTACAACCAGTAAGCCAACTTTTTCATTTTTTTTCCTGTCTATTATTTCTTCCGCGAGGTACTAATTGGTGTCTGTATTGGACAATTTCAATATCAAAATACTTCAAAGTAAGTGAAACAGATATCTTTAGCGACTAGCCTTAGTTTTCAAAAGATAACAATAAAATCATAAGGTCTTTTTATGTCTATTTAATTTTGTAACTTCCACCCAGTTTTTCTTATACGAAGAAAGTTAACCTGGATATTAATTTATTTTATACCTGAATCTTGCTATCTTTAAGACATTGACGTGTTTTACTGGAGCAGGGAGCTTGTGTTGGACTTTATTTTATCAATAGGCCAGAATGGATGATTGTGGATCACGCCTGTTCAGCATTTTCGTATATATCAGTTCCTTTATATGACACCCTTGGTGTGTAGTTGTAAGTCAGTTGAGCCTTCTCTAGTGTAGTCAAGTCCATTGACTTTGTAATCTTCTGGTGCATCTGTAGGTCCTGATGCTGTTAAGTTTATTGTCAACCATGCTGAGATACAGGCCATTTTCTGTGTGCCAAGTACCTTAAACACTGTAAGTCTGTTCTTAACATCTCTTTTAAGTTTTAAGTTTTAAGTTCTAGAACTTTTTTTGTGGATTGGTTACCAGAGTTTTATGACAACCACTATGCCTATCGCTTGTTTCTGGTTTTATCTTCTACTTATATATTGAGAATGAAAGAATATGTCAAGAAGCTTCCCCATTTTGAAGCTAGATCCACCAAATCATGTTACATATTGAATCATCCATATCATTTTATGTAGCAATGTGTAAGTTTAAATTTTTCGTATGCTGCTGTCAGAGAACAAATAGTATGCAACTTGTAATTTCGATGTAGTTATTTATAGGAGTCTCCTGATTTTAAATGTCTCTGTCTAAAAATTGCAGCTACTGAGCTTCCTGTCAGAGATTCCTTCCGTACGCGTAATAGTGGTATGCTCATATACATAATTTTAGTGACTTATATTCCTGTGCAACATTATTCCTCTTTTTCATGTTCTTTTGACGTGTTGTACTTGATTTGTGAATAGGTAGTTGGGGGTGTAGATGAACATCTACCATCTCTACCCTCTGCTTCAGGAGTCAAGCTTGTGTCATACACAATGTTACTTAGTCAGGTATCTATAGTATCTTATGATTTTCTTTTTCTGATGCTATATGTTACCAGTGATAAAGTCTGTTAATGAACCCGGTAGCTATCACCCAATATTTTATGCATGAAAGAAAGTACTTTAGATATTAGGCTTTACTTTCTTGCTGATAACTTCTTTACATCCACCTAGCTGTCATTGGTCCTAGATTCATGGCAGTTAACTTTTTTACCTGATGGTTTTTTCTATTTGCTGACAAATTGTGGTCAATGCTTAAAAGGTGAATTTTAATCTGCTAAATTGTTAAATTTAGGGTCGCAGTAACATGCATCCATTTTACCCTCCCAGACCTGAAGATGTAGCCACTATATGCTATACGAGTGGTACCACTGGGACACCAAAGGTAGCTCTCTCTTTCCGTCTTCATATGTTATAGTTTGATATTAAAATTTAAAATGTTTTGTAGATATAATATAGCTCTTCTTTTTTTACTCCTTTTCTTCCAATAGGGAGTTGTTCTATCACATGGAAACTTGATATCAAGTGTTGCTGGCATGACCCTTGCTATCAAATTTTATTCCTCGGATATGTAAGTTCTATCTTGGAATATGATGTATTATTTTCACTCTCGTCCCAGATTGTGTCTGACATTGCATTTTATGCAGTTACATATCCTATCTTCCCTTGGCACACATCTATGAACGAGCTAATCAAATCATGTCAGCATATTACGGAGTTGCTGTTGGCTTCTACCAGGGGGTATGTGATTCCTCAATGGAATATATTGATTCAATCTTGTTCTGCTTATAAAATCCAGTGTTGCTTTGCTGTTTGCTCTTCCCATTTCACCTTACATAAAAAGACTAAAGATTCGTATTGGAAAGATAAAATTTCTTTCTTGCACTTGAAGAAACCCTGTCGCAGTCCAACTGCACCGTAAGATATTCCTGATATGTGAGGGATTTGATTTGTCTGAAAGGGATGGGTGATAGGAGTGGGTAAGTAATAGATTTGATCATTTGAATAGTGATATGACCAGGATAATCTTGCATTGCTAATGCATTTGACATGAAAGTTTATCTGCCTTTTGGTTGTTTCTGAAGACAAAGTATTCTTCTACTTCATCTACGGTGATAGTAACCTTTATTTGCAACCTCTGAAACTTCTGTGGAGTGAACTGGTTCAAATTTTATTTATTTATTTGTATACACTGATTGGCAATGCTTACTGTGCACAAGTCAATATCCAGGTTATGGGATAACAAAAAGAAGTAAGGAAATTAATATAGCACTAGGATATGATTTTTGATGCTCTTAAGTCGCAGGATATTAACCTTGTTCCACTGCTTAAATAATTTTTTGTATGGTGAGCCAAGCTCATTTGCACTTGTATAATTGCTTTTATTGTCAGGGGCTTTACATGTGAAGTTGTTTCCTATACAGGATAACTTGAAATTGATGGATGACTTAGCTGCTCTAAGGCCCACTATATTTTCTAGCGTTCCTCGTCTATACAACAGAATATATGCTGGGTACATCTCTTCAGTATTCCTGAAATGATTGTTTAGAACTCTTCTAGTCAAGTGTCAAGGTTTTATAGTTTTTCTGTTTTTCTTTTTTTTTGTTTTTCTTTTTTTGTTTCTTGCAGAATAACCAATGCTGTTAAGTCTTCTGGTGTGCTGAAAGAGAGGTTATTTAATGCAGCCTACAATTCCAAGAGACAAGCTGTAATGAGTGGTATGCTTTACCTGAGACTGAAGATTGTTGCTTTGTTTTCCTTTATGTGACCAACTGAAATTTGAAGTTTTGTGGATTTCGTTTCAATTATGACTTACCTAATAATCGGGAAGAAGTAAATATATCTCATAATTCCATCACTAAGGAACCAACCATCCACCGAAACAGAAAGCAATTAAAACAATTCATGGACTTATTAGTGTCATACCATCAGCTATATTTTTTTTGCACAATCTTTCTCCTTTGCTTTTCCTTTTGTTACTTTGCAATCTCGTGCGCTTCTCAAGTTTCTTAATTACCTTCTATTGTGCAGAGTATGCTATTTGATTCTTTCTTGTTTACAATCTGTTTTCAAATGCCTATTTATTTATATTCGGTTGCCATTCCTTGTTTGTCAGGCCGAAAACCATCACCTATGTGGGATAGGTTGGTGTTCAATAAGATAAAGGACAAACTTGGAGGCCGTGTTCGTTACTTGACTTCAGGTGCTTCCCCGCTGTCTCCTGATGTGATGGAGTTCTTGAGGGTGTAAGTTAAATTTTATATATAGTCCAGTAGTTAGTACCACTCTAGACAAATTTCAGTATTCATACTCCTGAAGACATGGCATCTATATATAGGTGCTTTGGCTGCCAAGTAATCGAAGGTTATGGCATGACAGAAACTTCCTGTGTCATCAGCTCTATGGATGAGGGTGACAACTTAACTGGTCATGTTGGTTCTCCCAATCCGGCATGTGGTAAGTCATAAAAAAAGGTTTGCTAAAACTTGCTTTTGTATTATGGTTTTGAGCTTATTCTAAAATTTGACACTTATGCATCCATGCCTCCAGAAATAAAGCTTGTTGATGTTCCTGAAATGAGTTATACCTCAGAGGATCAACCTCATCCTCGTGGGGAGATCTGTGTCAGAGGACATATCATTTTCCAAGGCTACTATAAAGATGAAGTTCAGACGTACTTACCTAACGCTTGGAATTTCAATTTTCTGGATCATGTTTGGATGTTAAAATGTTACTTGATCTTGATTGAAATTACAGGAGAGAAGTGATTGATGGTGAGGGTTGGCTGCATACAGGAGATATTGGATTATGGCTACCAGGTGGGCGCCTCAAGATTATTGATAGGTAAGTTATCATCTGTTAACCACTCCAAAAAGAAAGAGAAGGGACATGTTCTTGAGATCTTTTTCACTGTCAACAGGAAAAAAAACATTTTCAAGCTGGCACAGGGCGAATACATAGCACCCGAGAAAATTGAGAATGTGTATGCAAAGTGTAAATTTGTTGCACAGTGCTTTGTGTATGGTAAGAAAATCATATTTTGAATACTAAGTCAAGCTCTCCCTTACTCTTTCAGCTGAGGAGCCTCGTTTTTGTAGGGGATAGCTTGAACTCCTATTTAGTTGCTGTGATCTGTGTGGATCCTGATGTTTTGAAGGATTGGGCAGCATCAGAAAATATCAAGGTAATTAAGAAACTTCCACTGGTAACTGTATTATGATAATGAGGAACTTGTTGACTCTCATGTCATTATCCTTTTGTGTTGGATTTACTGCTCGTCTCTCGTTTTTCTTCCATGGATCCTTTATGCACAAGGAGCCATATTGTATAAACCTTGCCCCTTTCTAGGGAAAAAAATAACAAAAGCAAAAACTCCGAATTAAGATTATCTATATTTTGAAGTACTCTAGTAAGCAGTGGTATCCTTCTCCCTGAGTAATTTCCATCTCAATCACTTTGTTGTTTCCTTGCAGTATGAAGATTTAGAGCAACTTTGTGCTGATCCAAGAGCGAAGGCTGCTGTACTTGCTGACATGGATGCTGTCGGAAGGGAGGCTCAGGTAACGTTGTCCTTAGAGCTATAGTTATTCCTTAGAGCTATAGTTATTGTTCGATCAAGGCTTCAACATTTTGAAATATTATCAAACTTCACATTTGGTTTATTAATTAATGTTTTTCGGACACAGTTGAGGGTTTCAATTTGTGAAAGCCATAACTTTGGTGCTTGAGCCGTTCACTGTGGAGAATGGCTTGTTGACTCCAACATTTAAGGTGAATCTTTTCTCAAGTTCTATGCATAATAACGAGTACGATAGTTGTTGCCGAACATGGCCTATATTCTTTTTCGGGTTGTCTCGTCGAACTTGGCTGCTTTCCTTTTTAAGAAATAATTATTTCTTCAAAAGATGTGGATCCTACCTACTTTTTATCACTTTAATAACTTTATATCCTTCTTCTATCTACTTTTTATTCATTTAATCACTTTATACCCTTCTTTTAAATAATCTTGCCGAAAAGAAATAAGCCATCTTCGGCGGGACTGAGGGAGTATTATTTTTGTTGAATTCAAAGATATTGAGAAAAATAAATAAATATATTATCATGAGTCATGACCGAGTTTGTCATGAAATTCTTCTTGCATGTTGATATATATATCAATTAGTATTTTTTTCTTAAAATTTCGATATCATATTATTGAGTAAATTTCTATATGTGCATTAACAAAAAGGGTTAATGGTAGTTTATGACCACAACATAGATGATCTCTTATAACCTCAATTGTGATTTATTTTTAAATATCCTGTAAGTGTGCAATTTTTTCATATATGTGTTGTGTGGAATGTCAGGTAAAACGGCCTCAAGCTAAAACGTATTTTGCGCAAGCAATAGCTCGCATGTATACGGAGCTTTCAACGGCTGATCCAACCGGTGCTCCACAAAAGTTGTTGTGACCATCCATTCAATAAATGGGTGACATCATATACCAAAATACATTAGCATCCAATAATTTGAAACTTGGTTTCCTTCTGTGTAATCTCAATTTATGCATTTCTTTTGTTGATTCTCTTGATTGTGGAGGGCTTAATCTATAGAATAAGTCGGTTTTTGTCTTGGTTTGTGAATATATCAGTCTGAAACTTGTTATGAGATTATACATGTAGACCACTTGAATTTGAATATTGGGCAAACAACGTAAAGGTAATTCATGATTGATCAAATCACGAGCCTTGTGTAAATGTTCTTTCCTATGAGTAAAAGTGACTGAGTGAGATGCTTATGAATCCCATTTCTCAGAAGAGTTATTACATACCAAGGCATTTTAGAAAGTGGAGGGTGATAAGTAGGATAAATAGTCTTCACCGAATAATTAGAAGGATTATTTAAATATTTTCCCCATTTTAATGTCCATGATATTAACTTAAAATGATAAAATCAAATGCAAGCTCAATTTCTTTTTTCCCCTTGGTATAAAAGATCAACCTATTGTAATTTTCTGTTTTGCAAGTCTACAATAGTCTTCATAGCCTTGTACATGCCACTTGTTAAAAGTTTTACCATGTAACTCGACAACCTTTATTCAATTTCTAATGCAATTTCCAACTCCAAAATAAAAAATAAAAAATTCAATATGATATGAAATAAATAACAACTATGTCAACTCATCAAAAGGAGTATACACAGACTAATCACGTATACCATATGATGACACAAAGGTACCAAGTTAGCAATACCTAAGACTATGTGTAACACCCCGGATTTTTAGAAGGCCAAATCAATAATAATAATAATAATAATAATAATAATAATAATAATAAGGGCAATTATTGGATTAAATCCTAAACTATTTGACTTGTCCCAAAAATGTCCCAAACTTTCAATAATATCAATAAAATACCTAAATGATTGATATTGTACCAAAATATATTTAATAACATTTTAGCTAATGGAATGCTAATTTTCACTGAATAATTTAAAAATTAAAATCAAAGCCACATATATGGCTCGTGTTTTTAGTTTTTGGGTAGGGTTTTTAGAAACACAAAAAGGGCTGCAAGTTCGACATCAACAAAGAACAACGAGTGAGAAATCGACGACTACCAATATCTCAATTCAACTACAACGAGTGGTCCAAAGTTCATTGTCGTGAGAGAGCCGACACAGTGGACCTCGCTTTTGAAGATTCAAAGGTATGTCTTTTGTTGCTTTCTTTAGCTATTCTTGCTTACCATTTAAAAATTCATGCGTTTGATAGTAACTAAACAATTATCAAGCATTATCAATCCCTCAATTATTATTTTTTGGCACACACAGCATGGACTTATGTGATTTAATTACCATTGAAATTCATTCTGGTGGGCGATTTGTGGAGGACACAAAATATGATGGTGGTGAGGTTGATATTGTGGAAGGATGGGATTGGTCTGCATGGAGCTTTATTGCATTATACAATTTAATGTCGAAGGATGGACATAGTGTTAAGAAATTTGCTTTTAGAGATAAGAATACAGATAAGTTTATTTTCTTTGATGATCAAGCTACATTTGGCCATAAACTATATGAGTGTGTCGATTGGAACAATGAAAGGGTAGAAGTTTATGTTGAGTTTGCCGATGATTGT
The DNA here is from genome assembly GCA_036937905.1 of Salvia rosmarinus. NCBI lineage: Eukaryota > Viridiplantae > Streptophyta > Magnoliopsida > Lamiales > Lamiaceae > Salvia > Salvia rosmarinus. The sequence goes on from CM072820.1 coordinate 43,094,180, forward strand.
AATGTGAATATGGACGGTTGTCGAGGGGGTCCACATATGGAGCGGGAAGAGAGGCAGTGTAATGATGTTGGTGATGTACACATGGAGAGTGAAAAGGGGCAAAAACAAGAGGATGGTGATTTTAGTGAAGAATCTAAATTTGATAAGGGTAATGCTTCTAATGATGATCATATCGATGATGGTATGGAAGATTTAGACTTTTCAAGTGAAGATGAAGAGTTCTTAGAATGTCGGAAGAATATGAATACAATGGGAGGGAAGAAAAAACAGACTAATCAAGTGAGGTTGGAGATTGGAGAATCATCAAATTCAGCAGTGCCTTTTGAATGTTGGGATGGGCATGAGTCGGCATATGAAACTTCAGATGGATCAGTTCCATCTTTGAATTCAGATGAAGATGCTGAATCATTCCAACAGAAGGATAAAATTTTGTTCTATGATAAAAATTGTGATCATAAGGAGTTAAAATTACAGCTTGGTATGAAGTTTAAATATGTTAAAGAGTGTAAAGATGCTGTCAAGCTATGGGCTATTTTGAAGGGATACAACATCAAATGGACAAAGTCTGTGCAAAATAGAATACAAGCGAAGTGTGAACAAGGATGCCCTTGGATGTTATATGCAAGTAAGTTAACACGTGAACCAACATGTGTTATCAAGACCTATGTTGCTAAACACATCTGTTTGAGGCCCCATCGGCACAGACAAATCAATTCTGCTTGGATATCTACTATTTTCATGGATTTTTTGAAGACAAATCCTACGATGAAAGCGAAGACATTAGAAGAGTATTACGAGTGAAGTATAAGGCTCAAGTGACGAGAAATATGTGTTATCGGGCAAAGGATCAGGCTTTGGAACAACTAATAGGATCTTATGAGACTCATTACTGTAAGATTATACCATATCTCAGTGAATTACGTAAGAGGGACAATGAGGGCAGGTTTGTTTTAAAAACAAACCTGAACTCAAAAAATAAAACTTTGTTCCAGCTTGTAAAAAATAAAACAAAATAAAACTTTGTTCCACTGTAAATTTGATTTTTGTGATGCAGCCACCGGGTGGAATGATGCCACAATTTGTTAGTTTTACAACACCAAGTGGAATGAGATCACGGTTTATACATGATACAAATTCAGAACAAGTTGGAAGCAGCCAAAAGTCACAAGTTTTTAATGGCTCTACACCTCACTGATGTAGTTCAGTAATTATTTTTGTAAAACAAACATATTTGGTGTTTATTTTATTTTAGTAATTGATGGGAAAACAGTAACCATGAACATGTTTGAGTTTATCTGACTGAATATTAGATTTATTTTCTAGCTATATCTATTTTGATGATGTAGAACTTGAATGATTTTTGCCTACTTATTCAAAGCTTTCTTAAGAACCATTATAAAGTCTCATAAGCCTACAAGTACAATTTATAATCTTTCTTGAAATTTTTATTAAAGATGAGATTAGTATTTTGAACTGATGAAATTATTTAATTATCATCATTTCTATTGGTAAATAAAGTACTTAATGGTTCATTTTCGTCATGTGAAAATTACAATCAGTATTCTGTTAACTAAAAACATTATGAAAGATATTTCTGGTATAATATGAATAGTTTGGGTATTTTATTGATATTATTGAAAGTTCGGGGCATTTTTGGGACAAGTCAATTAGTTTAGGATTTAATTTGATAATTGCCCTAATATTAATAATAATAATAATAATCTTAGGGATAATCATGATATATATATTGATATGTATTCTATTTCAAATCAAACTCTATGTACTTATCAAACTCTAATATTATATTTAAAAAAAAAAAAAACTTATTTGAGCCCTAATTTTATTTTATAGGATTAAGATTTAATTAACAAGAGTGCTAATAGGATTATGACTTAATTAGGGAGTGGATCAAATGAGAACCACATATTTTTTGCGAACTCTGCGAACCATGCATAAGACGTTGAAGATGATGCATATATAGGGGTTGGATCCAGTGAGAACTCATCTTTTTTGAGAACTTGAGAACTATGCACAATCGTATAAAGTTGATGAATAAAACCTATAAAGTTGTGCACAATGAAAACATTCTAAAATTGTTGAACAACAAAATAATTTTAGAAAGTTTTCATTATGATGCACAAAACGTATAAAGTTGTGCATAACGAAAACTTTCTAAAATTATTTTGTTATGCAACAATTTTAGAAAGTTTTAATTATGCATAACTTTATCTTGTTTTGTGCATTATCTTCAACGTCTTATGCATGGTTCTCAAGTTCTCAAAAAATGAGTTCTCATTGGATCATTTATATATATATATATATATATATATATATATATATATATATAGGGAGGGTTATGGTGAGAATAAATATATGTATAAGAAATAAGAAAGAATCTCAATCATTGATTTATAAAAAAAGGACTGTCCAGATTTAGTCTTTAAAATCCAATAATTTTTGTATCCTACGCATGTTTAGGGTAATATTGGAAGAAAAAATAAATTCAATGCCCATTACTGCACGTCCTATTTTCAAGGAGAAATACAAATCCCTACAGATATTCTCTTTCACAATATATACCTTTACTATATCTTTCTAAAAGATATCATTTAATTCTACACAACTACCGATGTCAACATTAAATGTGAACAGCCGTCCCTTTCGTTTTCCTTTCATTCCATATTCTATATTCAGCAAATTTTCGGAACTCCATCCGTCCCTTTCCTTTGTAATGAGTATTTGTAATGTAGCATATAGTAGTCAAATATATTGCACATCAATGGTAAAACTGTTGCACAGCTGTAAAATGAATGTAGCATACTATCGGTATTGATTGTTGCACTTTCTTAAAAATCTGTAGCTAATGAGTATTTGTAATGTAGCATATATTAGTCACATATATTGCACATCAACGGTAAAACTGTTGCATAACTGTAAAATGAATGTATCATATTATCGGTATTGATTGTTGCACTTTCTTTAAAATATGTAGCTAATGAGAAGTTGTAATGTAGCATATAGTAGTAAAATATATTGCACATCAATGGTAAAACTATTTCACAACTGTAAAATGAATGTAGCATAATATCGGTATTGATTGTTGCACTTTCTTTAAAATATGTAGCTAGTGAGCAGTTGTAATGTAGCATATAATAGTCAGATATATTGTACATCAATGGTAAAACTGTTACATAAATTAAAAATGAATATAACATACTATCCGTATTGATTGTTGCACTTTCGTAAAAATATATAGATTTTAATCAGTTGTAATGTAGCATATAATAATCAAATCAGAATAAACGTGTAAAAATATAACTAACCATATCCAAAACCTGCACCTTTGAAAATGCCATGAAAATAGGAACTACCATAATTTAAAAAAAGTAAAAATACAATCATAACCCTAGGAAAATCGAAAATATGATAATGTGTAGCACACAGTATGATTTATCATGGCATTTTAATAATTAAATCTGTACCCTATATCTATCATATTAAAGGGCTTAAATTCATTCTTATTTCTCACACAAATATCTATTCTCATATGATCTCTCCTATATATATATATATATATATATATATATATATATATATATATATATATATATAACATACACACACACGGCACATTCACACACAAAAACACACCTTCATACATTCACACACCACGATACACACAACACATTCCACCCACACACGGTGCACACATTGCACACATTCCACACACAACACATTCACACGCACACACACAGATCACATTCATGCACAGACAGCACACACACAAACACACACACAATATATTTCGTTCCAGTGCTCAATTGAATGAAGCATATTTTTTATCTGTTGTACTCGACAAAACAAGGTGGAAAAATTTATGCTTGTGGTTATGTTATCCCTATTGTTTTATATGTTTTTATATTCATATTGATTATATGACTACATGTTTTTATTTTTAAAAACTATATGATGTTTATGTTAATATATATATAGATATATATATTTTCATGTTATACTATATGTTCTATATATATTTAAGACCTCACAGTATATTAAGGTCTCATGTTATTATTATATTTAAGGCCTCACAGTATATTAAGGTCTCATGTTATTATTATATTTAAGGTCTCACAGTATATTAAGGTCTCATGTTATTATTATATTTAAGGTATTTAAGGTCTCACGGTATATTAAGGTCTCGTGTTATTATTATATTTAAGGCCCCACCGTATATTAAGGTCTACTGTTATTATTATATTTAAGGCCCCACACTATATTAAGGTCTCATGTTATTATTATATTTAAGGCCTCACAGTATATTAAGGTCTCATGTTATTATTATATTTAAGACCTCACAGTATATTAAGGTCTCCTGTTATTATTATATTTAAGGTCTCACAGTATATTAAGGTCTCATGTTATTATTATATTTAAGACCTCACAGTATATTAAGGTCTCACAGTTATATATATATTTTCATGATATTAAATTCTATTTATGTGGCAATATGAAAGATTAGCATGTATTACATATGTGGATAAATTGCATTGTTCCTCACTGAGTATATTTATGATATGCTCATCCCTATCTACTTTCAGTTTTGCAGTTGAGGAGTCGAAGCAGCCATGAAAATCGAGAATGACTAGTACAATAAGAAGTCGTTTATTTATTTTAGTTGAAGTTATGAGATTTTCGATATTGATTAAAATCGTAAGTTTAGTTTTCTTTAGTTAAGTCGTTTTCAAATTAAAATATATATTTTTTTAGACACGTCTTTTAGTTTATTATTTTGTTTAACATGGTCACTTGTGAAAAAAAGATTGATCAAGTCCTTTTATAAGAAGTCAAAATTAACTTTATATTTATCTGTTGAGTTTACAAGTTTTTCATTTGTTGTTCAAGTTTAAATTAAATATCAATATTTTATTCTCTTAGAAAATTGGGGTGTTACACTATGGGCCCGTGAAACTGGATCTGTAGGCCTAGCTCCACATATCCAGAACTGCTCTTCTGAGTAGTAAACGACATCACATGTATTAGTAAATTATAATCTTAAGGACTCATATCTCCGAATAGGAGCTGACTCTTTACAGACAGATTGTAGCAAGTAATATGGCGCATGTATCTGAGGATCTGTATATACCCTATTCGAATCTTATAAGGATTCAGATCACCTTATCTCATGTCATATCTACACCTATAAGTACTCTCATCACGCAGGGGTCATGTACGTAATCTTAAGTTATCAATAAGCCTCAAACATAATATATTAACGACTTGAGCGTCAAAATATCTACTCAGAGACTCCATCGGCTCTTTTACAATTGATCCAATTCCACGTATTCGGCGGTTCAACAAGACATTCCAGTTGTGCCCTCATAACCATTATTCAATTACTACTATGAGATACGTCTATTTTATAAATATTTATTAGATTTACAAGTTAAATATATCACAATACAATTTCATTTACATAGAAAACAAAGTTCCCATTATTTTTGTGGAAAATTTCCAACAATGTGAGAAAACCTCTTGGAGCAGCGATAATCACAGAACCACCGGTTCCGATTTGGGACCTTATTGGGATATCTAGACGGGTGGTTACGCCCGAATGTTATGGAGTCGGTGCGGAATCGAGTTGGGCTAATATACCCTTAAGCTCCACGCAATTAAATTTGTGTACGAGCACAAGACAGGACAAACATAGTCTTGTCGTGATCAAAGTAATATTGAGAGTTGAGAGTAGGGGTGAGATTCGGGTCGGTTTCGCTTAGCAAAACCGAAATTCGATTAATCAAACCGAAATACCAAAATAGTAATCAGTAATCGATACCAATCGGTTAATCGGTTAACCGATTAACCGATTCGGTTAGTCGGTTCGGTTATCGGTTAACCGAAATTTAAATTAAATTTAAAAAAAAAAAAAAAAAAACAAAAATTAACCGAAAATAACCGAAAATAACCGAAATTAACCGAGATTATTTCAAATATTACAGAAATTAATATATTAAATTAAATAATTTTTACTTAATAATTAAATAAATAAATAAATAAATTAATTAATTAATTAATTTCGGTTAATCGGGTATAACCGTCGGTTAATCGGTTATACCCGATAACCGAAATTCACATGCAATCGGTAACCGATAACCGAACCGAAACCGAAAAAATCGGTTATCGGTTAACCGATAACCGACTTTTTCGGTTTCGGTTATCGGTTAACCGATAACCGATACCCGTTTAAGCACCCCTAGTTGAGAGCTTAGGTCGTCCAAATTCCAATCAGCAATATAAATTGTACACAAAATTAGCGGCAACACTTTGTAACATGATACATCATTCGGCAAGTCATGGCCTTACAGCAAAGCAGCCATTTATAAGTTTTATATGCATACAAATATTATACACGAATTATGCACACGCTTGGACAATGAGAAAGTGTTTCAAGGCTTCATAACTGGTCTCGTGTTATCCTTGAGCCACTGATATGCGGAACCTTCCAGCAACGGAGAAACCTACAGTGAAATATGTAAGAAATGAAGACTTGAGCTGTAAAAGAACAAACAAGACAAATGCAAACAGCAGAGTTAAATGTTATATTTACCTTCTCCCAGACTTGCTTATGGTAATCATTGAGCCAATCTATCTCAGTGGTAGAGAGTAGTGACAAGTCACACAATTTGGTCTACATCATGTGTAGAGAACGAGATATCAGGGATTATTAAACTATAGCATGATTGAATACCACGTTTCACTGATAGAATTTAAATAGAGCAAGTAAGGCAGTAAAAAGCTCTAATGGGGAAATTGGGGCAGAACGGGGAATCACGATGCAAGGATAGGAATTCATACTAATAGCAAGTCAAAATACCTGAATAGGAACAAATGTGAGCTTTTCAAAGCCCAAATAATCCACTCCTCCAAAGCGATTTGGCGTGTCTGCCTCTTTCACATAAAGAAGATTCTAGGAGGAGGAGGACAGGGAGACTAAGTTACATGGACATCTTAGGAAAGGAAACTTGCACTTTTAACTTTTAACTAATGAGAAATCTATGGCAAGTAAAGCACAGACACTATGAACTTACTTCAATCCTAATGCCAAATGCATGGTCTTCATAGTAACCAGGTTCATTGCTGACAACCATGCCCTTCAGCAATGGGGCCATATTTCCAAAGCGAAAGCTGATACTTTGAGGGCCTTCATGAACATTGAGCGCAGCTCCTACACCATGACCAGTACCTAAAGTTTGCATGGAACATTGCAGTAACAAATTAGCATATCATCTCAAATCAAAACAGATGGTCAAATACAATGCAGTAATAAGTCTACAAAAGAGTGAGTGAGAAAATACCATGACGGTAATCAAGACCTATCTTCCACAGTGATGATCTTGCAAAGGAATCTAACACAAAACCAGGGTAATTATCAGGAAAAATAGCCTGATCAAGAGCAATATGACCCTGGCAAAATCATGGAACGTTGTTAGTTTGTCTTCTCACAACCACAGTCTCTATATAGAAATATAATTAAGTAATGTGAATCGCAGAGTGAAAACAAACTAGAAAAGACCACACAACCTATATCTAGAATGAAAACAGCACCAAACATAAACTGTGAACTGGTACTTGAAAGATACTTTAAGTGTCTTAAGTGCATTGGCAACTAGGTGTGCTTCATCATGCCATACACCTCTGTAAATTATAAACTCATCCCCATGTTTAAGGATTCAAAAGCTTATTAGGTACTTGAAAGATACTTTTAAGTGCATTGGCAACTAGGTGTGCTTCATCATGCCATATACCTCCGTAAATTATAAACTCATCCCATGTTTAAGGATTCAAAAGCTTATTAGGTGGTTCATGGCAGGATTTTCCTATGCATAGGCAAAACCCTTGCAGCTGGTCATCTTACACACCAAGTATCAACAATTAGTTTGACACAACAATACGGGAAGCTTGTTTCCTCTGATACTTGCTTAATTAAAGAAACAGTCCTTTCAATATATCCCTTCTCCAACTTCTTGAAACTTGTACAACCACAATTGAATATACTCAACAAAGATTTTTTTTGTAACAGAACTTTAAGTGCTAGAAGTCATTTGCCTGCTCTCTCTTCTCAAGTTACCTTCTTGCACTTAGTATGTAACAGAAGGCAATGTCTTTTAAATTGTTACAAAATTGAAAAAACAGGTTCATGCATGTAAATATACCAATGATCCATTGTTGAAGAGAACCATCGTCTTTGATCTTACATGAATAAGGAAATTATTCTTCTTACAGAGAATTGTAAAGTTAATCGAGTCAACAAAAATAGATGAAAGAACATTACCTGAAGGACTCTGGTGAAACATTCTTTTTCCCATGAAGAAGGTTGGCCAAAATGTACTGTCCTAGTAATGTCAGTTGTTCCATCAATATATTGAGCTCCACTGTCCAGTAGAAAGAGTTTTGCTGGATCTACTATGCTACAATTGTTAGGCTCTGGTTTGTAATGTATGATTGCACCATTTGCACCAGAACCTATAAATAAACATTTTTGGCATAGTCAGTCCCATTCTCCCATAAAGGAAAACAAATCAGTTAGTAAAATAGTTCTACACAAATGAGTAAAACTGAAACATGGGACATGCACAACTCTATTGCCTGATAGCAGACTGCATGTTTCATATTGTTCAGACTAAAGGAACAAATCCATTTGTTCACTCATTTGCCACAACCACTCTCTATATTTGAGGACCTAATGGATTTAATCTGAATTGTTAATATTTCAAAGAAACAACTACCCCAATTCAAACTTCTGGAATATGAATTAGTCAGTGGCCAGTGGATAGAATAAAGCCTAAAATCATGAGATAATTATGCACACAGGTCAGACCAATATTTTATAAAACAAAATTTTCCACCAGGGTTCCAGAAATCCACCATTACTGAATGCAATCATTATATATTCCAATTCCTCTAACATTTACTTTACAAGAGACTCGTTAGTGTGAGCATACCACTAGCCCACGGTGATATATACACAATAAACTAATATGAGTAACTGCCCAAAGTTTCTTATTTAGTGAGCTATCACTAATTGAGATTTCATAGTTGGATAAAGATAGATTTGACTTATTATCCTCGTGCTTATCGAAATATGCAAAGAATTGACTTGGAAAGTATCCATAGTCATTCCATAGTGCCCAAAAATAGAAAGACAAGGAAAAGAGTAAAAGATTGTGTACCACTTATAGTATCAAAACTTGTATCCAGAAAACCATCTTGCCTAGATCGGAATTCAAGAAGCTTCTCTGCAACATCTACTTCTGTCAAAAAGACACCATTATCGATTTCCTCCTCCAGCCATGCCCAGAACTGGGCTAGAGCTGCTGCATCCCTGCAAAAGGTCCCTCACACTTAACCAGAACCTGAATTGCCATATTCTTAAAAGTGATACATGAAAAAAAAAAAAAAAGCTTGAAGATGGAGTCCAGTTAACACGTGCACTAGAATATAAAGTTAAACTGTTTAGCAGCAAATCAACATTGACAAAGGTATCCACTGCTTCCTAAATACTTGCTCCTTCCCCTACAAAAGATGATCCACTTCTTTATATGGTTTTGTTCCTTTAGAAGTTTCATAATGGCTCATGGTCTGTTAGTCATTTTAAAGATTAGTTTACAAACAAGATAAGTATTAAATAATTATCAAACACCAGAATCAAAATATAAATTTGGTAAAGGTAATTGGGTAAGTAGGAATTGCCAGCACCAAATTGAACAAACTGTCAAAATTCATTGCAATTACTTAATATAAATTAGAACGGACAAGTCATCCATGCTTCTAACTAGCAAAGGCATGTGCATCACATGACATATAAAAGGCATCTAAATGGATTTCAAAAAGGTTCCTTATCAGAATACATTCAAAACGCGAGGACCACAAGCTCGGGGATCGACGAAAGAGAAAATATCAAATAAACTTCTTAGGGTTAGCAGTGAAAGAAAGAGCCTGGCATTCATTTCTTTATTCATATTCATAGCTGAGTTTACAAAAAGAGGGACCAATCTCATCGAGGTGATTAGAGGACACCTCTGATCATTCACCTCTATTGTGACATGTTTACAGCAGTAGTTTTAGAATGGCTTGCAAGTGTCTGCACAGACTCCTCTAATAGGGACCCACCTCACCCGCAAGCAAGGATGCTAAAATAATTGATATTAAGCCCATCGCATCAGATCTCACTTTTGGCCACTACATCATGGGTTGGAGCATAAAAAGGCATGCATGATTGGAAGTGTCTTATTGCAGAGGTGGAGTGCGAATAGTAATAAAAATGGGAAAATTCACAGGTGCAGTTACCTCAGATGAGAGTTACGCATTCCTTCTAATTCGGCTTCGTTTTTTATGGCTTTAGCAAAAGAAATAGGTGAGCTCTTATACACTGCAGCAGGTCCATGAGACATGTTAACTGGGCCATTTGCCGCATTGCTTATTTTCTTATCGACATTTCCAGCAGTGGCAGAGTACTTATCACAGGCAGATTTGAAAGCATTCACAATTGCAGCACTAACAGATGACGTGTCCAACCAAAGGCATGCCCCTTTTGCAGCCAAACTGCAAGAAGAAATTATGGTCAAGTAAAAACGTCTGCTCTAAAAGAAACTCAATGAATTGGCACATCTGTTCTATAAGAGACAAAATGGATCTGCAAATTACATTCAAATTGCTGTGCAAAAAAGTGCTTCCACTTTAATTTCAAACAGAAAATTCTCAAAAAGTAAATTAAAATTACGATCTACTGCTAAAACACATGCATTGTCAGATAGGTCAGTATGCTGGCCAATTAAGTAGCAGTATAGCTGAAGAGATAGAAACACAAATGAGAATATCCATGGACCATGTGAAGTGGCCCCAATCGATATAAAGCTCTGGGGATATCATTTCATTAGAAAGTTCAGGTTTGTCTAGAGGGCCACTAAACAACTAATAACAGCATTAAGTACTAATCAATAGCATCTTTTGCAGAATATCTTTGGTCAAATAATCTTCTGCATTGATAACATTCATCTTTGTGAAGAACATATTCTTTTGTAAAGTTTTAGATCCAGTAAACCATATGGTAGTACAGTAGAGTTATTAAGAAATTTATCTGGCTGATGAAAGACGGGGAAAATTGAACTCGAACAAACAAGTGGAGAAGGGGCTGCACCTTTCAACTTCAGAAAGAATGGACTCATAGGGTCTCAACTCAATCCCAGCATTCTTCAAATAATGCATTACATCAGGGTTGATTTTGGCATCATCTATAAACAATTTTGCTCCATCAATCTCCACGACTAAATAAGCATACATAACTGGTGAATGTGGTATATCGCCACCTCTCTGTCAAAAAGAATTCACATGTTAACAGTGAAGAGGAGACAATAGCGAGACTCAGATAAAGTTTCAAACTTATTTGAAGTTTCTTCCGTACCAAACCACAATGCAGGTCCACCAAGCAGTGAATGAAGAACCAAATGTAACCTTTTTAGGTGTCTCTATTAATCCATACAATATTTGGTTGGTGAACCAATTTAAAAGTTAGGATGAAAAAATGTCCTTCAAGGTCTTGGGAGAACAGCTAAGAAAAACGAATTCCCAGAGCACTAAGAATGCAGCTGAAGTACAAAATGTAAGATTCGGAAGCAGCTATTGCAAGTTATATGATGTTTGCTGCCATTCTCATTTCCTTAAATGGAACAGATTCAATGTTTGATATTACAATTACCCCCTAGAGGAGCTAAGTGAGATGGGATTTAACAATTCCAAAACCTTTTTTATTGATTTAACCACAAAATAAATGGACCTAATATGGTTTATAGTCTGAATACCAAAGCCAAATATTAGATAAGAATAAAACTTCTTACCTATTACTGGAAAAAAAAATGGATTTACAAGTATTGATGCCACAATCTCTAGGCACACCACACCTTCTGATATTTTTTAATCAAAGCACCTTCCTTAACAGCAGGAAATCCTCCTTTTTGAGGCTATTTCATCACTTTTTTAGTATAAAGATGCCCTCGCACAAGAAAGAGACCATGCACCGGCTAAAACATCTAGGGAATTTTCTTCTTTCACTATTTTTTGTTTTTTGAGTTGGGGCAGCAAAGCAGGGTCTCATGCTGTACATCTGGTTAACAATATTGGAGTTACTAAAGACAGAAAATCACATAGCTCGAAAAGTTACCAAGTTCAAAAGCCATGCAATCTCATCCAGCATCGAGATAACAATTGCAGATGAATCAGCACTACTTAGTTCAGATCTCAATGAAGACAGCTTGGACGACACGTCTACGCCAGCATATTTCAGGTCATGAACTCTTACATGTCTGTTTGGAGGCTTTGGTCTTGATTCTTTCCATATCTCATCTACAAGATTAACATCATACACGTACACTAACTCATGATTCTTTCGAGATATGGCCTCTTTCAATTCATCTGCAGAATCGGAAGAAAACAGGAACTGAACCCTTCACAAAAACCAAGGGAAGATGGAAAACTGGGATCAGATAGATGTAACAGATGGAAATATCAACCAGAATATGATGTCAAAATGAAGAAAAATTAACTATACAGATAAAGACGAGCAACAAGTACAAGCAAATTCAAAAAACAATTTCCAGCAAGTGGAATTCTTATAAATTATTTGGGAAAGCTTCTTTGCTAGGAATCAGTCTTTACAGCCTTGATTAAATAGGAAAAGTATAATGATCGTTTAGATAAATGTCCTCCGGGAAAATGGTGTAACAGATCAATAGACAACTGTGAGATGCAATTTAAGCATTTGATGCTGGATTTTGGAAGGCAAAAGTAAGAGAGACTAGGTACCCCAGACTATCAGTCACAAAAGGTCAAGCTGTGATAGCTACAGAAGAACTGTAGATCTGGTCTATTGGAAAACTCAGAATCTCCCAATCTCAAATATAATTCTGCCCAAATCCACCGGAACTTGATGATCTATGCATTGTGAGTAAACAAAACACTCAAAAACATTCAGGCTTTCAAAAGATGTTATAGGGCTTATATATTACGTCAGAAATTTCCTCCATGTACATCATTCATCATATATCTTAATTATGCAAATTACACTTAAGCAACTGTTAGAGAACCCAAACTAAATCCAATCAATTTCTGAGTAGAGCCTCTAAACACCAATCAGGCTTGCTTATCCTACAAGAATGATCAACCCCAATGTGAGGCCTTGACGGTGATAGGTTGATGTAATAGCGGGCTAAAATAGTATTTTCTTATCACAACAGTGAGTTTCATAGATTATAAAATAAAGTTACATATATTCAACTAGTTGAAATAATCATATGACAGAACACAGTATGAGAATTAAGATTTTACTCACAGGGTCTATCCCAACTCTGCTGCCAGGAGCCAGGACTCCATTAAGCCACTCACTTGTCGAGGTACTCCTAAATTGCCAGCCTTCATTAGAATCCAACTGGAGGATAACTGCTCCTGGGCCTATTTGACAAGAAGAGAAATAGTTAGCAACATAAACAAAGCCTAGCGACAGTTTATCAAAGTGAAAGAGAGAGATGTTAGTCATCCACTTGCCAGACCTGGAGGAAGTAGCGACCATCTGTCCAAAGAGCTGCTTTATCTTTTGTGACCACAGCAGTGCCTGCACTACCAGTAAAACCTGATATGTATGCTCTCCTTGTATAACACTCAGCAATAAATTCGCTCTGAAATTAAACATTACACTAATAAGATTTTGAAACCACAACCATAATATGTAATGAAACGTTAAGAAGCTTGATGAAAGAACAGATGTCTTAGACATATGACCAAATCTTAACTTGGATAAGATGCTCCCAGAAAGATAGCACATTCCAACACTTTTCTTTTACTTATCATTTGTGGAGTAAAGTGCTTAAGGGGCTATGTATATTCCAGGTCGCTGATAGAAGGAGAACTGTTTTTTTCTTTTTTTTGGTTGTAATGACATTAATAGAACCTGATATCTTCTAACATAGAATTTTTCATTCATTTTGGAAATGGGTGGACACCTTGCTCCTTACATGTACTAATTACTATATTTGTAATTTCATGTTATTAATAAAATTTGTTTTTCTCATGAAGCAAGGGAAGCAAATCATCGAATTTAAAATCCCTAAGATTACAAAACAAGTGAAAATTCCAGAAATGTTGTATGCAACTAACGTTACAATCGAGATATCTGGTTCATGGTTGAGTACTGATATACAGTACGAACAAGGAAAAGAAGGTTCTACAGATGAGAATTTCCTTCTTCAATTATCTTCTCACTCTATTTTCCTCCTTTGACCATGACTATGTGCATAAATTTTACCTACTTAAACATCTTGCAACCGAACAGCGTTGCTTCATAAATAGGAACTCTGTTTTTTCATTCCTAATTTAAATAAAGAATTAGAAAATTGCGACAAACCTGATGAGCATCCTGAGATGGAATGATATAGGCATCAATGTCAATATCAGGCCTGATAAAAAGCTCGCGTATCTTGGCGAGCTTGTCGTCGGGCTCGGAGTTGCTAGGCTTCTTCCGCAGCTCCGAGGAGGGCCTGGCAGTTATGGAAGCGAAACCTGGAGGATGTGACCGCCGTGTGATTTGAAGGGAGTCGGGAGGTAATAATTGATGTTGCGGCGAAATTGGGGTATGTGTTGAGGAGGCCGAAGCGGCTGCGGCCGTGGAGTTGAAAGGGGAGCGAGCGAGCATTCTAGCGGTGGAGAGAGATAGGGCAGACTCCATGAAGCTTGAATTCCTGCTTTAGAGAGAGAGAGAGAGATAACTCTTTATGTTGGACACACGCAAGGAAAGAGGAAGACGCACCTGTGCTATTGCTTTGCTTGCGGGAAGATGAGGCAAATTATTTGCACCAATTAGACAATCTTCTTGAAGCCATTTGAAAGCGAAACTAATCTATTCAATGCAATTATGCAATTCTTCGAGTTACAGCTTAGTTGATTAAAAATTAATAAATTTTAAAATAAAAAAAATATTTCATTTCAAGTTTGGGACCCTTTAATTAAAACTTTGGAATTTTGGGACTCGTGTTATCTTCGTATTTGTGGTTATCCTTTTCTTTCTTTGTTCTTCATGGAAAAATTGTTTATTGTATAGAAAATATATAATCTAAATATTCAGGTTCAATTATTTCAAGTAATTATTATATCTTGCCATCTATATATTTCACACCACAGCCATTTTATTCATAAGAAAGCCAGTATCGATTAAGAAAGTCATCTCACTAATATCGTGAGGACTAATATTTGAATGATACCACTAAATTCGTCTAGCTCAAGAATATAAAACATGTAATTGTTTGATACTTGTTTGTTAAGTAAATACATTTTTTTATTAACTCATATTGGTCAAACAATATATTCAATCCGTCACAACATAGAATCCTGTTACCATCGATTTTGAATCGTTTTAGACATCAATAATTAGCATATTCTACGGTTAATTACATTATTACATTTTTTTATCGATTTACAACATAATTTTAAATCGTTGCACAAAAATACAACATTTAAAACTCATGAAGCCAAACTAACATGACATAAATTAATGTTGATTATCAAAACTTTCTTTATGAAAATGCATCGTAATCGACATATAAATCATGTGTCACGCTAGTTTAGCCCGACAAAAATGGGATCAATCAAAATAATTTTGCTTAAAATTACAAAGGCCCATGGCCTATAATTTTATGCAATAATTTAAAAGTCAATTTGCATACCGAAAAGTCATGTAAAAGTGTTCTAACGAATGCAAAATTAACCCTAAACTATATAGTATAGAAGTCCTAAATGAATGTATTTTCCTTATTTTGTCCAAATCCATACGGGAGAGGTTTGGCCGGATAAGTAGTGTGAGACAACATGAAATGGAGATTTCTAGCCTTTTAGAATATTCAAATTACGAGACTTCTTTGTATAAAGAATGAAGTTAAGGTTTAAGAGACTCCTCCATTTAATCCTTTCTCTACCTTAAGAAACCAAAGATTGAGACTTCAAATCCTATAATATATAAACAATAAATAATCATCAAAACGCTGTACTTGAATAATTTGTTTTTATGAGGTTCGAATTTTACCTCATGAGTTTAATAAGTAAAAGTAATAAATAAAGATATGATTTTTCTAACATTTATGAACAAATGTTTTAAATATTGAAATTCATAATCAATTTTTATTTTACTAGTAATTCACCCATACTATGGGTTTCAATAGTTATTATTGATAATAAATTTATAATTATACATGAAAATGTATTTGGTAGTCATTAAAATGTATAATGATATTTTTATTTAAAAAATTGATAGATGAAAAATTTTATTGTACCACATTTTAATAGGAAAATATGACTCAGTTCTATATATAAATTGGTTATAATTTAATTTTCCATAACTTGTGATATATTGGTAATAAATAAAATTTTCCATAACTTATGATATATTGGTAATAAATAAATAATATGAACTAATCAATAGTAAAAAATCAAATTATAATCTAAATAAAATTTAAACTTGAATATGAATATCTAAACCTATAAATTTTAAAATGTTTTCTTATACGCAACGTTCATAGTACATGAACTGTTGTTATCATTTTATCGCATATCAAGATTTTGATACCACTACGGTTTGTCAGCTTCATACTTTTGAAACAATAATGTAAAGCTAACTATGAGAGAAAAATGATTTCTTAAGAAATAATCCAACATATAACAATGATTGCCGTTGATTTGTGTTGATCATCATTGTACATGAAACAATAAGAGAGAATTGTCACTGTTCGAATTCGAAGGGGTTACCCTTTGCATATTGTCATTATGTCGGCATTGAATGCTTCAATGCTTGAGGAGTATCTCCCTTTTTTTGTTGGATTGGAACTGCCGAATGGTATATGAGTTGTAGCATGTTGGTTTTAATTGATGTTTGCTACTATTCAAGTACCAGCTAGCAATTAGGTAATAGGGTAGGATGTAAGATTGCTTGTCCCTTGATTATAAGGGTTAAAAAGGTTTGGCTGAAAATATGGAAAAAGTTGATGAAATGTGGTAGACTATGACGTGATAATCTATCGCGATATAATTTATCTGGCCTGGAGATATTTCTGTATTAATTCTCAACTTTTGTTAATGTGCTTAATTTCGATTTTGGTTCTCGGTTGTCGAACACGGGGTAAATCAATTATTTGATAATATAAACACGATTTCACTGTAGTATCTAAAAGTTTTAATTGACTTCAAAAAATCATTAATGGTTTAATAATTCGATATAACAGTATTTAGAGACGCGGGGTATTACATTATATCCCCCTCAAGAAAATTTCATTTCGAAATTTGTATACCTCAATCAAACAGCTCTGAGTATTTCTCTTTTATCTTGTCCTCGAGTACTTATTGCACTAGTGGAATATTTTTGTAGCATATTTTTACTTATTCGTTGCACATAAGGTTTAATCTCACTATGACGATAATTTTTGAAATTTTAGTGGTATGTGCAATGAATAAGTAAAAAAAATGCTATGAAACTATTATACCAGTGCTATATAGAACCACACGTATGAATCTATAATATATATATATATATATATATGAATTTGGTAGCTCGAATCACAAATAATTTTGTATATATTAAGTATTGAAATTGAAATAATGTTGTAGATAAATGATTTAAATGATAAATTATAATAAATCCCTAAAAATAAGTATAAAATCGTGTTTTCCTTAAATTAAGGAACAAAATTCATTCTTAAAGATAAAATTACTTATTTAACCTTTGGAGTAAACACAAAAAAAAATGTAGCACATATAGTTATAATTGTAGCACAACAAAATAAATATTGTCCATTGATTTACTAAAATCAATGAATTAGATTTATTCTTATTTCACACTTATTTCCATTATCACATGAATCATATATATATATATATATATGAGATGGTTCATGTAGAAATGAGAATGAATCTGGCCTTTGATTTGTTGGATCAATGATTGAGATTTAATTTCGGTTGTGCTTCTGACGTTTATATTTTGTGTACTACTGTAATTACTATGCAAAGACTATAACGCTTCTTGTCTTCTGTTGCAATGAAAGATGTGTTAAACTAATATATTTAGCATATGTGCTACGAATGGATGAAATATGTGTTAAACTAACATGTGCAATATAGTAATTCGATTGTCTACACAAAAATATGAAAGATGTGTTAGATTTACATATCTATTCATATTTCCTACACTAAGAGCTTTCTACCATAACTCACCCCCACACACACACACATATATATATATATATATATATATATATATATATATATAGGGATGGATCACTGAGAATGCAAATATTGGTGAGAAATGAGAATCAAAGATTTAACGTATAAAGTTATTGCATTAAATGTATAAATTTGTTTAATCAAATTTAACTTATAAAGTGTAGCACTTAATATAAAGTTATTGCACAGAATTTGGTGCAATAAATTTATACATTTAGTGCAACAATTTTATACATTAAATCTCGCATTCTTATTTCTCACCAATATTTACATTCTCACGTGAACCATCCCCTATATATATATATATATATATATATATATATATATATATATAGGAGATAGTTAACATGAGAACCATCTTTATCATGAAACGTGAAAACCAAAAATGATGAATTATTGTGAAAGTTAATGAATCAGAGGAAAGTTAATGAATCCAAAAAATTAAAAACATAGAATTTTCTTCCCTCAAGGGATTCGAACCCGGGTGAAAAATATTGAATTTTTGGATTCAGTAACTTTCTCAGCGAATGCATCAGCTTTCATAGCGAATTCATTTTGTACATTGCGAAATTTTGTGGTTCTTAGTTCTTACGTTAAAAATTGTTCTTATTTAAACCTAACTATATATATATATATGAGATGTTTCCTGTGAGAATAAAAATAAGTGTAAGAAATAAGAATAAATCGAAACCACTGATTTTAGTAAATCAATGGGCATGATTTATTTTCGTTGTGCTACAGATAATAAATATATGTGCTATAATTTTTTACTTACGTTTTTTGTCAAGGTTATATAAGTAATTTAATCTTATAAGAATCAGTTTTTTTTCCTTAATTTAAGGTAACACATGATTTATCCTTATTTTTAGGGATTTTTTTGTAATCTATCCTTTAATTTATTATCTACAATATTATTTCGTTTCAATACTTAATATATGTAGATTTATTTATGATTCAAGCTAGAAAATTCATGAAAACTAAAGTAAAATAATCTATATATTGATTCATACGTGTGATTCGAGACTATAGCATCGGTTTAATATTTTTGTAGCATTTTTTTTATTCGTTGCACATACTACTAAAATTTCAAAAATAATTATCGATTCATTTTATATGTTGTTCTGTATATATGCAATATTATTGATGTATATGTGCTAAAGAACATATGTATATGTGAAAAAAAAAACACACATTCAAAAGTAACAAAAAATAAATAAACACAATATATGTACAAAACAAAGAATCAAATTATTGGAAATAATTTACAAAATTTTAGTATATGTGCACAATGAATAAACTAAATATGCTACGAAAATATCTCATCAGTGCAATAAGAATTGAAAAGCAGGTATAAATGAATACATAAATTCTTTTTACTGCGTATGTGCAAAATAAATACGCTAAAAATGCTACAAAAATGTTTCACAAGTGCAATAACTGAAAAACATGTATGAATCAATATTTTTTTTATCTACGTTTTTCATTATTTTTGTAGCTTTGATCATAAATAAATTTTTAGATATTAAGTATAGAAACTGAAATAGTCTGTATAAAATAATAAGTTAAAGGATAAATAATAATAAATTCCTTAAAAATAGGTTAAAATCGTGTGTTTCCTATATTTAAGGGGGAAAAACTGTTTTTAATAATAATAAATTACTGATTTAACCTTGAAAAATATCATGCGATATAGCACATATAGCTACAATTTATAGCACGACGAAAATAAATCTTGTCCATTGATTTACTAAAATCAATGGTTTAAATTTATTCTTATTTTTAAAAAATCATTATTATCCGATCCATCCAATATATATATATATATATATATATATATATATATATCGGTATCGGTAGGAATAGATAATTTGGTAGGAAATAGGAATGAATCTGGCCTTTGATTTGCTATATCAATGGTTGAGATTTAATTTTCGTGTACTACTGATTTGTGTTTTGTGTGCTACACGGATTATTGTGCAACACTATAACTCTTCTTGTCTTCTGTTGCAATGAAAGATGTCTAAACTAATATATTTAGATATGTACTACGAATGGATGAAATATGTGCTAAACTTTCATGTGCAATACATTAATTCGATTGTCTACACAATATGAAAGATATGCTACTATTCGTCTTTCGTGACATTAAAGACTTTCTCACCATAACTAACCCCTATATATATATATATATATATATATATATATATATATATATATATATGTGTGTGTGTGTGTGTGTGTGTGTGTGTGTGTGTGAGTAAGTTTTCATAATAGGTCATTAAATTCAAACTTTACACTATATTCCAATTGAATAAATACATAAATAAAGTATCATGAATATGAAATTACAATCGACATAATCATACAATCTAAATGCATAAATTACGCTAAATGCAAAACAATTAAATAATCGATTAATAATACAATCAACAATTGAATATTTAAATAAAATTAACATCATGTAACGGGAAAATTGAAATGGACGGACTTATTGAATAGTCAGATTCATATTACTTTAGCATGTTATATAAATAGATATACAAATGTAGTAAAATTAGTGCTAATGTATATAAGTAGTAAAAAAAAGGAGTAGAAGTTTTATAGCTTATTTCATAAAAACATGAGTTTTATAGCAATTTTAACTTAAAAAGATAAAATTATCCCTTGAACTACAACTTAAAAAATTCAAAAGTTAAGATGTATTATGTTTGAAAATATTCTCTCTCTCTCTCTCTCTCTCTCTCTCTCTCTCTCTCTCTCTCTCTCATAACATACCATCTCTCTCTTCGCATCTGCAAATCTGTAAATTCTTGCCAACTCTCGATCTCACTCACACAAACACACAAACATGAGTGATTCGGCTATGGATTCCGATTGTTGTTACTCATCGGATGCGGCGGAGCGAGCAATGGCCGAAGAACCATCCTCGTCGGTGGAAGAAGCGTCCTCATCGGAGCACTCGTCGTTGCATACGCAAGCATGTCGACGACCTTCAACTTTCGGCACTGAATTACGAGCGCCACACCCTCCAATGAGTAATTTGGGCATTAGAATTTTAGTTTTCATGAGTATACGATGGTTTTCATAATATACACGATTGTTTTCATGGTGTGCACAGTGACATATAGTGATGGAATTTCGTTTGTTTGTGAGTTTAGTAATTTAGAAATTGAATTTATGTTGAATTTGTTGATTTTCTATGCATAACATAGAGTTCTTGATTACATGATTAGCATTGCACGATTCTTCAAGCGGTGACAACTGTGTCTTGAAAAACACCATGTTCTTAAGTACGGTTGGTCACTTTGTACGGTTAGCACCCGCACGATTCTTCAAGATACCGATGACAACCGTGTCAAGAACACCATGTTCTTAAGTACGGTTGGTCACTTTGTACACGGTTAGCACGTGCGATTCTTCAATACATAGTGAAAACCGTGTTCTTAAGTACACGGTTGGTCACTTTGTACATGGTTAGCACCGTGCATGATTCTTCATTACACGGTGACATACACGGTTGTTATCGTTCTTGAAGAACATCGTGCTCGCACGACACCGTGTTCTTACACCGTGGTCACTTGGTACACGGTTGTACACGATGATAACTATTTATGAAGGAAAGCGATTTTAACCCTCTCCGAGGATCTATCTTGTATGTTTAATTCACCATACATTGATTATATTCCTAGCATGCACCTATATAATTAATTGCAACACGTAGGAGTTTTCGTGTTTACCTTTGAATCTGTCGGGGATGAGCGGGATGAGCGGAACGAGACTCGTGCTTTGATCTTCCGGATCGTATCCGGTTGCCCAATCTCCAACGTCGAGTGAGGACGATCTATGGAGAATGCTATGAAAATCACCCTCCTTCTCTAAAGTTTTGAAAATTATCTCCTAATGCACACTAGAATTCTCGAAAAATATGCTATGGGATAATTGAGGATTAGCTTTGATCTTATCTCTTACCTTATATTTATAATGCATTACCATAATCCCATTAGGAAATGATCCATGCATATCCATAAGTATAATAATATCCTTATGGATAAAGAGAATAAAATCACATCCTTAGAGAGAGAGAGGGGCGCCGATTTCCATAAGCTCTGGGCCTGGATGGGTCAGCCCAGGGATCAAATGCAAGGAATAAAGATGGGCCTCAAATAAATTAATTATCTTAGGTTCAGCCCAGAACATAAATTAATTTATAAACATTCATTCATGCCACTAGAGAATAAATCTTGACTTACCCTTTATTACCAGAAGGTGAGTCGAGCTTGCACTTAGACATTACGAATCCCCGTATTTAAGATATCGCACGTCCATTAATTATTTAGAGCATTCTGACTGCTTAAAATAATTGATATCTTTAATTCCTTAAGTAGTACCACTCAACCTTATTATTGTACTTGAGCTAACTCAACCTGCATGGTTTAGTACAATAAACCTTTTGAGCTCCTTAAGGTGACGTCATCATCCTAAACGGATACGGTGACTCGTCTACGAGATAACTAGCAAGACATAAGCACCGCCACCACCCAAGTGCGGAGAATATTGGGTTTGAACATATAACCCTCACCCATAACAAGTCAAAGTGATGGTCAGCAACTCATACTCACCTAATACCTTATCGAGGTTTAGATCATCGTAAGTCACCGAGATCTAGGTTCTTCACGACGGTCAGATAGAAGAACTCATCTCACCGTGATCCATCAATACGTCCAGAGACGTACCCAGCATAGACAAGCAACCAAGTCAAGTCACTTTATCTATACCGCAGCCCTATACCGATAACTCGTCCTCAAGTTGTCTCAGTTGTGATTCTTTTTATATCTCATTAAGCTTGACCAATCATACATATTTCTGTGATCTTCTACACACTGTAATAAATGAGATAAGAGGACACAGATATATGCAATCAAGTATTTGATCGCTTACTTTTCTAACACGAAAAACGCAAGTATAAGGTAGCGAGTATCGTATCCACGTGGATTGTAACACGAAAACACGAAGCTAACTCAACAATAATTCATCATTATCCAAGCAAAAATTGGTTTGGTAAGATTTTAGGGCTTGAATTTAATCCAAGCGGATGTAACCATGCGAAAATAAAATAAAGCAATAAAACACACGGATAATAAAAACAGATAAGAAAGACTAACCCTAGGGATGCATTAATCCTACCCACAATGTATATTCATCCTATTTCCTATTAGCCAATTTTAATCCAGACAAGATGGAAGATCACATATATAACCAACAACTTGATTCTGACGATTGCGGTGTAGATTACTAGTTTTCCCTATTATTATTACGTCGTAGGTGAAAACAAGCAACCCAAACAGATCACAAAGAATAAGCTTCCTACGGATGTTCCTATCTCGGCTCGACTCAAGGCTTATCCGTATCATGCATTCAAGATCGATTGACAATTAATACGATTCGTCATTAAGCGGCAAGTAGATATGCATCAAGATTGATCGAAATTAATACATATAAATAAGCACCAAGAATCATGAATCAATGCGGAAGGTAAATAGCGATAACGGGAATCACAACATATAGGATCGGATCATGCAAACCCTAGGATTAGAGTAAATCTAGCCAGACATAATAAACGGAATAAAATACGATTTAACCATAAAAATAGAAATTATATAAATGAAACCCGTATTGAAGCGTCTGATGAACAATCGTTGGGCTTGAATCCCAACCTCAGCGAAAAACGGAAATTTGCGAAAATTGTCCGGACGAAAACATTCCGGATCATAGACAATACGTAAAACTAACGAAGAACAATGCTCAACTAAACTCTAGAATGAAATTAAATGGAAACCCAATGCTAAAAACTGTAAAAACTGATGAAAAATCAAGAAAGAGTGCGTCGAGTCGTGTGCCAAGTTAGCGCGGCGGTGTTGCCATATATATGCACACCCAAAACCCTAATTTGATCCATTGATATAAACGCCAAACTCCTCGCTCCAGGAAGAGGAACCGAACCGAGCTGTGAAATTGGAGGAGAAGCAACACAACACCGGTA